>CM076580.1:723615899-724071238 GCA_034641835.2 Pinus albicaulis | reverse complement strand
TCATCCGACTGTCTGTACCATAATCCATATCCCGATGTGCCTCTGAGATATCTCAATACATGCTTGCCTGCCTTCCAAAAGAGCTTGGTAGGCTTAACCATAGCTTGTGAAATCTGGTTAACAGCATAGCATATGTCGGGTCGTGTATTGACCAGATACATAAGCGACCCCACCAACTGTCGATAAACAGTGGCATCCACTACCTCCGCCAAAGTAGCATCCTCCTTCCTCCATCCACCAAGAAGAGGAGTATCAACAGGCTTGCAGCCATGCATGTTGAACTTCTCCAGTATCTCTCGGGCATACTTGCCTTGAGAAACAAACAGTCCATCACTGCGCTGCCAAATTTCCAATCCCAGGAAATAATGAAGGAGGCCCAATTCCTTCATCTCAAACTCTTTTGCAAGATCCTCCTTGCATGAGAGTATCAACAGCTCATCACCTGTCAAAATCAAATCATCTACATAAAGTATAATGATCAGCAACTTACCCTCCACCACAATCTGGTATAGGTTCAGATCCGCCTCACTCTTGGAGAATCCAAGTCCGGTGAAATAACTGTCTATCCATGTGTACCAAGCACGAGGTGCTTGTTTCAACCCATACAACGCTCTCTTGAGCCTACACACATGCGACTCACTGCTGAAGATCTCGAAACCTTCGGGCTGCTCTATGTACACCTCCTCCTCAATGACTCCGTTGAGGAACGCAGTCTTCACATCCATCCGATGAATGTGCCACCCCATCTGCGCTGAGAGAGCAAGAATCGTCCGTATGGAAGAATACCTTGCGACAGGTGCAAAGGTTTCCTCATAATCGATCCCCTCAGTCTGTGAGAAGCCTCGGGCAACAAATCTTGTCTGTACTTCTCCACACTCCCGTCACCGCTCGTTTCCAACTAGCTATGGTATTATCGAACCCACCATCGATTTCCTTTCGGCCTTGGGACAATCTCCAGCGTACTCTATTTCAAAAATCGAATCATACTCTTCCACCATGGCATCTACCCATGTGGGTCCTTTGGGTCCTCTGTTAATTTTTGCTCAAAAAAAAAAAAAAAAAAAGAGGGTGATGGCTCCTGCCATATACACTTGCTCATAAGAGCCATGTATCCAAAAGATACCACGTGATCGTTCGGGTTCGCGCGTGATGTAGGTGCTCCTGCCAACCTTCGCATCTCGCCGGGCCGCCGCCCGTAGTGCGCTCCGCCTCCTATGATGGTCGGGGCGTTGCCTCGGAAAGTGGTCTCTTCCACTCCATGAACCTCATCTTGTGGTTGATCCACATCCTAAGACTCATCCTTAGGAACTGATAGCTCCTCCTCTGCATGCAAGTGTGGCTCCCTCTCAAGCAAACACTTCATGGCTTTCTCCTCCTGAAATTTGATATCCTGTCGCACAAAAGTCTTGCGACTGTTAGGAAAATACACACGATAGTTGTGGGGCGTATCAGTGTACCCCACAAATATCCCAACCTCTGTGGTCGGCTCCAGCTTCTTCTTCCGGCATCCTTCTGGACACTACCTCTTCCTCGCCTTGCTCGCCATTGTCAGTAAGTGCCTAACTACCCGCAACTGATAAAGGTTCTTGACTACTTACTTGCGAGCTCGCTCACTCGCTTGCCTTACTTCCGCAGCAGGTTCTTCTTCTAAGGAAGACAACATCATATCCCTTGTCTTCTAACATCGCCACAGAGATAAGATTCTTCTTCAATCCTGGAACATGCATCACTTCCTTCAATACAAAGGGTTTACCAGACTCCCTCTCAAAGGAAATTGTACCGATACCGGTCGCACTGTATCTACCATCATCGTCCATCTCGATGTGCACTCCAAGATCTTTCTCATCCAGATCAGTAAACAAATCTCAATCTCCTGTCATGTGAAAAGACACACCACTGTCTAGAAACCACACTGAACCCATCACACTTGAGACCAAGCATGCGATCAAGGAAAATTCAGCCAAACCTGTGAGGCTAAGGCCTCTCCAGCTGCAGATCCAGCAGCCTGCTTATTTTTCTTCTTCTGCAGACAATTTGTGGCATAATGTCCGTGTTGGTGACAATGAAAGCACTTCACCTTGGACATGTCCTGCTTCTTGCCTTTCGCACCAGAATGAGAAGCTTTCTTGATCTTCCTCTTCTTTGCTTTGGTAGGAAAAGCGCAATTCTCTTCATCAGAGTTCTTTGATGACGATCTGTCCCTAGTACTCCGCCTTATCTCCTCTTACACAAGATCCGACCAAAGTCACTCCCATCCTGGCAATTTCTCCGACCATTGACAGAGTCCTGATAGGAATGCCAACTCTTCGGAAGCCCAAGGAGAGCCAAGCTCACCAAGTCCTCATCATCTACAGTCACCCCCACACTTCGCAGCTCATCCCTGCATTGGGTGAACTTCGTGAGGTACTTGGGCATACTGTCGCCTTTCTCCATCTTTATGTTTCTGAGTTTATCCTTGAGCGCCAACTTCCTCTGGTCGCTCTTGCTTTGGAATAAATATGTCAAGGCTTTCCACATCAAGAATGGAGAAGCCTTACCATGAAGGCTGGACACTATGTGATCCTTCATGCCCTCCAACAGAATCCTTCGACACTTTGTTGTCTTCTTTTGCCATGCGTCAAGTACGGCAGCATCAGTAGAAGTGGGCTTTGGAATTTCTGCATCTATGAACTCCTTCAACCCATTGTCATCTAGCACCGCCTCCATCCTGTCCTTCCATGAAATATAATTCGAGCTGCCCTCAAGGGCATACTCCAATCGCAATCCGTTGAAAGACATCTCAACTTCGACACCAAGAAAACATTGTTGCAAATTCGAATTCCACCAGCACAAAACTCAACCGCTTTAATGTCTTGCAATTTCTCTAATGATCAATATCGCTCTGATACCATGTAGAAATTTGAATAAATGTTAAATTATTCACCGATATTATCCTGATCACACACTATTTGAGCTTCATGCATAATACATAACCTCTTCTACTATTGATCATTAATTGCGGAAATATAAACAATCGCATGCGCACATTAAAACCATAAAAAATCACACATATAAACACAGTATTTATGGGAAAGCTTAAAGCTGAAAACCCCCAACTATCTATATATTATAATGATAGAGATCATGTAAAAATCATTGTACAAACTCCTCACAAGCTCTCAGTACAATCTCCAATTGTTACACACTACACAAGCTCAGATCTAACAAAACACATGCTCCAATCTGCTCCACCTGTTAGCCTGCCTCTACTGCGCAATCCAAGATGAATAATGGCCCAATCTGAGTTCGAATCCACCTGGTATGCACTACGCAATCCTCATTGGCATCTCCATCAATGTGTGGTGCAAACTCATGCACCAGTATAGTCACAACTGATAGTCACACTGCTCTTTCAGCTACCTCTTCACTGGTCTCCACTGAAACTGTCCATGCACTGTAGTTAACTGATGTATTATTTAGTTGATTAATGAGTTAATAATTAGTGAATTAATTAATAATTAATTCTCACCACTCTCACTAGTGTATCAATCAGTTAGACTAGATACAACTAGCTCAACTATGTTTAACTCAGTTAAACTGAACACAACTCCACCAACTACCTCAATAACTCCACCAAACTCTGTCACATGAGTTCTAACTGAAGTTTCCATGCAATAGCTCCACTTAACCCTCAGGAATAGCGTAATTCCTTCTGTCAGCTCCTGTGCCACATCTGTGCACTTAACTGAAGTGCTCCAAGAGAATAAGATAATGTTTAGAGTCCAAATATTACTAAGAGCTAATAATATTCGACATATCTATTTTTAGACTGGCAATCTAAAAATAGATTCCGCCCAGTATGTCTAAAAATAGAAGTCCATCTATTTTTTCTGACTTGACCAACCATCCACAAATAGCATCCTGCAACTCATAGAGCATGATCCATATGTCTAAAATAGACATAGTCTAAAAATAGACTTTGCGCCAAAAACAGCCTGTGGGCCCACTTAGTGAAGGCGACTTATTTTCACTAAGCTCATCATCTTGTTGCATTCTCAACACATAAAACACCTTATGGAAATATTTTAAAGAAAACATACTACCAAGGTTCATACCTTCATACCATTCCCTTGCTTTCCCTTCTAATTTTACCATGAAAATCTTCATGGGGCAATCCTCATGCCATTCGACTTTCAACCTCCATGAGTGTATATGAAAATTTAATGATCTGTAACAAAGTATCATCAACCTTCTCATCTTGAAAAATAGGAAGTTTTTTGTCCCAATCTACCTGAGGCATTTTGTGGGAATCCAGGAATGTGATCTCTATTCATTGGAGCATACCTGCATTGTATTCTTGGATCCATTTTGTGAATCAGTCAGAGAGTGGGGTCACTGTATATTCACAACCAATCTGAATTCTTCTACTAGTGGAGTCTTTTAGGTCAACTGAAAACTATGGAGTAGCTAGGTGGATGATTTCAACTTTCTTTTGTCTGGATGTTGTCCACCATCAACAACCAGATACCAATCTTGGAACATACTTGAATCATACAATATTTTGACTGGGGTTTCTAAGTTCTGATGAAATATTAAGATTTTCAATAACTCATTCCCAAATATGGTCTCCATTATGTTTTCACTCCGTAATTCGTAATATTGGTAAGAAAAAACGAGAGAAGACAACATCAAACCACATTGGATTCCAGGACCTAGCCTCCCTAGACTCAGAGAGGGATCTATCTATTTTATGATTTAACTTGATGGTTATAATTGTTGATATTAGGCTAGTTATAGAGATTATGAGACCTATTGGTTTTTATTGATTGGGTGGTTTGACAAATAGAGTTGTGAGACTTGATCCATTGGGCCATGGAGTCATACAAGCTGAATTGTGCATCAAATTTTCAAGGTCATTCACAGGGCAAGCTAACTATGAAGACTGGATCTTATTGGCAGTGTGAATATGAGATGCCAGAAAGCAGTGAGTTCAATAATATCTAAAGAGAAGTTAAGAAATATTTAACTAAACTTCAGAGGAAAAAATAGAGATAACAAACAAAGACAGAATTAAGGTACTCTCTTAGCAAATCTTAATCTAATTTTTTTTTTTTGCAATCAGATAAATTTATGCACAGCATGAAAAGACAGAGGAAAAATATTAACATGGAGGAAATAACATCACCATTAACATAGCTCAAGAATCCTATGAACAATCTCTTATTATTGATGCCCAAGTCAAACACTTACAATGCTCCGATACAATGATCTTCTACAATGAAGAATCTTACAAGGTCCAACTTTCCAACCCTTCCAACCCCTGATACTGATAAGGAAAGCAATATTTACCTAAATACTAAGTTGGGTTCCCTACCTTACTCAGAAACCTTTCATTGATTACAATTTAATAGGAAATTCACAAGTGTGGCCATGCAAAGACTGATCAGACATCTCTAACAAAAACACTGCCTGTGGAATTAATCTTGGGCAGCTCTTCAGAAGATCAAACAATAAGCTTGGAGGTTGTTTTGATGGTCACGAAGAATGGTGGCACTGACATCTGGCTCAGTTTTTTAGAAACCGGCATTGGGTAATCAAATCTGGTGCAGTGCTAGCCACTTTTCATTTATTAGTGTCGGTGCTGATGTGTTCTAATGCCTTTTACACTTCTTCTGGTATACCATGACATTCTTGTATGAATGCCTTTTTTTTGTCTTGACCTCCTTTGCTTGCTACCGTGACGTTCATCCTCACTCTACCTTTTTCCCCTTGTCAGGTCCTACTCGATTCTTTCTGCTGTTATAACATAACAAGCTTGCAAAAACACCTTGTCTGACTCTACCCTTGGTGTCTTTTTTCTACCCGATCCCTTTCGGTCGTGTTTTAACCCCTTTTTAAATAAAACAACGTAAAAACTCATATACCTGGACCTGAAAATGTTTATATTTTAGTTCTGAAGCTCCATCGCATCCGCGTTGGTATCGCACTTCACATGTTGTACAGTTTAAGTTATAAGAAATGGAATCAACGATGTGATGCGAAGAGGGAGGTGACGTGGAGGGAAGGTGGGACCGGACCGCAATCGGCAGATCACAAATATTAAGGATTAGCTATAAGAGGAGGAGGTAAACACTAAAATATGTGAATTGTGGTACACGACTGGGACCGACCCAAATCGTGTATACACTAAGCATGCATACATCCAGATTCCCCTGATCTCACAATATTTAATTTCTTAAAAAATACAGAATCATTACACTGTTAATATTTTGTGGAAAATTAATTACAAACACATGTGAAGCATAAATAAAAACAATCGCACATAACACAGTTGTTTAATGGAAAATCTTGAAGCTGAAAACCCCAAATATCATATATTATGTATCATGGAGATCGTGTAACAACCTCATACAAATCTTAGTACCATGCACCGATCTCTTCCCTCCTGCTAGCCTGCCTCCACTGCGCAATCCCTGCTGAAGAATAGCTCTAAATGAATTCAAATTACCCTTTCCTTGACTGCGCAATCCTCATTGGCAACTCCAATGTGTGTGTGGTGCAATCAATGCATCACTATAGTCACAACAGATGGTCCATCTTGCCCTTTCACCTATCTCTCCACTGGGTCTCCACTAGAACTGACATGCATTGTAGTTAACTGTTGTATTGTTCAGTTGATTAATGAGTTATTATTTGTGAATTAATTAACTAATTAATTCACTCCACTCTCACTAGTGTATCATTCAGTTAGACTAGATACAACTAGCTCAACTGAGTTTAACTCCAATAATTGAGTTAAACTGAATAACAACTCCATGAAATACTCTTCCAACTCTGTCATAACTTTTCCACTTCAGTTCTAACTGAGTCCTCCATGCATGAACCACCAGTAAACCCTAGGAATTGCGTAATTCCTTCAGCCCATTGATTTTCCAAATTTGTGCACTGAAATTAAGTGCTCTAAGAGAATAAGTTGTTGTTTATTGTCGGATTATTATTAAGAGCTAATAATAATCGACACTTCTATTTTTAGATCGACGATCTATAAATAGACTTCGCCCAATATTCTAAAAATATAATTTCATCTATTTTTCCAACTGATCAACCATCCACAAATGGCATCCTACAACTTCGAAATATGATCATCATGTCTAAAAAATAGACATAGTCTGAAAATTGACTTGTGCCAAAGATAGCCTTCGGGCCCACTTAGTGAAGGCGACTTTTCACTAAGCTCATCATCTTGTTGAATTTCAACACTCACTTGTAACAAGATAGGGATTATCCTTCACCCCGATCCTCTCTGTATTCGAATTTTCTCCTCGGTGAGCGCCTTCGCCGAATATTCACATCCCTAATCTTCATAGAAACGTAGAAATGTACCGAAGCAACATGATCTTCCAAATGCACAAATCTCTCGATATGATGACATTTGATATCAATCTGTTTAGATCTATCATGAAACACAATATTAATCGAGAGTTTAATGCAACTCCGATTATCACAATGTATCACTGTAGGATCTAAATGTGAACCGAACAAACCAACCAGGATCTTCCTCATCCAGATAGCCTCACATGCAGCTTGACTTGCTGCCATGTATTCTGCTTCCGCTGAATTGAGTGCCACGGATCTTTGTTTCCTATTGTACCAAGAAACTATCGTAGATCCAATACTGAAAATCCCTCCTGATGTCTTCTTTCTGTCTGTTGGGCTACCTGCCCAATCTGCATCTATGAAGCCATGCAACTTCACCTCATCCGTATGTATGTACCATAAACCATACTTAGATGTGCCCCTGAGATATCTCAAAACATGTTTGCCTGCCTTCCAAAAAAGCTTGGTAGGTTTAACCATCGCTTGTGAAAGCATTCACTGTGATACCTATACAGTCCAAATTTCATTAAATAACATGAGCTAACCCAAATATCGGCGATAAACAGTGGCATCCACTACCTCCGCTGAAGTAGCATCCTCCTTCCTCCAACCTCCAGGAAGAGGAGTATCAACAGGCTTGCAGCCATGCATGTTGAACTTCTCCAATATCTCCCGGGCATACTTACCCTGAGAAACAAACAGTCCATCACTACGCTGCCAAATTTCCAATCCCAGGAAATAATGAAGGAGGCCCAAGTCCTTCATCTCAAACTCCTTTGTAAGATCAGCCTTGCATGAGTGTATCAACAGTTCATCACCTGTCAAAATCAAATCATCTACATAAAGTAAAATGATTAAAAGCTTATCTCTCCAATTCACAATTTGGTACAAGTTTGCATCCGTCACTTTAGTGAAGCCAAGTCCAGTTGAAATAGTTGTCAACGAAGTGTACGTTTAATGTGGTGGTTATATTTCCGCCCCATACCCCTTTGATTCCCCGCAAACATGCGACTCGCTGTTGTAGATCTCAAATCCTTCAGGCTGCTCAATGTACACCTCTTCCTCAATGATCCCATTAAGGAACGCAGTCTTCACATCCATCCGATGAATGTGCCAACCCATCTGCACTGAGAGAACAAGGATATCTCAGAGGAAGAATATCAAAGGACAAGGCAAAGGTTTCTTCATAGTCAATCCTCTCGATCGAGAATCCCTAGGCAACAAATCTTGATCAGTATTCTTCGACGCTCCCATCAAGAAATTACGACCTTGTAGATCCATCTTGATCCTGGCTAACTGATTTTCCCACCAAATTTGGAAAAATATCCTGCGACTGCTTTTAACAATGGAGTCATACTCCTCCACCATGGCATCTACCCATGTGGGTTCCTACATCGCTTCTTCAAAAGAAGATGGCTCACAATTTGCTCGAAGAGCCATGTATCCCGCAAATCGGTCAGGTGAGTTCACACAGACTGCGGATGTGTAAATCCATTCATTCCTGCCACACGTTTCAACAACTTCATCTTCCGTGGTACGATTTCGCCTTGTCCGATGTTTGGTTCGCATGAGTGGATTCCTCCACTCCATGAATCTCCTCCTGTGGTTGATCCACATCTAGAGGCTCATCTTTGGGAACAAGAAGTTCCTCGTCTACATGCAAGTGTTGCTCCCTCTCTAGCGAAAACTTCATGGCTTTCACCTCATTGAATTTTATATCCCGTCGCACCATAGTCATCCAAATGTCTGGCAAATAAACACGATAATTATGGGCTGTTTCTGTGTACCCCAAAAATATCCCAACTTCTGCAGTCGGCTCTAGCTTCTTCCTGGCATCCTTTGTTACATGAATGTAAACAGATGAGCCAAAAATCTTCAAATGAGAAATTTCAGGCTTCTTACCAGTAAAATCGTCTTCAAGTGTACTCATGCCAAGTACTCTATGAGGACAACGATTTTTCACATAAACCGGAGTGTTGCATGCTTCCTCCCACAAGTGCATCGGTAGGCCCTGGTCATGCAACATCGCTCGTGTAGCACCCACGATCATTTTGTTCTTCCTCTCTGCGACCCCATTCTGCTGTGGTTTATGAGGCGCTATGAGTTCTCTTCGAATTCCTTCTTTGCTACAGAAGTCTTTGAATTCGCCCGAGATGTATTCACCACCATTATTTCCCCGTAGAGCCTTCACTTGTTTCCTCGACTCCTTTTCTCCACCACTCCTTTCAACCTCAATGTAATTTGAGAAATTTTTGTTTTCTTCTCGCATGAAGAAGATTCCACATCAATGTATAGGAATAGCAACTAAAACAACATAAATATAATACTCATGTTTTAATGTTGAAATGTCCATAAAAAAGTCCACACACATCTTGTGTGAATTCTCTCCAGGATCACTGAAGCATGGTTCTCCTTCTCATGAAAGGTGGTCTTCACAAACTTACCCATAGTACATCCCTTGCACTGATTTGACTTTGCACGAGTACCCTTGGGAAGTCTAATAGAAATCTACTGCAAAATATTCAAAGTGCCATGGTGAAGATGGCCCAATCTCCTGTGCCATAATTCACCCTCATCCCAGCTCACCACTTCTTCTGCTTTGCCCACCATTTTAGCATAGCCATCTACCTCTAGCTTGTAGAGATTCTTAACTCGAATCCCTATCTTCTTGGTTTTACCCGTTGTTTTATGTTGAAGGAAGGCTTTTCCCTCACTGAAAACAACATCATAACCTTTGTCTTCCAACATTGCGACCGAGACCAAGTTCTTCTTCAAACCTGGAACATGCATAAGATCCTTCAACAAGAATGGATTACCGGACTCCCTCTCAAAGGTAATGGTCCCAATTCTGGTCGCACTGTATCGACCATCGTCGCCCATCTCTATATGTATCTAGGGGTCCTTCTCCTCCAAGTCACTAAACAACTCCTTGTCTCCCGTCAAATGGAAAGACACACCACTATCAAGATACCAAATCGATCCCATATAGCTTGAAACCAAGCATGTGATCAAAGATAAATCAAGTTCAAATTGCGAGGCTAAGGCCTCTCCAGCTATAGTTCCAACAACCTTCTTGTTCTTGTTCTTCTTTGCGCAGTTGGTGGTGAAATGCCCATGTTCGTGACAGTGAAAACACTTCACCTTGGACAAATCCTGCTTCTTGCCTTTAGCATCGGATTTTGAAGGAAATTTCTTCCCCTTCCCTTTCCTTGCTTTGGAAGCCAAATTTCAATTCTCTTCATCTTCATTCTTCGATGAAGAGCCATCCCTGGTACCCCGCCTTATCTCCTTCTGCACAAGATCCAACGAAAGTCGCTCCCATCCATTGATAGAGTCTTCGTAGCTATGCCAACTCTTCGGAAGCCCAAGGACAGCCAAGATCACCAAGTCTTCATCACCAACAGTAACCCCCACACTTCCCAGTTCATCCTTACAATGGACAAACTTCATGAGGTATTTTGGAATACTGTCACCCTTCTCCATTTTTATTTTTCTGAGCTTCTCTTTAAGTGCCAACTTCCTCTGGTCGCTTTTGCTTTGGAAAAAATATGTCAAAGCCTTCCAAATTAAGAATGAAGTGGATTTCCCATGAATTATGGACACAATATGTTCCTTCACACCTTCCAATAGAATTATTCTTGTCTTTGCTGTCTTCTTTTTCCATGTGTCAAGTAATGCAGCAACGCTAGATCCCGGCTTAGGAACATCGTTATCGATGAACTCCTTCAATACATTATCCTCCAGCACCACCTCCATCCTATCCTTCCAGGATATGTAATTTGAGCTCCCATCAAGGGCATACTCCAATCGCAACCCATTGAAAGACATTTCAATGTATACTCAACTTCTGCACCAAGAATCTTCTGTAGCAAATTCGAATTGTCCACCAGCAGAAACTCAACAATTCTTCACAATTTCAATCTTCAAGAATTAACACTACTTTGATACCATGTATAAATTAGTATACACTAAGCATGCATACATCCATATTCCCCTAATCTCACAATATTTAACTTCTTGCAAAATACATAATCATTCCACTATTAATATTTTGTGGAAAATTAATTACAAACACATGTGAAGCATAAATAAAAACAATCACACATAACACAGTTGTTTAACGAAAAATCCTGAAGCTGAAAACCCCAACTATCATATATTATGTATCATGGAGATTATGTAACAATCTCATACAAATCTTAGTACATCAAGTTCTCAGTACAATAAATCGTCACACACTAACATAGAAGAAATCTGCAAATCCATGCACCGATCTCTTCCCTCCTGCTAGCCTGCCTCCACTGTGCAATCCCTACTGAAGAATAGCTCTGAATGAATTCAAATTACCCTTGCCTTGACTGCGCAATCCTCATTCGAAACTCCAATGTGTGTGTTGTGAAATCAATGCATCACTATAGTCACAACGGATAGTCCATCTTGCCATTTCACCTATCTCTCCACTGGGTCTCCACTGGAATTGACATGCACTGTAGTTAACTTTTGTATTTGTTCAATTGATTAATGAGTTATTATTTTTGAATTAATTAACTAATTAATTCACTCCACTCTCACTAGTGTATCATTTAGTTAGACTAGATACAACTAGCTCAACTGAGTTTAACTCCAATAATTGAGTTAAACTGAATAACAACCCCATGAACTACTCTTCCAACTCTGTCATAACTTTTCCACTTCAGTTATAACAAATTCCTCCATGCATGAACCACCAGTAAACCCTAGGAATTGCGTAATTCCTTCAGCCCACTGATTTGCCAAATCTATACACCGAAATTAAGTGCTCCAAGAGAATAAGTTGTTGTTTATTGTCAGATTATTATTAAGAGCTAATAATATTCGACACTTCTATTTTTAGATCGATGATCTATAAATAGACTTCGCCCAATATTCTAAAAATATAATTTCATCTATTTTTCCAACTTGATCAACCATCCACAAATAGCATCCTGCAACTTCTGAAATATGATCATCATGTCTAAAATTAGACATAGTCTAAAAATAGACTTGCGCCAAAAATATCCTGCGGGCCCACTTAGTGAAGGTGACTCTTTTCACTAAGCTCATCATATTGTTGAATGTCAAAAAATCACACATCGCAGAGTTTAGAATTTTGGAAAATACGGTAAGCGTTAAATTCTGCGAACTATGATTTGCGCTGATTGGAGGATGATGTGGAGCAATGGAATGGGAGTGATAGCGAAGGAATGACATATTAGCGATAAGCGGAGTATTATGGTAGGGCCAAACCGCATCATAAAATCACAATCGGAACATGATATGCTTCAGGAATATGATTTATAATTTAAATTTTGCGAAGCGCGATGGAGCGAAAAGCTATAATATGCACGATGCAATATCGCACAGCGACGATCGCAGCATTTCACTTTTGATGAAAATGGAATGAGTTATAACTTTCGAAATTTGATGAGGTATGGCAAGTAACGCTGCAATCTTGCGAAGTGGTATACATTGCGAAGTGTGATGGATGGTGGGGCCAACTGCATTTAAAATCGCAATTGGGACTTAAAAGTAAGTGCAAAAATGTGCAAAGTGTGATCTACAGGCACTTAAGCGTCAAGGAGTGTGAAAAGGCGAAAGGTAAGGAATAAGGCGGAAACAAGGTTTGCATGCGGTTTCGATCATGTGGTAAGGTATGACTGGTCCCACTTCATTGCATCGAGGGAAAAACAAAATTTGGCATAAGTCTTAAGAGGTAAGGTTAAAAACCTGTGGGTTGCGAAGTGTGGGCAATAGGTAAGGCTTATTTTTGCACCATGGGTGAATGGGTCCCACTTCATCGCAAATCTCATTTCACTAACTTTAACATTTACCCTTGCACCCATCCTGAAAAACTTGCGATGTGCGATTTCGATTGAATCTCCGTCGTAGATCGTTGCTTAGATCCAACGGTCCTCACTACTCCCTTGTTGTGGTTTTTTGACCTTGTTTATTTGGGTTGCGCCCATTAATATTGTTATTTGTTTGTAGAATATTTGCCTGGCGTTCACAACTTGACCTGCTTTAGCATTCATGACTCGACCCGAACGTGTGCAATACTTGACCCAATCTTGTTCAAGACTCTGCCCTTACTATTTTTCTGCCTTAACTGCTTCTCTCCTACCTTTGCTTCCTTTGATTCTAATGTTGCTCTTTTTTAACTATAATATTTGGGTGTTAATATTTGAAGAAGGGGTTTGAAATAAATAAGGTGTAGAACTTTAGAATATGGAGGAAATGACTTTTCATCATTTTTCTAGCCCTTACAGATATTTCTTTCTATTGTTCTTCTGAGCTACTTGTAGAACATCAGATTTACATCATTAATAAACTCATCAAGCATCAAGAACAACTTCATTAAGTAGGTTGCCATCATCTTCATCAAGTGGGTTGCCATCAAGGACAACACTCTGCATCATATTGCCAACATGAGGAGCATAGAGGGTGAATGAAATGGAATGAGGGCATAAATGAAATTTGATCACCATCACACCTTATCAACAACACTTTCTTCCTTCTTTTCTGAAACTAAATTACAACCATGTAATGTCATTTTCAATCATGACAAAATCTAAGAAATAATTAGTCACTTGGTGATA
The DNA here is from genome assembly GCA_034641835.2 of Pinus albicaulis. Lineage (NCBI taxonomy): Eukaryota > Viridiplantae > Streptophyta > Pinopsida > Pinales > Pinaceae > Pinus > Pinus albicaulis. The sequence continues at coordinate 724,057,268 of CM076580.1, read as the reverse complement.
TTGTGAACGATAGGGATCTAACAAAAGTGAACTTAGCATCCCTGTCTAAAACAATCTTCTTCCGAACACCATGCAATCTAACCACATCTTTGATGAAGACCTATGTTACATCACTAGTTGAATAAGTAGTCTTTACTGGATTGAAGTGCATTACCTTTATCAACCTTTATACCACAATCATGATGTAATCATGTTGTATAGAAGTCCGTGGAAAACCAGTGATGAAATCCATGGAAATTACCTCCCGGTTCCACTCTGGATCGAAATTGGTTGTATTAATCCACTTAGATGCTTACACTTTTCCTTCACCTACTAACAGTCCAAGCATCTAGCCATAAACGTTTCCATGTCCTTTTTCAGACTCAACCAATGATAAAACTTCTTCACTACTGTCAATGTCTTTTGATATCCTAGGTGACCTAAATACAACAAAGAGAATAGAGATTTAGCTCAAGTAGAACTAGAAATAATTTAAAAAGGATCATACAATCCTTTCAAATAATGTGGATCTAAATCAAAATCAGGCAATGGAAATGTTGAGGTGTATTTTTGAAAATTTTAAAATCACTCAATTGATTAATAAAATATATATTTATTCAGAGAATAGCATAGTTTCCTCCTCCATTTTGTATCGGAGCCACTGTTCCGCGTGATCTCAAACTACTTCTTTCTCATTCTTCTATGCCATCACTTCCAATACACTGTCAAGCTCACTGTACCCACTGCAACCAATGGTTCATTACTTCCTTGCATCAACTATTTCACTTCCTAACCATTCATTAATCCCCCGCATCACCTATTCTTCACTCTAACTTTTCATTCATTCCCCGCGTCACATGTTCCGCATCCTGCGTTTTATCCTCATCGGTTGCATATTTCTTTGTAGTATTAATTATGACATTTTCACCTTTCCTGCACCATATTTTTCTTCCCCGAGATCCCTTTCCAACAGTCGCTTCTATTCGAAACCCTTATCGTTTGACCCTCATCACATTATTTCCCTTCTATTCGTATGACCGTTAAAATCATATTTTTAAGTTCAAGCATATACATGTATATTTATTTAACTAATTATATAAATAATTTAATTATATAATTATATATATTTAATTAATAATGTATATTATAAAAATAATTTCATTAAATAATTAAATTAATTAATTTAATTTAATTATTAAAAAAAAAAGGTTAAAAAAAAAAGCAGGGAGGGGGGAGGGGTTTCAAAAAAAAATAGTGTCAAGTTAAGAAAAAGGGTTAATTTGGATAAGTATACTCCACCTCATACTCAATCAATGTCTTCATCAATTTCAATGGTCGATTTTAATAAAAAAATGATAGATCTTGAGACTAAGGTAATCGGACATGGCGAAAAAATCGAGGCACTCCGGGATACAACAAAGAGAATAGAGAGTTAGCTCGAGCATAACCAAAATGAATTTAAAAAGGATCATATAATCCTTTCAAATAAGGTGGATCTAAATGATAATCAGGCAATGGAGATGTTGAGTTGTATTTGTGAAAAGTTGAAAATCACTCAATTTATTAATAAAACGTATATTTATTCAGAGAATAAAATATTTTTCTACTCAAGGTTTCGAATGAAACTCTATCAAGATAGTATTATTGAGATCACTATTGTCTGGCACATATATCCTTTCCTTAAATTTGATCAAGCCATCTGCTCTGAGATGATAATCCACATCTCGTGCACCTATACCTGAACATGTACATGTACCTGTACATGTGCCTGTAATATATTGTAACATGTGTCTGAGCTCCATGTACCTATTATCCTGTTGAATTTCTTATAATATTTGATCCTGTAAGTCTGTCCCATAAGAAATCATAGCTACTATATGATACACTTGTATCTGCCTGCTAAGAACATATGTGACCATGTTCTATTTACCTTGATGTACCTGATCTCAAAGTCGAACTCGCTAATCATGGCCAACCATATAGCTTGCCGGACTTTCAAATTCGCTTGATCAAACAAGTATCTCAATCCACTGTGATCAATCATCAATACAAGCCTCCTTCCAAGAAGAGAGTGCCTCCACATCTTTAATGCATGGACGATCGTTGCCAACTCAATATCATGTGTTGGATAATTATGCTCGTGCTCATTCAATTTTTGTGACTCGTAGAACACTACATGTCCCTCCTACATAGGGACTCCACCAAGTCCTCTCTTCCAAGCATCTATACACTCTACAAACTCTTTTTCCAGATCTGCAATATTTAACATTGGAGCATTATTCAACAACTACATTCATTGCACATTCCTTTGTCCATTCAAATTTCTTACCTTTCCTCTTGAGTGGCGTAATAGGATATGAAATCTGAGAGAAGTTCCTGATGAACCTCCTATAATATCCTGCTAGCCCCATAAAACTTACCTCATCCACGTTCTAGGAGCTTCCCACTCCATGATAGTTCTTATATTCTTTGTTATACCTTCCTTGGAAACAACGTACTGTCCCAATTAATGTACCTTTTTCTGAATGAAACTACATTTGCTAAGCTTGGCATATAATTGATGCTCTCTTAGAAATCTCAATACTATTGCTAAATTTTTCACATGTTCTTCCTCATTCTTATAATATATCAATATTTCATCAATGAATACAATAACAAACTTGTCCAGATAACGATGCAACACACTATTCATCAAACATGTAAAGGCAGTTGGATCTAGTCAAACCAAATGGAACTACAACAAACTCATAATGCCCATACTTGGTTCTGAAATTTGTCTTGTAAATATACTCTTATTTGATGCATACCTGATGGTTTCCTAACCTCAAATCAATCTTTGAGATAATTGTTGCTCCCTTCAACTGATCAAACAATTCATCAAACCTAGGAAACGGATACCTGTTCTTGATGGTCACCTTTTTCAATTGTCTATAATCGATGCATAACCTGAGAGTACCATCCTTATTCTTCACAAATAATACTGGTGCACTCCACGGTGATACACTTGGCCTAATGTATCCCTTGTCAAGAATTTCCTTAAACTGTAGCTTCAGCTCTTATAACTCTGGAGTGATCATTTTGTACAATGATTTTTATACTAGTTTTTCCCCTGGTACCAACTCAATACAAAATTCTACTTCACTATGAGGAAAAAAATCTGAAATGTTGGAAACACTTCCCGAAACTATTGTAAAACTGGGTACCTGCTCAATATCTCTGCGTCCTCATCCTCCTTATCTTTATCGCTAGAAATGTGCACTACAAATAACACATACCCTTTTCTGTGACTTCTCTTTGCCTACATATTTGTCACCATTCTCATTGATGTTTCTTTCTCCTTACCTTGCAAGATTCTCTACTCTCCATTTTCATCCAGGAACTCAATGGATTTTTCATAACAATCCACTTTGGTCCTATGAATATTTAACCAAAACATACCATAAAGCATACTATATGACCACAACGGTAATACATTCAAATGTAATTATGTAAGCATACCATTCATCTCAAATGCACAAGATCTTACCCAATGATGATCTCTCTTCTTGGTAAATGTAGCCAACTGCACTAACCAAGATTCTGCATGCACTTCTTTATTCAAACCATAGTTATCCACCAATTCAAGGTTAACATAAATATAATTAGGTCTAGGTTCAATCAAAATAGAAACAACTTGATCACAAAGTATATCATCCATCTCAATGATAGATCCCTAATGATTTTCCTACCTATTAGCGAGTGTTTCACAGATACGAGGAATTATTTTCCCAATATCTCCAATAGTTTGCGCCTCATATGCACTATAGACCTAAGGCCTACCACCCTGATTCTGTGGACAATATCTCTTAAGATGTTCCTTACCACATGTCCAACACTACAACTATCATGTATCATCACCTCTATTATGTTGGTGTGACCCATATCCCTATCTATCCATGTTTAACTTCTTGCAGGGAAAATTTTAGGGGCTAATATTCATAGATGGGCTAATTTTCCATGTTTTTTCCAAAAAAAGATTTGCCAATTCCCATTTTTTTCTAAAAATGATTCACCCACATTTTATAGAATAAAATGATTTTACCTCAAAAATCACAAAAAATTTAGATATAATAATACAAAATCATTAGAAATATAAATATTTTTACAAAAAATATTGCCAAATATTTTAAAAGCTGCATATTATGGACTAGTAAGATTCGCCAAGGTTTCCAAACTTGAAGATAAACTTCCACTCTTAAAATTTCCTTGACTTCTTGTATGGTCCAACACTCTCTTTCTCTTCTGCATTCTGAGGCCTTATTCTTTTCGGCTGCCATTTACCTTTACCTTTATCTTTCCCTTTACAACCTTGTTGATATTCATTATTACGCTTTGACAGCTCGTAACAGTGTTCCAATTTCCCAATAATGTCCTCAAGTGACCGAGGCCCATCGTACTCAACCTAATCTCTAAAATATAATGGAAATCCACTGACAAATATTTGAAATTTAGCCTTTTCATACTTAATATACATCACATACCTCAATAACTCCAGAAACTTGGTCATATATTCCTCACCTGTCATCGATCCCATCTTAAGCTCATAGAATTCCTTGGCTTTACTATCGTAGTACCTTTGTGAAATATATTTCTCCCTGAAGAGTCTCTTGAATTCATGCCAACTAAAGTCTTTTGTCTTGATGTCTCTGAACCATTTTACATCTTCCTGCTAGATGTTTTCTTTCCCTTTGAGGCTGAAGATAGCAATTATGGCCTTCATATTATCTATGTACTCATGACGTTCAAAGAAATTATTCATGCCAAGTAACCAAGCCATTGTGTCCTCGGGCTTCTACGAATCTCCATCAAAGGTAGGTGGATTAGCTTTCTTAAACTCATCTAAAAAGTATCCTTGTCACTCCTCTTGTAAGGGTGATAATGATGACGATCATAGTGCATGCCATAACCAGAACTAGAATAGTACTTGTGTCCATCACCTCTCCTATCCGGAGTATCCAAGAGCTTTCCATATCTAACCGTGTCATCCCTATCTGACTTGTCGCCACCATTTGACCTACTTCCATATGCCCCATTAGTTCTATCCTCCTTCACGTGGCTGATCCAAAGTGGTCCATGTCTCTTCAATTCTAAAAAACTTTGAAGGATTATTGCATTGAATTCTTCTTGTTTTTCTTATGTCTACTTGATTCAGTCATTTTCTGCTTTACAAATTCGTATTTTTGCCTTGAAACTCCTCAATGTGTCTTCTATGTCAAAAGAGTTCCCAACACTATGCTACTCATTTGATCCATAAGGAGAATCTCATGAATTGTAGTCTACCATATTGATATTCATCTTGATCTCTTTCCTGCAAGTATACCATGTCATCTAAACCTAAATATAAACATAATAAACATAACTCAGTATAGTTTTCACAGGATATCTCATCTGCAAGATCAACCATATTAGCACAATACATGTATAAACATAATAATAACAACATATAGATATCATCCTAACCATAGTCCAGACATCATTGCATGATCCTATCAACCACACCTCATGACCTCATGCATGACAATTACAACCATATCAATGTATGCTTAACAACATATAAATATTGACATGCATAAACAATGCATTACCAATCATACACTCATGAAGACACATTCCACAATGACACCATCAAATTTCACATGGCGGCACCACTGCAACCATGACCATGACCATGCATATGCAACCATCTCATATACCATAAGTATAAGGAACGCATATGTAACCAACATGAATGCATGACCAAAACACCGCCTATCCATTCCAAGGAGTAAACCATGCTTTGATACCACTCTGTAACACCCTCCTCCTACATTTACCCAAGATACCCAGTCCACTAGGGAAAACATGCAACGAGAGGCTATATGATGTGATTTGACTCCCCATGTATAGTAAATGAAGTGGAAATAAAAAAATTGTTGAAAACCTAATCCTCTATGGGTAGGTGTGGAAGTTGAATGGACAAAAGGAGTCCAAGTGACCTTGGAATGTGGAATCCAAGAGTCACACCAATGTAATATAAATGTACATCTATGGTGAATAATAAAGCATCTCACACTTATCTTTCTCCTTGTGTGTTTACTTGCTTTTTTACCATGCGTGTGTTTAACATGGTATCAGAGCAGGTGTACTCTTGCCCTACCATTCCTGAGAGAGATGGTTTATGCCATTTTTGCTCACTGCCCATAACGCTCCATTAATTCGTTGTATGTCGGTTTTTCCATTCATATATGAAATCAGAGCATGAATTTTCTTTATTGAAGTGCTACCGTTTTCTTTACTGTCAGTGCTATTGACTCTACAACACTTGTTGTTTGACTTTCATAGTGCATTACTCCTCCCTATGCTCCTCCCTTCTCCCTCACACTTGGTGCGATGAGTGTGGAATATTAGAATCTATGGAATTTCGAATAGTTCCAACCTAAGTGCTTATGTAGTAAACAACTTTTATCTACATGTAAATACATTAGTATCACCCTCGAATCGATTCCTCTCCCACTGTGGCTCTTCTCCCGCCGCGGCTCCTCCTCCTGCAACGATTCATTGTGCTGCATGCCTCTTCCCTCTTCTCTCTGCTTGCCTCCTCGCTACCTGATCCCTCCATTCCATCACCTTTGTTCTCCCTCCACACTCCTCTAGAGCTCTCCCATCGTTGCTCCCTCTTACCTCTGCGCGGCACTCCCGTTGCTCCTACCTCTGTGCAGCATTCGCATCACTGCTCCATCCTCCAATAAGATTGTTAAGCCTTTATTTTTTTGCTGAAACAATGGCAAAAATTAATGGAATATTAGAGTTGTTGAATACTCTAATACTCTCCAATATTGATGGGATGGTAAAAGTGAGGAAGGATACTCTTTTTAACATTCAAAATTGCTTGCAAAATGCAAAAGAAAATACAGATTTTTTGGAGTTTGAATCTCAACTTCAACAAGAAGAATAACAATAGTGGAGTCATCATTCTGAACCTGTTTATGTTCAGAACATTAAAAAAGACTCCCATAATCAACAAGTCAATAATGTTGTGACTGATTCACATTCAGTGCCTAGTTCAAAAACATATTTGTATGCAGATGCAGAAGCTCGAGTTCTACCTCCTAAGCCCAATCATCAGACCTGGGGAAGAGCTTGTCCATAACAAGCACAAAATGGGTCTTGGATATGAAAAGGAGGTGTCCTTTCATATTCCAGACTACTCCAAGCCCATTCAATTTCAAAGTGCTGGATTTATTTATGACAGTTCACCTTCAACTGTTCCAAATATTTCTCCTCTTCCATAACAACAAGAACAGATTGAAAAATGCCAACACTGTGATCAAGTTGGCCATATTAAAGATCATTGTTTTGATCTTCACCCATGCAAGCACTGTGGTCGGCACACCCTTTCTTCACATAGATGCTTCAAAAACAAGTCCCCTGCAAGGACAAAGATTCGTCTTGGATGGATCACTTCTTGGCAATGGGCATCAATAGAAAATAATATGTTTAATTCATATGTCATAACTTGTTCTAGAATATTGAACAATCTTGCAGTTGAGTTTTTGCCATCATCTCACCTTGTACCCGAAAAGGGGGGAAATGGTGGTCATATAAAAGCTTCGAAGCCACATCTAGCGAGCCTGAGCCACTATCTCTCATTCCAGATTCAGAGTTGTAGCCAGAGACATAGCAGTTCAAGCGAGCCTAAGATACAACTTGTCATTCTAGATTTAGAGTTGTAGCCAGAGACACGGATGCTCATGAGCATTCCTTTGGTTGGTGGATAGCCTTAAACCATCTATGTGAGGTTGATATTCTTCCTCTTCAAAGAATTCAGGACACTTCCTCTAACAGAAGACTTCAACTTCTTGCTAATTTTGGTAGAGTTTCGAGAAATGCATTAAGCATTCCAGTGTTGGTGGTCATCCTTAAACCATCACAGATTGTAGACCTCCCTTCTTCTAGGTTGAAGGTCTCCCTCTTCAAATATGAGGGACACTTCTTCTAGTAGAAGCCCTCAGCTTCTTACCAGATTTGGAAAAGTTCCGGGAACTGCACTAAGTGTTCCAGTGTTGGTGGTGATCCTTAAACCACCTCTTTATGCCAACATTTCAGAGGGTTGATTCAGCCTAGTGGTGCCATGCATACTTTGCAGATTTTTATTACAACTCTCTTCTTAGACTCACACATACCCCTTCAGATTAGGGAGGGGGGGAATGTTGGACACCTAATCCTCTATGGGTAGGTGTGGAAGCCGAATGGACAAAAGGAGTCCAAGTGACCTTGGAATGTGGAATCCAAGAGTCACACTAATGTAATATAAATGTACATCTATGGTGAATAATAAAGCATCTCATGCTTATACTTCTCCTTGTGTGTTTTCTTGCTTGTTTACCATGCGTGTGTTTAAAAAAAACAAATCAAACATACCTTCCACCCATGCTACAAAACCTCAAGGAGCCAAGCAAAATTTAAGGAGACCAACCCTAGAGGCAACTTGTCTTTTCACTGATCTAACTCCCCAGTCGCTCCCTTAACAACCCATGCATGCAAATTTGGGCCCCAAGTCGCACCCACATCAAGGTAAATCTAGTGACTGTGGAATTTTTCAGCTAGTTTTCTGCCAGCTACCCTGAATTATGTGCCACTTTTTCATGTCTGACACTCGTCCCACTGCCCAGAATGTCATGAAAGCTTCATAAATGATAAATAACACTCAGAAAAAGGTACCAATGCACACATTTGATCATTGATTACATGTGATCTATGATTCTGGTTTATGATGATTGCATGTGATTGATGATTTTGATTTATGATGGTTGTGTTTTGAGCTAACATGGTGTGATATGTTTATACATGATGATTTGGTCAAGAGCTAGTTTGACTTGTTATGACAAGAAGTTAATGTAATTGTAGGTGTACCTTATTGACGGGCCACCAATGAGGTATGATTTGAATTTATTTAAATTTATTTTGAATCTAATGGAAATTATGTGCTTGGTATAGGAAAGCATGCAATCCTTGGTTTAGGATTGTTGAAACTGTCTACAAGAATTTGCGGCATCAGTGAAAGGAATTGGAAGAAGGAAGTAGTATGTCGGTAAAGCACTTCATGAGCAGGGTCGTTGTGGTACATTGGTACCTAATAGTGTCCATTGATTTCCATGAGCATGATATGACCAGTATGATGGTTTTGAGGAAGGTACATTCCTTGGTTTCTTGACCTTTCAATGCGAGGAATCCTTGCCAAGGGATGGATCGCACGGGATAGGGGATGCCCGGGAACTTGGAAGGTGAGTGACTTCACGGAAGGGGATAATCGGATTTCCCGAGGGACTATGTATTACAAAATGGAAGGTTGCGGGATGGATTTTTTTGGTTCATTAGCATTTCCAAATGGAATCGTATGCACATTGGCAGTGTGCCCTGGAACAATGAGCCAGTAATTGTTCACTGAGAGGAAAAGTGGCACGGGATTGTAGTGTTGGATATTGGATGCAAGTTTGAATTTGGAAGTGCATTATGGACTTCCTGGGAAGGAGGTGAATCATGGTACTACTTTTGAGGGTGGAGGTGTGAGCCTCTGGATTCTGTTGTTGCAGATGCAGGAATATTGTCCTTTTATTTGTGTATATGTGTATATTTTTATAAATATTGTATTGAGCACGATTTATAAAGCTCCATAGAAAATATGGTTATTTTTTGGTTGAAAAAAATGTGCATGAATGCATATGTGTATATTATTGTAAATATCGTAATTACCTATATTATAAAGCTTCCAGTAAATGGTATGATTTTCATGTTTTCAGCAGGTGGTCATTGTAAATACTGCAATGAGTTGAGTTATAAAGCTCCATGGGTAGTATCTTTTGCTTTCAGTGGTTTGTTGGTTTATAAGTGTCATTGAACACTGAGGATGGTGTTCCCCCAAGGGGGAGGGTTCTGTAACAACCCTAGTTAAAAATTCATGTAAAAAAATTATAAGACCAGGGTCATGGGACACATATTCCAAGTTGAATGGTGGAGAAAAAATCCTAGTGGGGGTGTTAATTTGGTTTATTATGGCTAAGGAAATTGGCAAAGTCTTTCGAAACACAAGAGGCATTATTTGGCATTTATTTATTAAAATAATGGAAATAGGAGAAAAGGAAGTTTAAAGGTCACTGGTTGCATATGAGGAGGAAAATGAAGGAAAATAACGGAAAATGAAGAAATTGGAGGCCTCATTGATAAAAAGGCTTTTGAGGATCAGATGGTAGCTTTTGACAGTTCTGTGGTGGAGCTCTCTCTCTATTATATCTCTCACACACTCTTGGACACTTATAGTTTTCTTGGAGTACTTCAACATTGGATCAAGGAAAGAAAATAAGGAAATGGGATGCAAATATCAAACAAGGAAGAGCAGGATCAAGCGGCTACAATGATAATTCTTTTTTAGAAATATTGCTTCTGTGATCCATAAATTATGATAAAAAATCTTTCGGTAAAAATCATATCCAAATAAATTTGGTCAGGTATTGAGTTGTATGCATGATTTCCTTGCTATTTTTGGTATTCATGGTTATTCATGTGTGTTATTGTTTCTCTTGTTGTCATGGTCATGGGTTTTTCCTAGTGTGACAATGTTCTTTCAGACTTGCCTTTCGATTTTTGAATACCCATGGTGTGATGGGGTTCTCATGTTTTAGTTGAGCTGGATTATCGAACTGAGTGAGGTGGTGCAACAACCCAAGTGAAAAATCCATGTAATAAAATTTAATAAAGGACAAATAATAACCAAGCTCATGGGACACATATTCCAAGTTGAAATTTGGGCGAAACATCCTAGTGTGGGTGTCATTTGGTTTATTATGGCTATGGATTTGGAAAATGAAATGGCTAAGGCTTTGGAAAGACAAAGCATTATTTATTTTCATTTATTTATTAAAATAATGGAAAATAGGAGAAAAGGGAGGTGAAATGTCACAAGTTGCATGTGAGGAGGAAAATGAAGGAAAATAATGGAAAATGAAGAAAATAGAGACCTCATTAATAAAAAGGATTATGAGGATTAGTTCATGGATTTTTTTCAGTGAAGTTTTGGAGCTCTCATTATTCTCTCTCTCTCTCTATCTCATACTATTTCATATTTAATTTTTTCTTGGAGCACTCTTGGAGAGTGTGGCATACTTGGATATTTGTAGCAAGAAGGCAAAGAAAGAGCAAGAAAGTGCAAGAGGACATTTGGATTAGTAGCTACAGTTGGTTTTGATTGCAGGTACAGAGTTGAATGTATGTTTTCCTCACTATTTTGGATGGTGTATGCATGTGGTTTATTGGTCATGATATGTCATTGGCATGGAGGATTTCCTGGATTGACAATGGATTTTCCTAGTTTTTCCATTTCCTTGTTAGCTATGATGTTGTGGGTTCAATTTCATTTTTTTCTCCTAGTTGTCTTTCATGTTCCTTTAGTTGTGGGCTGAGTTATTAGTTCCTGGAATCCCTATTTGGACAAATGCTCTGGAAGCCATTTAACAGCTTAGGCTGAGTTACTAGTCCTAGAAGCCTTGGTTTGACAAACTATCTGGAAGCCCTAGGTGGGTTGAGTTACTAGTCCTGGAAGCTCTGATTGGAAAAACTCTCTAGAAGCCCAACGATAGTTGTGGGTTGAGTTACTAGTCTTGGAAGCCCTGGTTAGAATAAACACTTTGGAGCCCTAGACAACTTGGATAGAGACCAATCTGGTGATGGTTGTGATGTACAACCGTGAGGTGGTATCACTAGTTAAGGGTTGAGGTGGTTTGGCCTTTGGAAGCTCGGGTTTGGTTTTGATGGATTTTGTTTATGAGATTCTACATTCATGCTTGGAATATGGCATGGGGGTGACTAGCTAAAGAGATATTTGGCTCAGCCAAGTCTATGGTCAGGTGGAATGTGGAATTCAACTCTTACAGGTAAATGTAAATTTTTTCCTCACTAGTAACATGAAATAAGAGATATTTTCCTCATGTATTGATAGGTAAATGTGCTTGTTATTATGTGGCTTATATGGTTGTTATGTGTTTGTCATTTATGTTTCTTATATGTTGGTTTCACTGAGTTTTATGATGGTGATGAAGTATGGATCTCATCATGTTTTGATTCATAATTAAATGAATAGTGTATCTATTCCTAAATAGATGATGATGCAGTTAATGTGATGAGGCAACAGTGCTTCTTAACTATTCTCAGATAAGTATGAGACTCCTATGTTTGGATTGTTATCTAAAAATTAGATTACATAATTTTGATATGTTTGACGAAATGCATGTCATGGCTAGTAGGGATCTAGTAAAGTCCTTGTTTGAATGTTTCCTTGTGCACCATTGTTTCAATGAATTTTGGGCAGTGACCTAAGCTTTGGGCCTCAAAAAGTGGCTCAAATATCAGGGATGTTGGCATAGGTCTACGAAAAAAATTCCCTAGACGTACGCATGCCTATGTTGTGGGAGCATCCAAAGCCTCCCAAATGCACCCATGCATATATTGTGGGAGTATTCAAGGGATAAATAGTTTAAAATCTCAGTGGGACCCAGGGGTTGTATACCTGAGTGGTTGGGTGGGATTTTGGGATTTTTGTTGCTGATGTGGAAGGTTTTTTTGATGTGTCTATGTCGATTCCACTTCCTTAAGGTCACCTAGGAGGTTGAATCAGATCATAGTAACTCTCCGTCGCATGTTTACCCCAGCTGGAGGGTTACTTGGGTATATGTGGAAGGATGGTGTTACAGAGTGGTATCAAAGAATGGCTCACCCCATGGACTGGATGGGCATTGGTTGCTAGTGATGCATTCATGTCAGTCGCACATGTGTTACTCATCCTTGTGGTCTATATTCTTGTTGCATATGTATGGTGTTAGTCATGGTTAATAGTGATGTTGCCATGTGAAAGCGAGGGTGTCGTCATGGAATGTGTCATCATGAGTGTATTATTGATTACATGTTTTTTATGCTTACATGTCGTCAGTGTACATTGATATGGTTTTTGTTGTCATGCATGAGGTCATGGTATGTGTAGTTGATATGGTCATGCATTGATGACTGGACTCTAGTTAGAATGATGTATATGTGTTGATACACCTATTTGTGATATGTCTATATGCTTTTATGGTTATGTATATACATGTATTACGTTGATTTGGTTGATCTTGCAGATGAGATATCCTCCCCGAATTATACTAAGGTATGTTGGTTTATTGTGATTTGTTTTAGCTAACATGAGATTCCTTGCAGGAAGAAATCAAAGATGACTAGCAATATGGTAGACTAAAAATATTCTCCTTATGAATCAGATGAGAAGCATGGTGCTAGGCACTCTTCTGATTTCACAGACACACTGAGAAATTTTAAGGAATAAATAATTAGTTGTAAATTAGATAATGACATAATCATACAAGAATAGGAAAAAAGAGTACAACTCAATGCGGTAATCCTTTAGAGTTTTTCAGATTTGAAGCAACAAGGGCCACTTCGGATAAGCTATGGACGGGAGGATGGGACTAATGGGGCATGTGGCAATAGGTCTACTGGTGGTCACAAGTCGAGTAGACACGACATGGTTAGAGATGACAGGTTCTTGGACACTCCATATAGGAGAGGTGATAGACACAGGTAATATTCTATTTCTGGTTCTGATAGGCATCATGATCGTCACCATTATCATCCTTACAAGAGGAGTGACATGGGATATTTGTCAGATGAGTTTAAGAAAGAAAAGCTACCCACATTTGACGGAGAGATGAAGAAATCACAAGATGCAGAGGCATGGTTGCTTGGTATGAATAAGTTATTTAGGTTTCATGATTACGTAGAAAAATTGAAAGCCAAAATCATTAGAGGAAATTTGAGCCTAAAAGTGGCCTCCTCACGAAAAATAATAAAATAAGAGTAATGGATTTTGGAGGGAAAACAAGAAAACTACTTTTTTTAATTGTATTTCCGCCTTATGTCCTTATAGTTTTACTCAAATTTCAAGTTTAGAAACTCATTATATGCGGAATTAAATTCCACCTCCAACGAGTACCCATTATGTGTACTTTTGGAAAGACACACATTGACAAAAAATGTAGATACATTAAAAAACGTATTGAAACACTTTTTTTTAATGTATCTGCAATTTTTATCAAGGTGGGTCTTCTCAAAAGTACACATAATGGGTACTCGTTGGATGTGGAATTCAATTCCACATCTAATGAGTGTCTAAACATGAAATTTGAGTAAATATATAAGGAGATAAGCCAAAAATACAATTTAAAAAAGTAGTTTTTCTTCTTTTCCCTCCTAAACATTTACATGTACCTATTTTTAAATTTAAATAATTTTGATTGGTTTACATATTATGACATGGAAATTATATGAAAATTGCATGGGCACTTTTAGGCTGAAATTTCCTCTAATGAGCTACATTTAGCCTCAAAAGTAAAGGAGATATTTGGTGGGGAGATGTAAAGAATGTTAGGGATATCTATGAACTGGAATTGACTTGGAGTGACTTCAAGAGGCTATTCCAAAAGAAGCATCTATCGGAGAGCTACTATGATGATAGGGAAAAATATTTTTATGAACTAAAGATGGGATCTATGACTGATGAGGATTAAACCAACAAATTTTCGATTTTTTGACGTATGTGTCTTACTTCAAGGAGAAGGCCAAGATTCAGAGATTCATTAGTGGGTTTTCGATGGTATTCAAAGACGGGATTGAGTTTCAATGAGCCTATATCGTTGGATGAGGTCATCTAGAAACTAAAGCATTGTTATGAGAAATTGAAGCGCAGATATGAGACTAAGCAAGACTATAAAGGTAATTACAATAATAAATGAAAATGGGACAAAGAGTGAGAAAGACATCAGGATACAGGTAACAAAGAGAATGTTGCACCACCTAATAATTTCAATACATCTGGTATAAGATAGGGACTTTAGTCTGAGGAGCAGAATAAGAGTGAAAACAAGGAGCCCATGCAGTGTTGGATTTGTGGAGGAGATCATCATAGGAGGGATTTTCCACAGCATAAGGGTTGTAGACCACATATCTATAGTGCACATGAGGCATAGATAGTGGGAGCTGTTGGACATAGTATTCCCAGGATCTATGCAACAATGGATAACAAGCAAGAAGATCACCAGGCATCTATTATCGAGATGGATGATAAGCTGTGTGATCAAGTTGTTTCTATTTTGATTGACCCTAGATCTAATTATATTTATGTTAATCCTAACCTGGTGGATAAGTGTGGTTTGAATAAGGAAGTTCATGCAGAGTCTTGGTTAGTGCAATTGGATTCAAGTACCAAGAAGAGACTTCATCATTGGGTAAGAACTTGTGCATTTGACTTGAATGGTAATCCTACCTTAGCACATCTGAATGTTTTTTTCGTTGGGATCATATGGTGATTTAGGGTAAATCCTTGATACCCTTAACCAAGACCTTTTACTTCGGATGATAATTAGAATTGCATTTAATTAAGACGTTAAAGAACATAAATGAACAATTGTAGTTGTAAATAAGAGGAACATAAATGAACAAGATCAGCAATCATAAGAACACGTTGTTTGATGATGGAGTTCGTCCCGTTGCATTATGTGTTGGAAGAGAAAATGTACATGGGTGTGCTTTCCTATGACATACAAGGAAAAATTTCGTCACACAGGAGTGGCTTGACTTCTTTAAGAGATGTTCCACTCTAGAACTCTCATACATAAATAAAGGCTTCTATTAGTATGACCATAGCTGACATGTAGTAAATAAGAGTATCCCGCCAATCCTAGAAAACAAGGGATCTCAACACGACACATATGAAAAAAAGAGCATCCCGCCAATGTGGCATAAAAGGGATCTCATACATGACACAAAACCATAGCTAAAAATACATCAATAACAACACAAGGCAAGATCCCACGACTCATGTATCAACCGGGATATGCAAGACATAATGCATCTCAAAGATAAATAAATGAAGAAGTACATGGAATCCACATCATATACCTCATGCTGCCATTTGTTGAAGGCCGAGATGCTCTGTGGCTAAATTTGAAAACACCATCAATCTTATGGCGTCTAAAAATGTGAAAACGACTACTCACTTGTGGAAATCTGACACCTGCATAACCCACTTCCAAAAGTGGCTAAAAAATCAAAAACTCAGATAATAAACTGAGTACGCCATCAGACTCGTGGCGTCGAGTAGTGCAGAAATGACGTAAAATTTGTCCCATTTGGACAAAGTCAAAATTTCGCCCTCCTGAAAGTTGGCCTCAATGAAGGTTCTGCCTGCCTCTTTCTGAGCTCATGGTTCCACATGACCTGCAATAAAAAATCATAAAATCTCGAAATCCGTGTGTGCACTCCGCTGCTCCATGGCCTGGGCACACTTATGAAAATCCGAGTTTATATTAAAATTGTGGGCAGACTTTACAAAGTAAAGTCCGTTGGCGCGTTGGAAAGTTTGGCATGTGGTTTTAGAGGGGTCGGGGGGTCAAATCCCGCCCCTCCCAACATAGCACGATATATTTTTTATAAGGTGTGTTTTATTTTATTTTTGTTATGGAGTGGGTTGGGCCCGCGTTGGGCGGCCCACCCAACAACCCGCACATGGCATACGATGGATTTGTAATATATAACATATACTCCACGGTGCTATCTGTTTTGGGTTCCGTGGAAATGTCATGGGGTTCCGTTGTGGTGAGGAGCTACCGCGTGGGCAGGGCCGGTAGGGCTGGCCACGGGTTCACCTCCCACCAGCTTTGGAATTTGTTACAACAAATATATATATATTATAATATATATGCCATGGAGTGTGGGTCCGATGGGGGTGGCAAGGGTCACGGCCCCCGCCCCCCTTTTTTTAACATTTCTTTTGTTTTAGTAAGTACTTGGGAATTTTTGAAAAATTCGATTTTGATTGTAGGAGTCAAATTAAATACCCCACAATTTTTCCCAGAATTTGGCCTGAGCTTTCCAGAATCTGGTGGCTGGGAAAAGTCAAATTTGTGCCTTCCTTAAAGCTGCCTAGTCACCAAGTCAACCCAAAACTTTGACCGCTCCTAACTCCTTCATACAGACTCGGAATTGAGTGTCGTCTATGCCATTGGAATCAAAAAGACGAGATCTACAAAATGAACCTAGTTTGAGAGATTTCCAAACACTTTGATTTTTGAGCCCTCTGTGCTGAGCCACTTGTACTTGTACCTTTTTAATCCACCTGGATCATATAGTGTTTTTTTGGGTATGGACTGGCTATATATTCACAAGACCAAGGTAAATTTTTATGACAAGATTATTCAATGCTTGGATGACAATGGGGAAAAAATATTCTTATAGGGTAAGAAGAAAACAACATGGGTGAGAATGGTTATAGCTGTGCAAGCCAAGCATAGTTGTAGGAAAGAGTGCGTGTTGTTTGAAGTTCATATTTCTTGTGAAAAAAGGTAAACAAGTTTAGGATGCAGGTTTTTTGAGCAAGTACTCAGCTCTACAACAGTTTCCGGATGTATTTCCCACAAATATTTCAGAGTTACTACTTCACAGGGAAGTATACTTTTCTATTGAGTTGGTACCAGGAGCAGTGCCAGGATCTAAGGCACCTTACAGAACGAGCACACCTGAGTTGGTAGAGTTAAAGTTGCAGTTGAAGGAAATGTTATACAAGGGATACATTAGGTCAAGTGTATCACCATGGAGTGCACCGGTATTATTTGTGAAGAAGAAATATGGTACTCTTAGACTATGCATTGATTATAGATAGTTGAACAAAGTCACCATCAAGAACATGTATCTGTCGTCGAGGATTGATGGCTTGTTTGATCAACTAAAGTGAGAATAAGTATTCTCAAATATTTATCTAAGACCCGGATATCATCAGGTACGCATCAAACAAGATGACATTCACAAGAAAACTTTTTGGACCAGGTATGGACATTATGATTTTGTTGTAGTTCCTTTTGGTTTGACTAATGCTCTAGGTACATTTATGTGCTTGATAAATAGTGTGTTGTGTCCTTAACTAGACAAGTTCATTATTGTATTCATTGATGATATATTGGTATATTCTATAAGTGAGAAAGAGCATGCCAAATATTTAGTAGCAATGTTGAGATTGCTAAAAGAGTGTTATCACAAAATCAGGCCTGATGGGCTGCTCATCAAGTAAACATTATGTAATTGTTTTAGACCAATATTTTAGCGGAGGCTTAGCCTCCTCAACCTGAGAGGGCTCTCTCAAAGTTTATGATTTTTGATAAATAAGTAGATGGATAAATCTAAGGTAAAACAGATATATGATATAACTGGCTGTAAATCACATTAGCAAAATTTCATTGGGCTATGGAGTCAAGATAACTTCAACAAAAACATCACAGTCTATCTAGCATGGAATTCAAGGCATTTGGAGTTCAAATTAGGGAGTAAAACATAAAGAACAGTGAAACACACAGTCAGTTTGTATATGAAGGAAGTTAGAGAATTATGAATGAATTCTAAGTATCATATACAAACACCACTGCAGATAGAAATATTGAATAATGCCATTAGAACAATAATGGACAAGAACTCCTCATGAATTTTGAGTTGTCTAAATAGAACTTTGTATTAAGTTGAAAAAACCCTTACATACAAAACATAGTCTTTGCTAATCCAAATGTCAAACCCTGTGGATTTCGATTTTATGCTCTTTATAGAACATTTAAAAAATAGGATTCTTTCTTCTCCACTAGATACATCGAACTCATAGAGTTTGACACCTTTCCTAATCAAAAACATGCCATTTATTACAAATTGATAGCTATAATCCTAATGAAAATTCCTATTTCTAATAGGACTAAAACTCTTTAATACCTTCCTAACAACCTTATCTATTCTTTATTACATATTTTTCCAACTACACTCCCATGAAGTCGAATTTGGATTATGATATTTAACTTTGTGTAGCCATGTTGTTGATGATAATGTTCTCCTAAAATTTAGGAAACATGTCTTCCTGTTTTTTAGGCCCTTTGTTTCCCTTATCTGTTTTGAGCACTTTGACCATTAATGAATCCTGTCCACATGTATTTTGTTGCCAAATAATACACCATATGTCTTCAATTCTCTAGCTGTTCAGAATCTAAACTTCGAACAATGTAAAAAGGTAAGAATAAACCTGCGCTACGAAAGTAGCACAGTTTCGTAGTGCTTTTCGTAGTGCAGTGTTTGGCTTCTTTTCTAATTTTCTTTTGATCTGTTTTCTTCAAGGAAGCCTTCATATGCCATTAACACACTTCCACTAGAAATTTCAAAAAAAAATTCACCAAAATTCCCTCAAAATTTGATATGAAAATATGATAAAGATTGCTTCAGCAATTTCGTAGTGCATTTCATCAGATTTGCACTATCTGCGCTACGAAACTGCTGTATACGCAGTTTTGTCAAAACTATCTTAAAAATTCATACTTTGGATATACTTAAACTATAAGGGTATTGATATTATTCCTAAAACACATCAATATGACCCTGAAAACATAATCTTCATCAAAATTTACCTTCATTTTGATCAGAGATTGTCTTGTGGATTTATCAGTTTGTTTCACTGCCTTTTTAACTTTTCTTGAGACCTTGTTAATTGTATCTCCAGATCTTCCACCTGTCTTCTCAACCTTATGTTGCTAGCTCTCAAATGAGTGTTGATTACTCTTACAAACTTTGCCTCCTTAATGGCTGGGACTGTCCATGTAAAGAATTATTCTTCACTGCTTGGTATTTATGATTTGGAGACTGTTTGACCTTCCCAAACAACTTTCATCCTCTTAAATTATGTTTTCTCAATGACATGTTTTCTAGCTCTTTTCTTCAACTTAGAAATCTCATGGTTTGCTGATCTTTACTTCTCCTCCGGGATTTTATATTTGGTCATTTCTTCTTGTGCTATGATTACTCTGTTTTCTGCATGCTCTACCACAGGTGAGGAAAGATCAACTATCTCTTCAAGAAAAATAGCTACTTTATTTGTTTCTTCAACTTCTGCATTAAGTTCCTTGAGCCTTTTAGAATTTATAGTTATAGGCTTCCTAGCTTGGAAAACAACTGCTGCATATTCACCCTTAAACTCCAGCTTCTTTGCTAATTTCACCTTTTTCTATTTGCTCTCATTTATTCCTAGGAAATCAGCCTGCACTATAGGTGATTCTTCTATGTCTATTGCATACAGTATGTCATCCAATTTTCCTTTCAATCCTTGACTGTCATTTGATCCTGAAGCTAATGTCTTTCCTTTAGATGTTGCAGCTTGACTCCTTGTAATTCTCTGGACTACTTGCCTACCAGTACTTTGTTTTTGTTTAGCTTCCTTAGTACTTTGTAATCCTTGTTTTGTAGGTGAAGGATTTTCTGTAACAATCACTTGTTTCCTTGGCTTCAATTTCACAAACCTTCTTGTCCTTATATCTACTAGTTGATTGAATTCTGCTGATGGTGATGGATTTTCCTTTGCCTTAGGATTTTTAACTGCGGTTAGAGCTTCCATTTCAAATCCACTTATAAAAAGAAAAGAAGACCAGTCCCTATTAATCTTCTAGAGCTCATTCAAAACCAACAGTTTAATTAAACCATGACGAAACAGAGATGTTTCACAACCCTCGGATTTTTCTTGAATTTTATCAGCCATTTTAGCAATACTTCTATATAGGAAAAGTGGTAAATCCAGTGATATCATACCTGTGAAATGTAATAGGAGTTTGAAATGATAGGTGTATACTTTATGGTACCTGCCTTCGCATGTGAAATATCTTTAGATGTTGAACAGTAGTTTGGCATAGCTATCCTTAATATAGTTTCTGGGAACTGCATTGATCAGGTCCATATCTATATATTCTGGCTTCATAAACATCTTGCATGCCTCCATATTGAATCTAAAACCCTTAAACCAAGTTTCCTGACCTCTAGGTATTTCAGTCACTAGAGCTTTGATTTCAGATGTCACTGACATGTTTAACATTCCAACCTTTGTATTGGTCCCACTGAAATGTAATGCAAACTCTTTGGATACCTGAGTATGTCCACCTTGAAAATTTTCATAGAACTTTAGACAACCTGCTTTACTAAAAGATCCAAGACTGTTTGATCTTCAGCTAAAAATTTTGTTCTTTCAGTTTCAGATCTCAAACAATGTCCTCCTCTATGATTCTTTTTCTCCTCAGCCATGCATGTTCCAGAAAAAACTCTGTTGGCTTCCTTGGGAATTTATAAAACAACCTCTCTTGATTTAATTTAACAACCTCGCTTGATTTGATTTGACAACCTCGCTTGATTATGTATGAAAATAGCCTTGGTGTAGAACAACCAAAGGCTTAACTCCAATACTTTAGAGTTTGAAATAAAGATGTTTCACCGTTTAGTATGAGCAAATGTAGACTGGAATGACTAGAACAGATAACAGTTTTCGAATTTTGAAATCCCATTTTCCAATATGAAACTCATTCTATGATAATAATGGATATGAATGGTTAAGTACTTCGAATATGACCTCTAGCTGACTCACCATGATGTTACCCCATCATTACTTAACAGATTTCTGACAATTTCTGGGTTTTGACATGACCTTTTAAGAATCAGCGCTTTCGTAGTGCACATAGTGTATTTTTTTCACTTTGCGCTACGAAATTAGCAACACTTTTGTAGCACAAAACCAATTTTTTGAACTAACTGCACTACAAAACTATGGTTTTGTGGCTAATTGCAGGAATTTCAACCGAAACCTAATGAAATGATTTCTAAATGAATGATAAGAATTTTTAATGATGGAATGAGACTAAAAGACTTTATTTGAAATTGAAAATTGACCTTTGAGACTTATAAATCTATGTAATGTCCTTTATCAAGACTAAAGTGACTCAAGACCTATTTGAAACTATGACCAAAACAGTGTAAACTTACGGAGTTTTAAAAAAAAAAAATTAGGGTGATAACTGTGGCTCCACTTGGGATAGTGTGCCCCTGTGGTACACTAAGAACCAGTAGCTCCAGTGCTAATATCCATTTTTGACAAAAACTGAAAATCTTTTTGAATTGCCAAGCTTCCTCCTCAAGCACTAATGGCCTTCACCTCGGGCTCAAGCTTGCTTATTTTTCTTGTCATTATTAGTAGAAAAACTTGTAAAACGGAATATATACAATGACATGAAGCATCCATCAGATTTTAGGAAGAATAATGCTTCAAAAACCTCCCATTGGCAGGTCCTCCAGCATATGGTTTTCCATCTATCTCCTACAGTATATAAGTATTGTTTCCATGGAAAGCAACTACCTTGAAAGGATCTTTCCATAAATTCTCAAACTTACCATGTTTGCCTTTCTCTTCAATTCTGACCTCCCATTTCAGCACTTCATCTTAAATTTGAACACTTTCTTCCTTGATCTTCTCATCAAATGTCCTCTTGATTATATTTTGAGATTGTTGATTGATATCATAAACCTCATTCCTTTTCTCTTGCAGGGCTATCAGTTGATTAATTATTCTCTAGATTGCATTTGGTTCCTCTTCTAGCCCTTGAATCAGCTTCATAACAGGTACTCATAGTGATGTAGGAAAAATAGCCTCAGCGCCATATAATAATTCATATGGTGAAGTTCCAATTGACCTCTTTGTGCATATCCTATCAGCCCATAAGGCATACTTCAGCTTCAAATGCCAAGATTTCTTATTCTCTTGCAATACCTTTTTAATAATCCTTACAATGCTCTTGTTAGAAGATTCAGCAAGGCCATTTCCTTATGGATAGTATGCAGTAGAATGCCCAAGAGTAATATGATATTGATGATATAAATTGATCATTTTATTGGACTTGAATTCCTGTGCATTATCAGTTATAATCTTCATGGGGCAACCAAATCTGGACAAGATATTATTTTCTAAGAAAGAGATAATCACAGAATCATTTGCTTGCCTATTTGGGATTACTTCAATCCATTTGGTGAAGTAATCAGTTGTTGTAAGAATCCAACGATGTTGTCCTGAAGATGATGGATGAATCTCCCCAATAAAATCTAGTCCCCACTGCTGGAAATGCACTTCTACATAAATAGGCATCAGAGTTAAGGGTATAACTTTTTTCCTACCCTCGAAAATCTAGCATTCATGGCAGGCAACAACCTTCTTGTATACATCCTTAAACATTGTTGGCCAATAAAATCTTGCTCTTATAATTTTGTTCACAGTCGCCTTCCAATAATGATGACCTCCACAATCCCCTTTGTGAAACTCTTCAATGACTTTATCAGCCTCTTCCTCCAGCAAACATTTTAGCAAAATTCCACCAATATCCTTCCAAAACAGATTTCTGTCAAATATGAAATATCTCAAAGATTTCATCCTAAAAAACCTTTCTTTGAAATTTTTTAAATCAACAGGTGCTTTATGGTGCTGTAGGACAAAAACAACTTCCTTGTACCAATCTGAAGTGATATATTTTTCTTCAATAGGAACTAGTTCCTCATCTTCATCTGAAATTTCTGATATTTCTGCAATCCAATTTATATGAAGACATTCAAAGTTTGATTGTACCATTAGCTTCGCCAAGCCTTTCCCTTTGACCAATTTTGTCGGTTTAATCTCAATATCATATTCTAGCAACTTGGAAATCCATTTCCCCCTCTTACCATCAGGGTTGGCTTGAGTGAGGATGTCTTTCACATCAGTATTATGAACAAATGCCACAATATGAGAATGCAGAATATAAATTCTGAAATCTTTGACAGCCTTCACCAAAGCATAGGCTTGCTTTTCTAAGATATTATACTTCAGTTCAGCATTGGCTAATGTTACTAAAGAAATAAATCGATTGTTCAATACCTTGATGTCCCTTTTGTAGCAAAACTCCAGCGATATTATTCTGATGCAAAGGTAAAAAGTAGAAATTCCTTGGAAAAATCAGGACTGATCAATATTTGTGCCTATGTGAGTGCTCTTTTGATCTTTTCAAATGAATTTCTTGCCTCTGCTGTCCACTTAATGTCAACTCCCTTATTCAGCATCCTAGTTATGTCCTTCACAATCTCAGCAAAATTAGGAATAAAACGCCTTACAAAATTAACTTCCCCAAGGAAATATTGAATCTCCTTCCTACTTCTTGAAAAATCCACCTTCTGAATTGCATTGACCCTGCTTGGATCAATCTTAATTCCATCTTTAGAAATGTTATGCCCAAGTAATTTACCTAAATTTAAAGCAAAAATACCTTTGGTGGGATTTAGAGAGATGCCAAACCTTCTACATTTCAGCAGAATTATTTCCAAGTGTTTCAAACGATCTTCTTCCTTCCTTGAAAATATTGTTATGTCATCAAGATACACAACCACCATCTTTTCCTTTTATTCAGAAAATGCAATTTCCATTTCCCTCTGAAAAGTAGATCCTGCATTCATGAGACCAAATGGCATTTTGGCATACATAAGAGTACCCCATGGTGTAGTAAAGGCTATTTTTTCCTAATCATCAGGATGCACAAGGATCTGATTCTAACCTGAAAAACCATCAAGCATAGACATTCTCTGAGAACCAACAATAGTTTGCAAAATTTGATCCATCTTTGGGAGAGGATAATTATCCTCAAGGAGGCTTTATTCATATTTCTGAAATCAATGCATATTCTGATTTCCCCACTTTTCTTCCTAATCGGAAGAAAATTTGCAAGCCATTTTGAAAATCGAATTGGGACTATGATTTTGGCATCAAAGAGTTTTTTAACCTCCTTCTCAATCAAAGACATGAGAAGTGGGTTGATCCTCCTTAACTTCTGCTTGAAAGGTCTTTCATTTTCCTTTATGGGAATAGTATGCTGAATTATGGAGGGATCATATTCTTTCAAATCAGGATAATTCCAAACAAAGACATTTATGAATCCTTTCATCATTTCAACATATTTGAACTTCATATCAACTGAAAGAAATTTTAAAAGTTTGATCATTTTGGACATAGCTATAGTACCAAGGTTATAACTCTCAACTTCTTCATCATCAGCTTGCATATCGGGGGATTTAAAAACATCATTCTGATCAAAAAAAAATTCTAGAGGTATTAGTCCCTTTGGTATGGAATTATTCTTTAGTTGTAAAACTTCAGAATTCCCTTTATATTCAGCTAACATGTTCTGTTGATCTACTTGTACATTTTCAAATTATTCTTTCAACTCAATAAAAATTTTCACCTGCTGATCATCCTCAAAAACTTGCCAATGAATAATATTATCAAGAATGGCTAGTCTATGGTGAACTTCAACTTCATACTTTTCAGTGGAGTGCATAGGAATAACGAAAAGGCTTTCGGAGATAGCAAGAGAATCAACAATAGAGTTTTTTTCTCTAGTTTTGACTGTGAATAAATAGGCTTGAAATTTTTCTAACATGTCCAAAACCAGATTCTTATATGCTCTAATCCTTGTGTCTTTTATTTGATAAATAAATTCGATATGTTTTATGACTAATTCTGAATCTCCAAAAACAGAAATTTTTTGAGCATTCATTCTTTTCAACACTTCTAGACCCAAAATCAAGGATTCATATTCAGCCATGTTATTCGTGCAATCAAAGTTCAGTTTATAGAAAAGGAAATTACTTTCATCACTTGGATTTCTAATCCAGATCCCTGCTCCTGCTCCTTCTTTTCCTACTGATCCATCAAAATGCAATGACCACCAACCTTCTTCCTCTTTATTGTTGACCTGCTGACCTTCTGCTTGCTGATTTTTGAACTGTTGAATTTCAAAACTCTGATTTTCTCCTTTCTTTTCTTCTTCCACTTCATTATTCAATTCATTGAAAAGAATAATAGAACCAAGTTCAGTATCAAGGGCATAAATTGGAAATTTTTTGGGTTTATCTTTGCTACTTACCATGTAAGCCATCCTTGTCTCTCGATACAATCTTCTTTGCTCCCCAAAGACTGGAATGGTAGCATAAGTAAGATCCATCTGCATTGTAACCTTAATTTTTGCTGCCAATGATCTTGACAAAAACATACCAAACTTTGGTGGAATGTCAGCTAAAACAATGTCCATGACTACAGTCTTAGCAGGGACTTGCATCAGACCAACAACAACATCCTTGATTAGACCAATGCATTGAACTCTTTTTGAATCAAAAGAAAACAAATCTTTGTATGGTCTAGTTATTTCTAACCCCATTATTTCCATGATTACTTTGGGCATAAGATTTTGAGAAGCCCCTAAATCTAACATAGCATTGTGCAATGTCATGTCGTGAATGATAAGACTCACATAAAAAGGAGGAAGTTCCTAATTTTGTTCATCTTCTAGTCTTGGGCCCAAATATATGGTCGGATGATCTTCCAATACATTCAAGATATCAGCAGCTCCAGGTTGTGAGTTTATCATTTTAACAATATTGCTTCTATATTCATCTACCTTGAGAATTTCACGAAAAGGGACTAATATTTTTATCTTAGAAATTTCATTCTCAATATTGAAAACAGAAACAGATTTTTCAGCTTCTTTGGTAGGAAGGACAGCAGATATAACTTTCTTACCTTCTACGACCTTAGGATCTTCCTTCTTGCCATCAACAGCCTTTGGTGCATCCTTCTTAGGTTGTGTCTTGTTTGAAATGATAGGTACATTCCTATTTCTGAGATTATATTGTTTCTGCATCTCAAAAATGGCATGTGATATCCCTTTAGATATTCTGATGTTTCTTCTTCATGATTGTTTTGATGTAATTGATCATGTTCTTCCTTGGTCAAGAAAATTCCTGAAATTCCTTCATCAAAACAATGAATAGGCTCTTCAAGTTCTTCAGGCTCATCTTCTTCATCAACCAAATTCTGCTGAAAATGAGGTTTCACTGGAGGATCAGGCTGTTGATTTCTATTCTCTCTTGGTCTCTGTTGATTCTGAGGTCTCTTGAACTGAGGGTTTCCAAAATGAGGTTCATGTTGTTTAGGGGGAGTAGAGGTATTGCCAAGGGCTAATCTATCCATCAATTTTTCCATTGTTTTCATCATTGAATCCAGTTTGTCTTGAGAGGAAGAAGATGAATGTTTCTCTTCTTCTTTCAATTTACCCTTACCCATTCTTGACTTTTTGGCTGCTATCAAATTAAACTCCACCTTCACAACATCATTTTTCATTTCAAAAAGTGTAGGAGATTCTCTTTCTCTCAGCAGTATGGAAAACTCATAGTCAAAAGCTTCTGCATACCTCATTTGAGCTAAAGCTTCTAGCGGTTTCAAATGAGCAAGAATAGAATCTAACACTTTATTAAACCTTTTTGAAAATTTTTGGGTAGTTTCATCAGCAGCTCTCTTCAAGGTATTATACTCAATGAGGGCTTGTACTAGATTAGTTCTATTTCCCCATTTCCTTAAGAAAAAATCTTCAAATTCATTCCAATTATGAATGCTCCCAGGAGTAAGAGCTTTATACCACTTCCTAACCTCACAAGTAAAAATTTGAGAAAATAATCTTAATTTAAAATATTCATGATCAAGCTCCTCCCTATCTATAAAGTCACTAAATTGATCAACATGATCCTCTACTGTAATTTCCTCATCACTTCCCCAGGTTTTAATTCTAGCAGCATACTTACTAGGGAGGTCATGTAAGACAACAGGGAGGACAAGAGGGGCGTATCTAGCAGGTGCAGCAAGTGGATTTCCAGCCATGGTCAGAAGTACTGTGATAATTTTAGAATGACAGAAACAGTAGATGATAGAATGCTATGAGGAGGATTACTTGGTCTTTGTAAGCCACTATCAATTGAGCTCCAGTTGGGAAGAGGTAAACCAGCTTTACTTTTCAACAATAATTCGAAAGGATAAAGTTCCTTCAATTTGTCTAAATACTCTCTTTCTAACAACAACTCTGAAGTAACAGCTTCCCAGAATTCTTCTTTGTCCTCTTGGGTCACTAGAGTTGAGGTATCAATTCCTCTCTTATGTAAATCTAAGATAATTTCAATTAGTTCCTTTTCATTTTCTAATCTAAACAAAACCTCATGAATCTTATCATCCACTCTTTTTTCTTCAGGACTTCTTGATATTTCGGAGGACAAGGATTTCAAATGAGATGGAGAACCTGGTATTTCGGAAATGCCTTGACTCCCTCTTGAAATAGTGTTTGGATTTTGCACGATGGTAGATGGATCTGGGTTAGGATTACTCCTCATGTATCTCCTTCTCGAAGCCACCTTTGAACATATAAACTTTAAATGGAGTCACCAAGGTAGATGCAGCCTCGAAAAACCTTCTGAGCTCCTGCTACCTTCAGAATTTCAGCTTCAAAATCTCAGGAAAATATAATCTTCAGGCTCCCAGTAAACGCACCAAAATTTTGTCACAAAATCAAACCTGATGGGCTGCTCATCAAGTAAACATTGTGTAACTATTTCAGACCAATATTTTAGCTGAGGCTTAGCCTCCTCAACCTGAGAGGGCTCTCTCAAAAGTTTATGATTTTTGATAAATAAGTAGATGGCTAACTCTAAGGTAAAACAGATAGATGATATAACTGGTTGTAAATCACATTAGAAAACATTCATTGGGTATGGAGTAGAGATAACTTCAACAAAAACATCACAATATATCTAGCATGGAAGTCAAGGCATTTGGAGTTCAAATCAGGGAGTAAAACATAAAGAACAGTGAAACACACAGTCAGCTTGTATATGAAGGAAGTTAGAGCATTATGAATGAATTCTAAGTATCATATACAAACACCACTGCAGATAGAAATATTGAATAATGCCATTAGAACAATAATGGACAAGAACTCCTCATGAATCTTGAGTTGTCTAAATAGAACTCTGTATTAAGCTGAAAAAACCCTTACATACAAAACACAGTCTTTGCTAATCCAAATGTCCAACCCTATGGATTTCGATTTTCTGCTCTTTATAGAACATTTACAAAATAGGATTCCTTCTTCTCCACTAGATACACCAAACTCATAGAGTTTGACACCTTTCCTAATCATAAACATGCCATTTATTACAAATTGACAACTATAATCCAAATGAAAAGTCTTATTTCTAATAGGACTAAAACTCTTTGATACCTTCCTAACAACCTTATCTATTCTTTATTACATATTTTTCCACATGCACTCTCATGAAGTCAAATTTGGATTATGATCTTTAACTTGATGTAGCCATGCTATTGATGATAATGTTCTCCTAAAATTTAGGAAACATGTCTTCCTGTTTTTTAGGCCCTTTGTTTCCCTTATCTGTTTTGAGCACTTTGACCATTAATGAATCTTTTATACATGTCTTTTTTTGCCAAATAATACACCATATGTCTTCAATTCTTCAGCTGTGTATAATCTAAACTTCAAACAATGCAAAAAGGTAATAATAAACCTGTGCTACGAAAGCAACACATTTTCATAGTGCTTTTGGTAGCGTAGTGTTTGGCTCCTTTTCTAATCTGCTTTTGATCTGTTTTCTTCAGGGAAGCCTTCATATGCCATTAACACACTTCCACCAGCAATTTCAAAATAAAATTCACCAAAATTCCCTCAAAATTTGATATGAAAATATGATAAAGACTGCTTTAGCAGTTTCATATCACATTTCATCAGATTTGCATTATCTGCACTACGAAACTGTTGTGTAAGCAGTTTTGTCAAAATTGTCTTCAAAATTCATACTTTGGATATACTTAAACTTTAAGGGTATTGGTATTATTCCTAAAACACATCAATATGACCCTAAAATCATAATCTTCATCAAAATTTACCTTCATTTTGATCAGATATTGTCTTGTGGATTTATCAGTTTGTTTCATTGCCTTTTTAAATTTTCTTGAGACCTTGTCAATTGTATCTCCAGATCTTCCACCTGTCTTCTCAACCTTCTGTTGCTAGCTCTAAAATGTGTGTTTATCACTCTTACAAACTTTTCCTCCTTGATGGCTGGGGTTGTCCATGTAAAGAATTGTTCTTCATTACTTGGTATTTCTGATTTGGAGACTGTTTGACCTTCCCAAACAGCTTTCATCCTCTTAAATTATGTTTTCTCAATGACATGTTTTCTGGTTCTTTTCTTCAACTTAACAATCTCATGGTTTTTTTATCTTAACTTCTCCTCCAGGCTTTCATATTTGGTAATTTATTCTTGTGCTATGATTACTCTGTTTTCTACATGCTTTGCCATAGGTGAGGAAAGATCAACTATCTCTTCAAGAACAGTAGTTGCTTTATTTTTTTCTTCAACTTCTGCATTAAGTTCCTTGAGCCTTTTAGAATGTCTAGTTACAGGCTTCCTAGCTTAGAAAACAAATTATGCATCTTCACCCTTAAACTCCAGCTTCTTTGTTGATTTCACCTTTTTCTGTTTGCTTTCATTTATTCCTAGGAAATCAGCCTACACTATAGGTGATTCTTCTATGTCTATTGCATGCAGTATTTCATCCAAGTTTCCTTTCAATCTTTGACTTTCAATTGATCCTGAAGCTACTATCTTTTCTTTTGATGTTGCAACTTGACTCCTTGTAATTCTCTGGACTACTTTCCTACCAACTGTTTGTTTTTGTTTAGCTTCCTTAGTACTTTGTAATCCTTGTTTTGCAAGTGAAGGATTTTCTGTAACAATCACTGGTGTTCTTTCTACCTTATCTTTCACTTGTTTCCTTGGCTTCAATTTCATAAACCTTCTTGTCCTTATATCTACTGGTTGACTGAATTCTGCTGATGGTGATGGATTTTCCTTTTCCTTAGGGTTTTTAACTGCGGTTAGAGCTTCCATTTCAAATCCACTTATAAAAAGAAAAGAAGGGAAATCCCTATTAATATTATGTAGCTCATTCAAAACCAACAGCTTAATTAAACCATGATGAAGCAGAGATGTTTCACAACCCTCGGATTTTTCTTGAACTTTATCAGCCATTTTGGAAATACTTCTATATAGGAAAAATGGCAAATCAAGTGATATCATACCTGTGAAATGTAATAGGAGTTTGAAATGATAGGTGTAGACTTTATGGTACCTACCTTCGCATGTGAAATATCTTTGGATGTTAAATATTAGTTTGGCATAGCTATCCTTAATACAGTTTCTGGGAATTGCATTGTTCAGGTCCATCTCTGCATATTTTGGCTTCATAAATAATAAATATCTTGCATGCCTCCATATCGAATCTAAAACCCTTGAACCAATTTTCCTGTCCTCTAGGTATTTCAGTCACTAGAGCTATGATTTCAGGTGTCACTAACATGTTTAACATTCCAAGCTTTGTATTGGTCCCACTGAAATGTAATGCAAACTCTTTGGATACCTGAGTATGTCCACCTTGCAACTTTTCATAGAACCTTAAACAACCTGCTTTACTAAAAGCATCCAAGACTGTTTGATCTTCAGCTAAAACTTTTGTGCTTTCAGGTTCAGATCTCAAACAATGTCCTCCTCTGTGATTCTTTTTCTCCTTAGCCATGATTGTTTCAAAAAAAACTCTGTTGGCTTCCTTCAGAATTTATAAAACACCCTCTCTTGATTTAATTTAAGAGCCTCGCTTGATTATGTATGAAAATAGCCTTGGTGTAGAACAACCACAAGCTTAACTCCAATACTTTAGAGTTTGAAACAGATATGTTTCACCGTTTAGTATGAGCAAATGTAGATTGGAATGATTAGAACAGATAACAGGTTTTGAATTTTGAAATCCCATTTTCCAATATGAAACTCATGCTATGATAATAATGGATATGAATGGTTAAGTACTTCAAATATGACCTCTAACTGACTCACCATGATGTTACCGCATCATTACTTAACGGATTTCTGACAATTTCTGGGTTTTGACATGACCTTTTAAGAATCCGCGCTTTCATAGCGCACATAGTGTATTTTTTGCACTTTGCGCTACAAAAGTAGCAGCACTTTCGTAGCGCAAAACCCATTTTTTGAACTAACCTCACTATGAAACTACGGTTTTGTGGCTAATTGCAGGAATTTCAACCGAATAATGACATGATTTCTAAATGAATGATAAGACTTTTTAATCATGGAATGAGACTAAAAGAATTTATTTGAAATTGAAAGCTGACCTTTGAGACTTCTAAATCTAAGAGATGTCATTTATCAAGACTAAAGTGACTCAAGACCTATTTGAAACTATGAACAAAACAGTGTAAACTTACAGAGTTAAAAAAAAAAAAAAAAAATTAGGGTGATAATAGAGAGCATTAGTTGTATGTTAAGCTTAGAAAATGTCGTTTCTTTTAGACAAAGGTACATTACTTGGGACTTGTTCTTTCCAAGGAGGGCATCACAGTGAATCCAGAAAAGATAAGGGCCATCATGGAGTGGATAGTTCCTAGGAATGTGGATGAGGTTAGATCCTTCATGGAATGGGCAGGTTATTACAGGAGGTTCATTAAGAAATTCTCACATATATCTTATCCTATCATATCATTGCAGAGGAAAGGTAATAAGTTTGAATTGACATAGGAGTGTTAGGGAAGTTTTTAGTGGCTTAAGTGATTGTTGACACATGCTCTAGTGTTAAAGATCACAAACCTGGAGAAAGAGTTTGTAATATGTACAGATTCTTGCAAGAGAGGACTTGGTGGAGTCCTTGTGCAGGATGGACAGGTGGTGTGCTATGATTCAAAGAAACTAAATAAGCACAAGCATAACTACCCGACACATGATCTTGAGCTAGAAAAAATCATACATGCATTGAAGATGTGGAGGCACTATCTTCTTGTCAGGAGGTTTGTATTGATGAGTGATCAGAGTGGATTGAGGCATTTGTTTGACCATCCGAATTTGAATGCTAGGCAAGCTAGATGGTTGGGAAAAATTAGTGAGTTTGACTTCAAGATCAGGTACATCAAGGATAAAGAGAACAAAGTTACACATGATTTTAGCATGTGGATACAAGTAAATCACATAGCAGCTATGAGCTCCTATGGGACATATTTACAGGCTAGGATCTTGCAGGCAGGTCAATAGGATGACAGGTATATGGAGATTGTGAACAGGTTGCAGCAAAGTACAGGTATAGATACAGGTAGTGGTATAGGTACAAGTACAA
This sequence comes from Pinus albicaulis, assembly GCA_034641835.2. Classification (NCBI taxonomy): domain Eukaryota; kingdom Viridiplantae; phylum Streptophyta; class Pinopsida; order Pinales; family Pinaceae; genus Pinus; species Pinus albicaulis. Next base: position 724,024,243 of record CM076580.1, on the reverse strand, counting down.
GTACAGGTACAGGTATAGGTAGTGGTATAGGTATAGTTACAGGTAGTGTTACAGGTATAGGTATAGGTACAAGTACAGGATGTGGATTATCATCTCACGGTAGATGACATGGTCATGTTTAGAGACAAGATATATGTTTCAGATAGTAGTGAACTCAAGAAGGTGATATTGGGTCAGTTTCATGTGAAACTATATTCAGGTCACCCAGGATATCAAAATACATCGACCGCAATAAATAAGTTCTATTGTTGGTCGAATTTGAGAGACGTAGTAGATTTTGTGGCTAGGTGTTTTTATTTTCAACAGGTTAATGAATAGTGTAAACATCCAGGTGGACTATTAGAGCCGATTCCAATTCTAGAATGGAAATCAGAGGAAATTTCCCTGGACGTGATCACAGTGTTTCCGAGGACAATGAAACAACATGATTTCATCATGGTTGTTGTGGATAGGTTGACAAAAGTTGCACACTTCATTCTAGTGAAATCTACATTTTTAGCTAGCGGTGTAGCATAGGTATTTATCAGGGATGTGGTCATATTTCATGGTCCGCAGAAGATTGTGTCGGACAGGGATGTGAATTTCACTTCCAAATTTTGGAAGGAGTGTTGGCCCTCAATTTTAACCCTTTTTCACCATGCATATTCCACTTTCCTATCATCATTTACCATCATATCATGGTCATATTTGTCATATTTTTTCCTCTTTTCCACGTTAAGGTAAAATAATTATGTCTTTTAATTTTTAGAATTTTTAGTAAAAATTGGGTATTAATTTTTTTTTGACTGAAACAGGAATTCCCGTAATGGCTCCATTGAAGTTTTATGTGCAAGACACCTCGGCAAAAAATGAAGATAAATTATATAAGTATGGGAAACAAGGATGGAAATACTTGTATTGACACAGTCCAAATGAGTCGGAACAAGCCCAATCAAAGTTGGTCAAACTTGACTAGTCACCCAGAAAATCCCTTGATTTAAGGGGCAGTTTTGTGATTTTGTGGAATATTCCCATATTCTGTGCAACAAAAGGGATGAGTTTGACCATGTTAGGTGGATTAGGACTCTTACTAGTTGTTACAACTATTTTTTTATATCTTGTTATACTTTTATCCTATTTAAGCACAACTTTTCAACAACTATGAACATGTATTATGACTATTAAGACTTATTTATTTCTGAATATAATTTGAAAAACTTGCCTTATATTTCTTTTTTTTCTTGCTGTGGTATGTGATTTCTGATCTACTATAGTTGATATTTTCAATTGTACCAAGCAAGGGTGGATGGCCCCCATTCTGAGTAAGTACACAGCTGTGTCATTTTGTGTATAATTGTGAATATTCTACATTATTGTTTCCTTTATATTTTCTTGTGAATATTTTCTAAATAGATTCATTATATGACATGTTCATTTATGTTTTTGAATGATTTCCTTTCAGTAATTACTTTAAGTATGGAAGTTCAACCAAGGTATGTAAGTTATATCTTGTTCCTTCTAGATTAAGAACTAAACTGGAAATTGTGTTTATGCATTTAATCTTTACTACTTTCCTAAATTAATTGTGTTATGATTTTTGGTGGCATTGGTTTTATTGGAATAGAAATAGTGAGAAAGGAAAACCATGACCTCTAAGTTAGATCTTATTTCTTGTTGACTATGCCCCACATAAAATCTTTTCACATTTGATTTTAGATCGGAATTTCAATGCTTTCTTTTCAATAATTTATATTTGTAATATGCATTTATATTATTTTCATCTAAGCAACTACTTCCTACACTATTTTAATCTAAGATCCATATACCTTGGTGTGCTTCTAAGTTTACTAACCCGGATTGATAATTAAAACAGATGCTCTAATTCAACTCAATAAATTAGACTAACAAGGAGTTGTTTGCAGGTTTGGGCACAGAGTTCGCCTTCAGCACAGCTTATCATCCACAGAAAGATGAAAAGACAGAGAGGGTCAAGAGGATATTGGAGGACATGCTGAGGATGTATGTCATGCATCAACAGCGGAAGTGGGAAGAGTATCTTCCACTGGTAGAGTCCATTAGGAATAATGGGTATTAGGAATATTTGAGGATGAGTCCATTTGAGGCATTGTATGCATGGAGTTTCAATACTCCCATCAGTTAGAGTGATCTGGTTAATAGGGTGTTGATTGGACAAGACATGTTGGCAGAGATGGAACAGGAAATGTAAGTAATCAAGAAGAATTTGAAAGCAACACAAGATAGGAAGAAGAGCTATGCAGATTGAAATAGTGTGTTTAAGGAGTTTTGGGTTTGGGAATAGGTGTACTTGCGCAGCAAGTTCAAGAAGAGCTCCTTGCGGATTGGATCATGTGCTAAGATGGCACCACGGTTTTGTGGACCTTTCAGGATTATTGAGAGGATTGAGTCAGTAGCCTATCGATTTACACTACCGTCCATAATGAAATTTCATGATGTTTTTTATGTTTCATTGCTTGATAAATATGTTAAATATGTTGATTATGTGATTGACTCGTCTATCACTAGAAAATTTGGCCCAATTTCCAACGGCCACTTCGTCGCTATTCCGACACATAGTCGTCGCAAGAGCCGATAGTTCGAGGACCTTGAAAACGTGGTTTGCCATTAATAGCCACCGACGCACCGACAAAGTGTTGCACTACCGACACTTTTTCCGTCACTTCCAAACAAGCGTTCTCTCTTCCCGACGTTTCCCAAACTGCTCGCTTCCGACATTTGTAAACCTGGGTCGCAATTCCGACGAAATGTGGTCTCAATGCTGAACATCGTCGATTTTTATAAACTGTCGACCCGACGAAATGTGGTCCGACATTTTGAGTGTCGCTCTTCCGACCTTGTAAACTCGTCACAATTCCGATGAAATGTGGTCCGACGTTTTGAATGTCGCTCTTCCGACATTTTTATGTTGTCACAAGACCGACGCGTCCTTAAGCCGCAATACTCGAAGCATTCCAAAGCGTTGCAATATCGACCCTAGGAAGACCGATGAAATCGTTCAAGACGCCTAAGACTCACGTTTACAAAGCGTCGGCACCATCGCTGTCTTAATTTAAAAAAAAAAATGAAATCTCAAAACAAAGATACAAGAGAATTCCAATATTTGTTATGAATTTAAAATTCAATTATCTACAAATATTAATATAATAAACCACCCCCGCACGCTTCGACTATAAACAATCATATAAACACGGCTCGTATTTCAAAAAACAAAGTTTAAAATAGAAACAGGGCAACATTTTTTTTTCCAATTGTTATGAACATAATTCGACCTGAAATATTAAATATAATAAACTAACCCCACAAAGATTCTCGACTATAAACAATCATTTTTTTTCACAAGAGAAAAAAGTTGTTTTGAATATATTATATGACAGTAAAAATACCAAGTCATTACATTTTCACATCCGAATATTGGAACCCAAATATCCATCCGTAAAAGGGAAGTCCCCACCCCGTACAATGATAGAAAAATACCCCATCTCAAGAAGAAGGTGGACATGATATAAAACCTGGCATCTGTCCACATGGAGATTATCGACAATCTAAGAAAGCATCCAAATATGCCCGAGGCATCTATAAGAAAGGAAGCATAGACAGAATAGTAAAGCAACAGATAGAGGATGAATGCACCATTGTTCAAACATACCCAAAAGTACCCAAAACTTCGAACAAAGAAAACGCTAATCATGTGAGGTGATATGTCCAAAATATAAAAAGACCATTCGACCATATCAATAAACCAAACAACATAGACCACATCGTTATAGCTGAAGGGAGTGATGGAACTGCCAACACATAAAATAGTATCATAAAGCGGATACAGGAAATGTGCAAGAGACATGTACCGTTGATATACGCCTCACACAAAAGCATCCATGTATAGAGAAAAAATATGTATAAACCCAGGGTAGATTGTATGTTCGCCCGCTGTTCTCAAAATAAAACCATCTCAGAAACCCAAGCTCGCTTGTAAGATCGTGCTCGCTGATTCCAAAATTGGTAACCATCTCGTTGCATCCGAGATGCAAGGTTCAGGCTCGCTATTTCCATTAGTAGCTCGCTATAGCATCCACCTGCTCATAGCAAAGATTCTGAGATATACAGAGAAAGAGTATAATACGTAGACCAGTAGCAGCATGGCTCGTATTTCAAAAAACAAGTTTAAAATAGAAAACAGGCAACATTTTTTTTTTCCAATTGTTATGAACATAATTCGACCATGAAATATTAATATAATAAACCACCCTATTGCTTCGACTATAAACAATCATATAAACATGGCTCGTATTTCAGTTTAAAATAGAAACAAGGCAACATTTTTTTTTTCCAATTTTTATGAACATAATTCGACCGTGAAATATTAATATAATAAACCACCCCGTAGCGCTTCAACTATAAACAATCATATAAAAATGGCTCGTATTTCAAAACAAAGCGAAAAGCTGAGAAATAGGGGCACATTTTTTTTCTAAGCAAAGTTAATCTATTAACAAAGGAATAAAATTACAAATATTGACCGTAAGTCAAAAACATTGCCTACACCATATAAATTTGTCATCAAAAATTCAAAAAGAAGACCGCCCTCATACTGTAAAACTACTGAACGTTGGAGATGAGACCAAAAATATTACAGAGGTCCATATAAAGAATATAATCTAAATTAGCCCACCAAGGGTCAAGTGAAAACCAATTAACCAAACTACTCCTCCGTAGTTCCTCGACGATTCGGCACCATCCTTTGGAAGGTCCAGACGGCGAAAGTTATCTCCACATCATGCCACCGTCCCCTCCCCCGAAGGCCCGAATGTTATCGGTTTTTTCTCGAGCTCGCACCGCCGACGGGGGCATTTGTCTTCTCACTTGGGCCTTCGTTGGAAACCACACGGAAGTCGGTGGGGATTTAAAACAGGGAGAGAAATTGCATGAAAAAAGGCGAAGCAGGCCATCATGGGAGAAGGTGAAGCGGTGGGGAATGAGGAGCGGGGAGCCTACACGGTGGCGAGATCCAGAACCGAACCCGCCCACTTTGGTGTTTGGACAGCGACCCCTCCGAAGGACCACCGGACCAGACGACCACCGAGGGTTGGAGGAGTGCGTGTGTTTAACTTCATGCTCTCTTCATGCGAAATCGTGATCTCGGACGCAAAGTAGGCATGGGTAGTCTCGCCAGGGGCAACAGATAAGACGAGGAAGGTGATTCAAGAAACCGAGGAAGACAGCATACGTACCCACCGATAGAAATGTAGATTTGCACCAAGGTTCAAGTGTTAGCTCAATGACACTTCTCCTTCTCGCCACATATAGGTAGTGTAACCCAACAACCGGAGAGCATCTCCAATTCAAAGGTTGCGACTCATCCGAAAACCATAGTGAAACGCTATTTTATCGACCCGACCGCAATGGCATCGAAGAACGCCCGTCATAATTAATCTCTCATTGATGAGAGCCGACAAGCCGATCATATTAGAGCATGCGGAATCGTTAACAAAGAGGAGTGAGTCCGATTCAGTCAAAGGTTAAAACTTACATACTTGATGTAAAAACTTTGGAACTTAATTGAACATTAAAACCGACGGTGATTGATATGAAATCGCCACATCCATGTCCCATCGCTCTAAACGCCATCGAATGCACCCACATCTGTGAACAGGTGGAAACTTTGATTGAGGACACGTGGTAGAAATTGATTGAGCGGATCTTTGTTTGGCCCACTCACGCAAAGGGAAATCCGGACCCTAAAATGACACAATTTATAAGAACTACAACAACCTCATACTGCCCAACCAGACCAAAAATATTAGGCGAAATTTATTTATTTTTGCTTTAAATTTTGCTGAGCAGCTATTGTCACAGATTGTTTATGGAATGTGTTTACCACGTTGAAAGTCCGACGGGCTCGACTTAAGAACAATTTTGTTTGATCCCATCTATAAAATTTGTTTTGGTTTTCTTTGATAATACACATATTTATAATAAATCATGGGAATACCACACTAAACATGTGGAAAAGTTATATAAATTATTGAGAACAATCATTTTTATGTAAAATATCCAAATGTGCTTTTGGGAAATAAGAATTCCGAGTATTTGGTTCATATTGTTTTAAAGGAAGGAGTGAAGTTGGAGCCTCTAAAGATGCAAGCTATTACAAAATGACCATTCCTAAAAAGAAGTATTCTTAGAAGATTTTTAGGACTTATAATATATTATTGATAATTTGTTAAGAATTTTATGCATGCATTTCCAAGTCCACTGCATATCTCTTGAAGAAATACTACTTATATGGAATGATGAGGCTACTTTGGCATTCTCTCTTTTAATGGATGCCATATCTTCTACACCAACATCGGTTGCACCTACTTTTGGTAAAACATTCATAGTAGAGTGTGAGGCACTAGGACAAGGAATTTACGTAACATTAACACAATAAGGGATATCATTGGCTTCTAAAAGCAAGGAATCGAAAGAGAATATTTGGTGAAATCTATGTATGAAAAAATAAATGGAAGCAATATTACATGCAATAAAAAATGGGGATAGTATATCATCGAGGTACTTTAAAGTCAAGATATACCATGATAGCGTAAAGCGTTTTTTGAAGCTATGATTTTCATTAGAAGATTAACAAAAATGAGAGTAGAAAAAATGCAAGTTTTAATTTTGAAATAATCCGCAAAAAGGTTAAGGAAAATTTAGCAATTTAGGTGCTCTTCTAAAATAGAAGAGGCTCAAATTTATATCCAATTACATTTTCTATTCCTAGGTGGCTAGAAGAAGCTTGCCATAATGGAAAAAAATGACAATAGTACTAAACAAAAAAACTACTAAAACTTATAAAGGATGGGATGAACTCTATGGAGCATTGGGAGGAAAGAGAGATATACTGGTGCAAATGTAGAATATTTTATGCACGTGCTACATTGAATAAAAAAATATTGAGTCCCATGTCTCTCTCATGGTAGGACGTGTGGTTCCTTAAACATCTCAAAGGATCAAAAAATATATTTCTTGGAAGGAATGAAGAAAGATATTCAAAATTTCAAGAGAAGGTCGTGTTTGCATAATAAATAAAAGAGATAGTAAAATATCTAGGGTTACTTCTAACCATTCCACATACATATTCAAATACTAGAAGATATATCAATAGACTTTATTATAGGGTTATTGAAATATAAAGGTAAGTATTACATTTTTGTGGTCATTTATATAGACAATTTTGTAGATTTTTTTTCAGAGAGCTCAAAGTACATAAACAACAAGCCAAGTGTAAGGCATGTCCGTGAAAGCAAATTTATTTGTATTGAAGATCACTATTCTAGGAATAAGGAGTTATTTTCTCCAAAATAACCCTAGCCAAACATCGACAATGCATCATGATATCTTTTCTATGCTTCATAATTACATATGTTCTACTTCTAAATCATGTTCCTGGAAGTGGTTGTTTTGTCGAAATTGTCTACCATTGGTTTCATATACCAAAGTTTTTTCTCATTTTCAAGATCCAATACATGAAAAAGATAATGGTTTAAAACAACATAAATATTTGAAATTTTGCAAGAATTGTCTAGCACACTTTGAATATGAATTTTGAAGTTAAGTGTATGATGTCAGATAGGATCAAGTGTCATTTTGAATAACAAATGTTTCACAAGAAACTTCTCAACATGCTACCCCTCAGTGAAGGGATTAAATGACAATATTGCATCAATCTATTTCCATAATAAAAGTGCACCTCGGCCATAAGACTAAACAACTACAAATGTTGTAGATCTAACAAGACCACACAATCAAATGTATTCCACAAGGCCACTGACTGTGATGAAAAATGAAAATAGTTTGCAACCAAAAATACCTTAGCAACTAATTCAATTAGATACACCAAACCATCAAATAAAAAGGAAAAACCTACCTCACTCAAAAGGCAAGCGTTTAATTTTGACAAAATTTTGAGTTCCGAAACAAGGGCCTTTATTGTCTGTCAATGCCCCTAGTAATTTGAATGGGGTTTGCACCGCCGCAACAACCTAAACAAAAAGGTTTCATTTCAAATTATTTTCCACAAATTTAAGATACAACCATTGTAAGTTTTTTATTTTCCTAACAAGCTCATATATTTCGACAAAAGAACCAAAATTTTTAATACTTGATAGCAATTTTTTCACTCAAAAACTATCTTAGACTCAATAAGCCCAACCCAAAACTAAAAAACCAAACACCATAAGACCCTACAAAAATGAATAGATGATCTTAAATCCGTACTATCGACAAAAAGTTACCTTTACACCCTCACTTATTAAACCTTGTGCAAGAACAATAGATGCTGTGGTTCCATCTTCCAGCCCAACCATTTTTCTTTGCCGCATCTTGCCTTACCGACTCGCCCCGCTAACCGGGTCCTCTAATTCAACCAATAAAAGGCCAAAACCATAGCATTGAGATACATCTCATTACACTATCAATAACAATAAAATTCTGACTTAGCCATAACTCCTTCTTTATTGTTGTGAAAAGCTTTATGCATTACCTAATGTGGCTACTCCATAGGCCAAGTAGACCACTAGGTAACAAATATAAGCTTCCTTTTCACCTTGAGTTTTCAAATTATGCCTACCAAATCTAAGACATTTAAGAGGGGGAATTAATACAATGTTAAAAAGAAAACCAGAAAGTACATCTACAAATTACCTCCTTAGCTACCTATTAAGCACCATCATTAACTGCTGAGAACCATGCTTGCTCTCCAAGACAACATTTTTCCCCTTCGCCCCAAGGGTGACTCCAACAAGATCGCAAGTTTGTTCACACCGCCTTCAAGACAAATTGACAATGCTTTCGCAAGTGTGCAATTGAATGCCGCACTACATGCCAAACAACCCTCCATGAAAAATTAAAATAACACATTAAAATCGAATATAAGTGGACAAGGAAAGATCCACCTAAGTAGTTGAAGCCTCTGCGTGCAGTGACTCTTTAAACATAATTTTTTCTCTCGACTCGCAATTTTTTTGTCACCGAGCCATCCTTGTTGAAGTACAACCTTTTCCATAGCTCTTGTATTAACTACCTTCTCTCTCGTTGCGTAATCTCGCAGTCCCTCTTTTGCTTCGAGCGATTAAAGGAAATGGTGAATAAACTAAAAGAGAAGACAATTGTCTCCGTCATAAATTATCAAACATTGCACCCAACTTCTTCCCTTTCCATTGTTACCTCCGATGAGGTAGATGTGGAATTGTTGTCATACCGCCCAAAGCAGTAGGCCATCTTCTCTTATCCCTTTAATATAGAATTACAAGATCTTCATATTAGTATGAACTCTAAAAATATGACTCTCATTGCTAAAAACCACTTTAAGTTGTAACAGCATAAACTAAACAATTATCGCAACTTTTGGAAACTTTGGAGCATTAAGAGAAAACCAAAGAGAAATACAACCACAATCCTCATTTTAATGAGACCGGACTATATATTTTCATTAAGATAATAGAAATAAATCACGACTATATTAAGGCCACATTAAACAATCTTTAACTAGTGTCTCTCGCGCGCCTTCGAAAGCTGCTGAAAGCAGAGGCTGTGACATTTTTAATTTAATTCTTCTTGACCTCTCGTGCCCATCTATGAGTGCATCCAATGGGATATCTACATCAAATGCTCCCTTATATCCCCAAAACAAATTCCCTACTACAAGAGCACCGTATTGAACGATTACCCCACACCATCCCACCCACTAGAAACGGTGAAAAAAGAAACCCGAGAAAACTTCTCGAAATATCTCAAGATGACTATAAGGGTGGTTCTTATGAATCAACCAACCATTCGGTATGCATGCCTATCAATCCAAAACCATGAGTATTATGTGACGATATTCAAGCAGTGCACCGAATCGGATTGCCATGTTAGAGAAACCCTAAACTCTCACCGAAAAAATAAAAATATACTCAAGAACAAAGATGATCACACTTCCGGGTAGCCCCTGAGGCTATTTGGGGGTGATGAGTCCAATAGGTCTCAATGAATCGTTGTCTCTCACGGGGGAATACTATTGCAAAGTGGGAATTTGGATACTATTTTGGATGTTGAATTCCACGATCCTAATGGAAACCAGGACCTTCAACTCCGCACTCGTTCACAAAAGAGGGTGCCATAGTCATTCATGCGTGCAGAGGGTGAAATTGAAAGCATTTCCATCAGGAGGTGCTGTTGTTGTTGCATTGGCCACCGGATTGTTTGTCCGTTCTCACATAGCGTTAGTAGCATTGAAAAGGATAGACAAATTTAGCTTAGATATCATGGAAATTGCCTCGAAATTCACCTCTACAAAGAGCTGTTGGGTACAACGTCGCAAAAGACTTTTTGAATGTGAATTACAATTGATAATTGCAAGCAAGAGTAATCCCCTTGTGAAAAACCCAAATTTCCGAGCATTTTCTAAAACCCAATGACAAAAAGAGTCATTGTAATGAACAAGCGCCTAGGTCCATATTACGTCCAAATCTACCAAGCACCAAGATCTATAAAAAAAATCCGCGCATTCCATAACTAAGAAGAAGAGGCAAGTAAAAATGTATTCGCTACTCCGTTCGAATAGTGGTTGGGGTTTACGCCACGACAAAATTCTGACAGCCCATGTAGCATTTCTTCAATAATGAAATTCGGCAAAGATTTTCATTCAACTAGGCAAGCACCTACCGTAGCTCCATGATCGAGGGCAAGATCCCTAAATGTTGCAGTAGTCTCTGTTAATATTTTCCAAAGCCCAAATAGAAGCCTTACACGAACACCAAATTAGAACTCAAAGTTGGGTACTATTTTTTTAAATCAAATTCCAAAATTACAGCATATAAAGATAGTTGGGAAGAATAATTTTATGCCTCTAAAAATAAACGCAAGTACCGTTTCCCCAACATTATCATTCCCCAGAGGTAAGAAGTTCCACAAATATAGGCAATGCCCCGTAATCAATCACAACTTTTGTATTCTCGTAGGTTCCGAGACTATATTAGTCAAAGCCAAAGCCGCTTCAAACTGCATTATCAATCACAAGGTATCACCATCAAAGCTATAATTTTAAGATAACAATTTATCTACCATTGAACAATTTTAAAATACACCTAGTGATATAGACACCTAGTGAGAGTAGAGGTTAGTAAATTATAATAAGAATTATTACAATATATCACTCACAAGGCAAACTTGATTGTTCATTGTCTCGTTGTAACTATAATTTTAAAGACACACTTAGTGATATAGACACCACCAAGTGAGCAAGAGGTTATGAATTATAATGAGAATTATTTCAAGATATCATATTACACATAGTACATTAATTGTTTATTGTTTATGTACCGATTGTTTATTATTTATAAACACAATCAAACATATTATGAGGGACGGTGATGAAATTGAAAACGGTCTCATAACAAACCATAACAAGCACATCCCCGGGCAAGATAGACTTAACAAGAAAGAAAGCAAAACAAAGGCGGGACACATTTACAGGATCACAGGATTCTTCGAAGAACAAGATCCGTAGCAAGATTCGTAACCCCTAAAGAAACACCTTCTCCCAAAGATCAATCGCTACATCTTTCATATCTAGTCTAGCAAATTTTCCGAGCTCATCACGAGAAAGAGGATCAAATACAACTATCTCATCAAGTCTGTTCAATAGCTCTAGCCCCGAAATGTCTTCTAACCTCGCAAAAATATTCAAAGGCATGTCAAAGAACCGCAACCAACTTCAGATAAAATTATATGAAAAATATGCATGTCACGCAGTCCAGTAGGTTGAAACGGCATGTGTATTATGTGCTTGCTCTAAAATGCAACAACTAAAAACGGAAAGTAGGTGTATTGCGTCATGTGAATTTGCACGATTAAAATGGTAGGTTCCGTCGTACTCTGCCAGGTGTGGATTGTTGCCGGTATTTTTCAGACCGATTCCATGGAAATATACTCGAAACCATGGTATGTCAAACCCAGAAAGTAACCCCGAGACCGTGATCGCTGACAAACAAGTACTGTGTGTCATGCCTAGATAAGAAGTGTTGACGAAAAATTTCGATCTCTTTTCATACCGTAAGGCCTATCGACCCAAATATCTAGGACATGTGGCACTCCATGATAAAGACACATGGTGTGTGGATTTGAGTTTTTTCTGTGTGGTCAAGTGGGCCGAAAATAGGTGAAATTTGGCACCACTCGTAGATTTACATGTGCCAATTGGTACAAGTGGTAGACAATTGGCATGCTCAACAACGAGGTGATGCAGAATGACATGAGGGAGAAAATATTAGAAAATCCCCAACCGGAGAACTAAAGCTCATCACCAACTCGAGATTGACAATCTTACATGATGTAACCTATGAAATCGTAAATGGAGAAATCATAGTAACAATAAAGTGACCTATGTAACAATAAATTCAGATTCATCCTCGGGAGTGGTAATGGGAGAAATCATAGTGAACAACAAAAGAAAATGCACATTTGCTTACAATCAACATGAAAAACACATACAAAAAAACATAAATATCAACTGGCGAACAAGCTTAATATTGAATTATGAACTCTAAAGGAACTTACAAATGTGACATTACTAACCCAGTCAAGCGCACAAGCAAAAATATCCTTCGACATGACCTCAAAGGACAAGTTGTATTGCTCATGATGCAAGAGGATTTGTACCTCAAGATCAATGTTTCAATTCCAAAATCCATCATTATCTATACAATAAATACAAGTAATTGATGTAGTATTTTTTGCTCTAAGATGCATTCTTATTATAATGTTAGAACATATGTTGAAAATGTCAAAACATACCCGAATAAGCTCCTTCGTTTCAAGAACAATATTGGAGTCGCATGAACTTGGAACAAGCCTCTCCACGACGAAGAGAAGCAACTAAGTCATCAGTGACTTTGTTGCTACGCCCGGATCGAGGGAGGTTTGCTCCAAGATTAAATCATTCAACAATGAGTTCTCTACTAAGGTGGCCAACCACGTAAGCAGTGGAAGCTCTTATGTCTCCTCCCCGCCCCTCACATCACTCTCAATTCCCATCACTCCACCTATATTTCATTTTTACTTTCATATGAGCATTAAAAAAAATATTCAACAACTAAGTTTAAAAAACAATTCATCAAAAGTACGCAAGGAAACATTGAAATTAATGCTTTAATATAAAAATAGTGTTTGATAAAATATAGAAAGTTTCCTTTTATATACGCAAAAAACGTTCCAAGTATGGTAACGTTTGTCTTATAATAATACAATATTTTATATTATCAAATTTTTCTTCTTCCTATTTCAAGCTCCTAATTACATCATCAATATCATCAAATGCCTTGTTTCATGCCTTTCAATTTATTGTTTGACTTAGTTATAAAGAGTCACGATGGTTCCGTTCCATCCAGTTGATGTATCACTACAAAAACAAATAATATTAAATTTTAATTGTCAGCTTTTAAATATCATTGAACTAATTTGCACACACAAAAAAAAATTGCAATGAGATTATTTACCTAGTGCACTGGGCTTGTCGACATTGGGACTGCTAGTCTCTTTCCTCTCTCCGGTGGTAAGATCCGTTGGAAACATTCTCCGTCATTTAAACAAAAAACGCGTATAAGAAAACCATCAAGTTATAATTAAAAAAATTATAAGTGGAACACTACCGCTACGGCCCTCACCGATAGTAGCATTGTCGACCCGGTCCCCACTACAATGATCAAAGTTAAAAGGGAGACATCTACATATGGCTCCTAAAATTGGTTAGTGATGCTCCCCGATTTAAACAAAGTTGTTATACATTAAATTTATGGATGAAAACAAGATATCAAAGGTTAATGTTTTACCTTATCAGTATTCTGATTTGTAACTGCCCCCCAACCTTCGTGACGTTCAACTACGGCTTGATACCAAATGAAAGCGATATTTATATCTTCCGTAGCTTCGTCTTAAGTCACTTCACCCTACATTACATATATTTGTGTATTTTTAACTATATTTGATAGGATAACAAAAATGTTGGAAGTATACAATTAATTATAAGATGTTTAGCTACTTAATTGAGCAATTTTTGCGACTAAATTTCAAGTAGCCGCCCGGCCTAGCCTCGTATTGTCTTTTTTTCAACTTAGCTTTCAGTTGCCTTCTGTGTGTCGTGCAACTACATCAAAATATTGAAGTTTGATATGGCATAGCATGACTTTTATTTTAGACATATAGAGAAAATTAAAGCTATTGAATTAAATATAATTTACCCTCAAGGGTCCAACTTGGCATTTTTCCTTTCTTTGCCTTTTCCATAATGGATGAGCAGCCCAGCCTCACTCTTTGGAAATCCTGGAGGAGGACGCTCATATCTAGGGTTAAATTGCAATTGCGTCCTATAGGTGTCCCTAGTATATTTCAAATATTTGCCGGCAACCCGAGCCACCGCTGTTCTGTCAAATATGCCGACCCCAAAAAGGGTTTCTAGATAATCTAGAAGTTCTTTTTTTAGGTTGGAACTCTGGGAATTCCACCCTGTGCGTATGGTTGGGCAAAAAATTACCAACGCATGGCTCTCCAGATACCTGTAGAACTCATTGTTTCCTACACAGAAAAAAGAAGAAGAAGAAGATATTATCATTAATTTAAAAATAAAAATCGTGATAAATATGTTTTAGATAAAGTACATGAAATAGTTAAAATATTAAAATTTACCTGGGAGTTGTACATGCTTTATAGGGACACCTTCATCGTTCACCAAAAACGTGCCATTAATGGTCCCCGTGGAGCTGACACGTGTAGCTCCAGGAAACGCAATAATGTAGTTGGCCATATCAGCCTCATCATTGCCAACACGTTCAGCAGTTGGCTGGGTGTCAGCTTGGGCAGGGTGTGTTTCTTGGCTAGCACCTAAAGGAGTAGAAGGTGTACGAGAGGGTTGTTGGGCAATCTCTTGCCCTTGTGTCCCACTACTACCAACACCGGGTTCAGCAAATGCCAGAAAACGCTACATACAAAAGAACTTTTTGTTAGTTTAGTCAATGTAAAAATTAAAAATCAAACTATCACAATTCATCTCATGCAGAACAAAAAAAATATCCTTTTGACTTTTTATTATTACCTGATATGTTTCTAGCTGGATCATAAGTTGTTTTATCCTCTCTTCTGTTTCAGGTGTTTGAGGCACGTCTATCAAAGTATTAAATTCCGACCTTGCATCTCGTGCCTTTTTTCACAACAAGAGCGCTGGAGATAGGGATGAAGAAAGCTCTTCCTCATAGAGGGAATCATCAGGCGTACCATGGCTAGGTGTCTGCATATTTGAACAAAATTAATATTATTTCAATTATGTAAATAACTAAAATACCCGAAGATAGAGCAATGCTGGCACTTTACATGTTCTTCCGCTGGCCTCTTTCCGCGATCATCCCGTCTCTGGGTTGTTCCTGCACTGCTCTCATCAGTCTGCCACATTGCAATAAAATTATAAATGTAAAAACTTCAAAACAATATCTAACCTAAAAACACAAAATGAAAACTGAAATAATTTCTAATAAGACACCGGACGACAAAGTTAGAGTTTCAAATATGCCTTGCATTGAATTCAGTCCTGGAAACATGTCATTGCACATTAAGGCACCCAAACAAGAGACGAGTTGAAAATGAAGACCTTATTGAATATATTGTTGGAGAAAATTCTAGTAAACTTGTTGTGAAGACCTTGAGGACATTTTTGGAGCAACATTGTTGAAGCCGATGGTATAGCATTGTTGGAGACGATCTTGAAGGGCCTTGAAGTGAAGCTTTTGGAGCAACTATTGAAAAATCCATAGAGCATTTAAGTAAGGCACTTTCTATCTTCCATCACCTTTTTCCTTTCAATATCCTTTAAACGATTTTGTTGATATTTAATGTTTGAAATCATGTTATAATTCCTTGATTATATGTGTTTGGGGACTTTCCCTTTGAAATTACCCAAAAATACCCTGGAAATTTTATCTTCAAGATGCATGTCTGACCCTATTGTTCAATATTTTGATTGATAGTAGTAAACATAGAGAGTTAGGGAGCTCTTGACTTGGTTTGGTTGGGCCATTAGATCCCTAACATCTACTAGGGAGAACCCCCCTTGAGTTGGAGGAGAGCTAGCCCGAAGTGAAAAGAGGTTGGTGAGGTGAAAATGGGGCTATTGAATTACACATGGTATCACACTTTAGCTTTAGGACTTTATCTTGAGAAGTGCGAGATTTTGCTATATCAATTCTCCAATTGTTTACAACACTATTGTTAAGAACTAATAAGAAGTGATGTTGAGGGCTTTTTGGGTATAAGAAACAATACCATTTAAAAACTAGGGTTCTCAGTCCTTCGCATTCCTTCACCTGGGCCTAGGGGCACACTAGAATAATTTCACACTAAACCATGCAAACTTAAAAGTAACTTAATAGATCCATAAAGTAATAATAATCATAATTCCTAATTTCCTATTGTACGATATAATGCAAATTATTCAAACATGAAGCAATGAAGACATGCAATGTCTAAATTTCAAGATTGATGAACCAATACAAGAAGTTAGAAACTAAAACTTTGATTCAATACTCTGTGTCCTAACTCCGGGAAGGAATCTAGTTTGTAGTATAGAACATGCATCGTGTATTATCAATTCTTAATTGAAAACAACTAAAGGTCATCTACCTCATCAATTCCTTCCCATTTTTTGTTTTTATGTTATATTCCTTATAAAAGCGTCAAATTTATCTCAAAGTAAGAAACCACTGAATAAAATAAAAAATAGTTGAGATATGATTAAGAAATGGTCATTTATTTCTTGAAAGGATCTTCACAATTTCTTTGGTTGTTTTTCATCTCAAGAAACAAGAAATGACCTAAGAAACTATCGTGATGTAATATAAGAAACAACACGGTGCAATGGCCATTTTCAAATCCAAATGATGTCCATTGAGGACATGGCCTTTATTTGGTTCTTGTTTCATAGGATTTTCGGGTAGAAATGGAACTTTTTTGTACCATTTCCAGTAGTAAAAAGGGAAAACCTTCTTTTTCCATGGGAAATAATTTACCTTTCCTTTTTCAAGATAATCTAAATCAGAAAAAATATGAATTATACTGCACACATTCTTGGATAATGTGAAAGTGGAAAAGGAATACCCTACACAAGTGATGCACACATGTACATTTGAGCACTAATAGATTTTTCTAGTTGAAATGCAATGCTTGTTTTCATTTAAATGTAGGGTTTTTAAAGCAGGGAGAAATAATGGCTGCCAATTTAATAAGCGTTTCTTTGGGAAAAATTTAAATCTTGTATTGGGTGATGAAGATAATAGAGGGTATTGAATCTTGATTCTTGACATTTTGTTTAACTTGAATAACTCAAATGATTATAAATATCAGTGGATGAGTTATTTTTTTCAAGTATGTCACTCAAAACTCTTATGTCAAACAATTGTATGATGGCTAGCATTTTCTTGTTTCCCTTTCTTCAGTTCAATGTAAAAAGTATATTAATATATTGGAGCACGAATGATAACTACAATTTTTTGCTCTACAGTATATCCAGCCCCAAGATTATGAAATTTTTTCTCAAGTGGACTTATTGTTTATTGATGAAGAAGCTGCAATTCCATTGCCTGTTGTAAAGGCTCTGCTCGGGCCATATTTAGTGTTTCTGTGCTCTACTCTAAATGGGTAATAATTATAAATGAGCCAACCACAATCACAGATTTTGTAACCATTCGGTTTCCATGGATAGCGATGATGATATTAACCCTATATATCAGTGACCTATATCTATATGAGAATGATCTCAACATTGCCCTTGATATGGTTGTATGGATGTGACCTTTGGTATGTCATCAGAAAATCCCCAAATATCAGAAAATCCCCAAATCTGGAGAACTAAAGCTCATCACTTTCGATCTGGAGTACTACCCTTGTGATAAAGTTGATGACTTTCGATCTCCCATTCTCTACCACTTCGCACTTCACCTTCAATATAGATCAGACCAAGGGCAATTCGTTACTGGGTGTTGAGATGGATGAGTTTGTCGAACTAAAATCCATAGCTTAAACTTCATGAAACTAGTGGAGTCAAATTCATGCAAGCACAAACACATCTTACACATCCTCTTTGAAACTCATCTGAAAGAACATTGGAAGACATCTAGAGAGAACCCTATAGCCTAACACAATCCAATGGAATTGACCAAAAAAACCCAAATAGAGTCAACCCTACTATAGGAGGAAGGGCCTGCAGTAAGAACTTACCATTTTGAAAGAACTAAGGGCGAATGCTATTCCGCAAGAGCTAAGGGTGAATGCTGAGGGCGAATGTTGTTCTGCAAGAGCTGAGGGTGAATGTTGTTCTGCAAGAGCTGAGGGCGAATGTTTTTCTGCAAGAGATAAGTGTGAATTCTGAGGGCGAATGCGGAGGGATAATGTTGTTCTGCAAGAGCTAAGGACGAATGATGTTCTACAAGAGCTAAGGGCAAATGCTGAGGGTGAATGTTGTTCTGCAATAGCTGAGGGCGAATGCTGAGGGAAAATGTTGTTCTGCAAGAGCTAAGGGCAAATGCTGAGGGCGAATGCTGAGGGCGAATGATGTTCTGCAAGAGCTGAGGGCGAATGCTGAGGTCGAATGTTGTTCTGCAAGAGCTGAGGGCGAATGCGCACGTGATATCAAACATTAATCTAGTTTTTAATAAAATCATTTTTATGTAGTGCACATATAAGTGTCGTTATACCGACGGCGGCCAAAGCTTTGCTATTGCGACGGATGCATCCAAACGTCACAATTACGACACTCAGACATTGTGTCGCACTTGCGACATTTGGAGGCAGTCGTAAAAATAGCGACGCTTTGGGGCATAGTGTCGCAATTGCGACGTCTTCCTCCAAATGTCACAATTGTGACACTTTTTCTACGTGTCGATATTGCGACACTTTTCTCTAAATGTCGGTATAGCGACGGTTTCGGGTGGGATTGAAAAAATTTGGGGAAATTTCCAACATTTGGTCAAAAGCGTCGGAACCAAGTGTCAGAATTTTCCCCAAATGTACTAGTGAGAAGATGAAGGGACATCAATTGCGACAACATTTCGAGATCAAGTTTACATTGAAGACTCCCATATTCAATCCACGAGGAAGAAGAAGACCATGTTCATCTTTTAAGAAGACATAAAGCCTAGCATCAACAAATAGTGGCTTAACGCTGCCATGTCAGCATGAAGCCCATGTCATCAGTGTCATTTCATGAATCATCAGGTGCCACATCATGTTGTGGATTATGTAAATTCAATATTGGATTAATTTAATGTAAAGTGTAAGCTCAAGGGTCATCTATGTAATGTGAAAAGTCATGTAGGAAGTCGAAAGGTCATTGATAATTCAAATAGTCATGAGGGTAGTCCAAGAGTCATAAGGGAGGTGATGGATCACCCCATTTGTTATATATACACCCTCATTGGTCAATTAAAGGACATTTCACCTTGGCTCCTCCTACCAAGAATCAGAGAGGAAGATAGTTCTTTTGGAGGAGCAATTGGTTACTCTAACGCTCCATTATTTGGGCTAGTGAAGTTCACCATCTTGATGTATCTTGGAACTTTTACTTAATTTAGAAGCTTTTTGAGCCAACACACTTTCATGCATATGTCGTAAATATTGTAAGATTATTCTTTGAATGTTTGTGATGTATTTTGTTTTCATCTGTACTAAGTAAATTGGACTATCTCGGTGGGTTTGGTACATATCTTGTTGAAGGCGTGTTGTATGTGTTTTAACAATCGTTGCTTCTAAGTGAAATATTTTGTTATTTTTCCATTGTTTCATATATATGTCATGCTTATGTGTCTTTTCTAGATTAGTATTATTACTTATCTCTAAAACACTCACTTTTCTCTCCCCCTTTGGTAGAAGAACCTTGATACATTCTACAGTTGAAAAAACACAAAGCATACTCACTAGCTAATCTGAAATTACATGTGTATTAATCTCCCATGCTAAACATTGAACCCAAGGCATATCTTTAAGAATATGGAAATCAAGCCTTATTTCCGGAATGGCTCCCACACCAAACAGTGTGAAGTCTAATTGGGACTTTTCATCGGGGAGACCCCCTTGCATGTTGGTGGTATCGAGCACTGTCAACATTCTTGAAATAGGAGGGAAGCCACCTTTTTATGGCTAAAAATTCTCCACATCCTAATAGACAAAGCTATGAGAAAGGTAGTAATATTCCCACTACCACTCCCATTCCCACTCCTAAAAATGAATAAATTGTTTAGAATAGTCCAAGAAAATCCTTTGAAGTTTCCTATGAGAAACACTAGAGTATATGACCCATCACTCGTCAATTTACAAAGCTCTTAGTCTACTCCATGTCGTTGTGATTCTACCTCATAATCCTGTAAAAATGAAAAAAACTCCTAGTGACATACTAGTTTCGTTGGTGGAATATTTGGTCATTGTGACCCTTGAACAATTGGTAGAGCTGACAGAGAATCAATGAGAACTTCTACTTGTTGAGGACACTCTAGATAGTGAAGGGAAATATTTTCAGTTTTCCCACGAGGAGTACCCTTACCACACCGCAGATCCTGATGGTGATGGAGAAGGTTATTCATATTTAGAATAAGAGGAGGATGAATATTCATACATGGTTGATGCATATTTGGATTGGATGTCCCAAGGGCCACTCGCTCTTCCGAACAATCTTCACAAGATGCCGGAACATCCAGAAAAGTTGTTGTCAAATTTTGATATTGAAAAGAAGACTAAAGTTGAATATCATATAGATGAGTTATACATGCCATCTATGAATGCTTGAGGTGTTTTTCGATCATGTCACTTGCAGAATCTTTCAATATACCTTAGAAGGTATAGAAATTGTATGGTATAACACTCTTCCAACCAATTCAATCTGAAACTAGAGGGAGTTTAAGAATTTGTTTCTTGAGAAATTTGCTAACGATAAGACTCTCTCCATGTTGTTGAAAGAGCAGGAATTTAGAAGTGGGGGGAGATAACGAAACAAATATTTTAATCAAATATTCATACGATTGATGAATAATTTTCCCATGGATGTGCAACCTTGTGATGATATCACTAAATATTATTACTCATATTCCTTGTCAACTAACATTTCCATTTTTTTTTAAGAGACTTGCAAAGGAGACATTGGCCTTGAACTTGACAGAATATTTTGTTACAAAATAATATATGTGATCAATTGGAGTCATCATAGATGATGAAAATTCTAAAGACTCCAAGGAATATGGTAAGAAGAATCAAGCCTCTTTCAACAGAACAAAAGATAAGGACTCTTTCGACATGGAAATCTTGACCAAGTCTCTGAATTTACTTACGAATGGAGTTTCGAAATTGAAGAGAAGGTCAATAAATACATCAACTACAAGTAGAAAGTCTTCCAGCCCACCGTTATTCAAAAGAAACAATAATTCACAACAATCCAAATATACTCAATGTTCCAACATAGTGTTCAACATCGAAATTTTATGCATGGATAACTTCTGCACATTTCATCAAGAGAAACATTTTTGGAAGACATGCTCATAGTGTAATCATATTAAAACACTATGATGGAAAGCCTTTTTGATACTCTTTTGATGGAGGAATAGTCTGAGAAGAATGAAGAGATAACAGAACCTGTCGTGACTGAAGACAACAAAATTTTTGGACATTTAGTTAACATGTTCAATATTATATACGACAATGTAAAAAAGAGTGTTGATCAACCAGTAACAGGTGAAGTTACCCCTAAGAAGTCAACTAGTTATTACAATATAAGGAGAAAATGAACTATTTTTTAGCAAGAGATCAAGAAATGGTTGTTACAAAGAATCATGTTGCATTCAAATACCACTTAGAATTCACAGAACAAGTTTGGAGGTGCTTCTGCTTCAAATAACACTTTAGGAAACAATAAAAACAAGTCCAACACTCATGTTGATGCGGATAAATATACTCCACCTAACTCATCATCACATCATATTGCGATGGTTAACACATATTACAAAATTTTGGAATATATGACAAGAGCTCACACGAACATTTCACTCTTCAAGCTCACAAGGATAACAGACCAGTGTGACCTGATTCTCCAAGCACTCTCATCGCACACTCTAGCAGGTAAAGAGGGTTTTGCATCACTGGTAATTTTCAGTAACTCTTGTGATATCCTTGAATCTATTGTAAATTTTGTAAATTTAAATTCTAATACTCTTTTCCCACATTTTCTGTTAACTTCCAAAACTTTAAATTATAATGTTCACAATTGTTTAGTCAATTCTGGTGCATCCACGAATGTGATACCTTTGTGAGTTGCTAAGAAAATCAATGCACAATGGGATAAGACTGATGCATGGATTATACATCTAGATAGATCATTTGTCCAGGCTATAATTGAACTCGGGAATTTTCTTATATTCCTTTTATCTAATCACAAAGTTCATCAATATATCAATATTTTGTTTGTGGACATTTTGAAAGCATATGATTTATTATTAAGCAGAGATTGGTCCAGCAAACTTCAAGGATACTTTGTGACAGATGGATCTCACTTATGGCTTCCGTACAAGGGAAGAAATAATTAGATTCAAGTTTATAGTGATTCCTACATGAAGTGCACCATGACACAACTTGAAGAGAAAAATTAACCGATGTGATTCGCAGAAGTCATTTTTGGAAAAAAATAAAATTGGAGGTCAATCACAGATGTTATCTAACTCAACCTTCATCAGTCCCACCTGATGAACAGTTGGAAATCCTTAATAGAAATCCAACTGGTGATAATGACCTTTATACAATATACATAGGTAGTACTAGTGTAGGAAATAGCTCTAATATTTATAGTTCTTGGACCTTATATTTTGACGGTTCGAAAACGCAAGAGGGCTCTAGATCTAGTTTTGTTTTAGTGGACCTGCAATAGAGAAAATATTTGATATCTTGTTGCATGGAATTTTAGTGCACCAACAACATCGCAGAATATGAAGCACTCATCTTGGATCTGATGAAATCCATCGACCTCAAAGTTGATGTACTCAAAGCGATATGTGACTCTAAGATCGTCGTATGGAAGGTACATAATACAATACACTATTTGTCACCTAATATTAAAGGGTATCAACAAGAGGTATGGAATTTAATTTCACTATTCCAAGCTTTCAATATTATTTCTATTCCTAGTATTTGTAATGTTGTTCTTGATACATTGGAAAATTCTTCTGCTAGGTTGTCACCTCTAAGGGGTGGATTTTCAATTGAAATTATTTATAAGCCATTTTTTCATGATAATATCACTAAATTTCTATTTTCAATGATGACTAGTAGATACTGAACTTTGTGGAAAATTTTGATGTATTTAAGGATGCATCCATTCATAAGGATTAGAACGATAAATTATTGCAAGATGCAGCACAAGCGAGCACATAAAACACCATTCCCATGGGTGTGGTGTCACTTGAAAAGTTGTATGACTTGAAAAATTGCTTCAAGGGATCAGTGAACATGAATACTCTCAATTCAACCATGTCTCATGAGTATATTAATCTTGGTACAAAACAAGATCTCAAGTATGTCAATCTCACTACTTGTTTCACAGCCCAGGAGCGGTAAGCTTTCATCTACCTTTTTAAGCACTATCAAGATATTTTTTCGTGGACATATGATTATCTCAAAACTTATGACACGTGGATAATATAGCATGTGATTCCAATCAAGGAAGGGGCCAAGAATTTTCAATAGAAGCTGTGGAAATTTCATTCGACTCTTGATCCTCTGATTCAGAAAGAGTTACGAAAGTTATTGGATTCTCATATCATATTTAAAGTGTGACATTCAACGTGGATCTCAAATTTAGTCCCTGTAAGAAATAATTTTGATGAAATATGCTTGTGCATATATTTCTACAATCCTAATCATGCCTAAGACAAAGATAACTACCCAGTTTTCTACAAACAATACCAGGGTCAGAAAATATTTTCCATGCTAGATGGTTTTTAGGGTTACAACTAGGTTCTAGATTTATAACCTGATAGACATAAAACAACTTTTCGAACTAAGCGGGGCATGTTTTATTTCAAAAGAATTTCGTTTGGATTTATTAATGCAAGCAAAACTTTCCAACGTGCGATGGACATCAAATTCTGTGGTCTGATTAGCCAGAGCATAATGGTCTACCCTGATGATGTAATGGTTTTTTCCAAAATAAGATCAGATCAATTACGTCATTTGAAACATATTTTTGAGCAATGTCGTAAATACGGGACATCACTTAATCCCAAAAAGATCATTTTCGCAGTGTCTGAAGGGAATATCTTGGGCCACATTATCACAAAAATTGGGGTTAATGTAGAACCTGAAAGGGTCAGAGCTATCACATAGATTCCTTTCCCTGTGAGCAAGAAATCCATGCAGCCCTTCTTGGGGAAAATTAACTTCCTCCACAAGTTCATCTCCGACTATATACATATCATCAAATTGTAGGAGATGGTAAAGAAGGATGTGATATACAAATGGGATAAAAGTGAAAAGACACATTCTCCCCTACAAAGAAAGTTATCGCAGAAGCACCAACATTGTACAATCCAGACTTCAACAAAGATTTCCTTCTCTACACCTTCTCGTATGATTCTTTTCTTGCTACCGTTATTACGCAAAAATATTATCAACGTAATGAACGGTATATATCATTCATGAGTTCTAGCTTACAAGGGCTTGAACTTAACTATCCCACCAAAATATTACGCATTCTACAACGCAGTGAAACACTTTCGGCCTTACCTTATAAAGAATCATTGTGCTATATTTGTGCCACACCCAGCGGTCAGATATTTTTTCCTTCCACAAGAGATGTCAAGTTAAATAAGGGTGAAATGGATGACTGGATTATAATAGTATGATATTGAGTTCAAACCAATTCACATTATCAAATGCCATGGTATTTTTCAGCTAGCATCCAAAGTGGTAAACGTGATAAAATATTATTCTTATGGATGGGAATAGGAGATTGAAATTTACAATATTGAATGTGTTGACTCCACTTGCACACCAACCTATTGGTATGTAGACATGTGACAATACCTTGAGCATGGTACTTTTTTGTCTCACTTTTCTACGAGACAGAAGAGGGAAATCAGGTTGAAAGTTATATCTTATCATTTGATGCATGTAGTGATTTTATGAAAGCACCACAAAAAATTCCTGCTTAGATGCTTGGAAGCACAAATTCATAAAAGGTTATTTTTCACCTCCATGATAGACCAGTCAGAGGACATTTCGTGAGTGACACAACAACACAAGAAGTTATGCGGGTCAGTTTTTATTAGCCAACACTTTTCAAATATGCTCATGCTTATGCCCACAATTTTCTATTCTGTCAGAGATGTGTCAACCAAGAAAATAAGTTAGCCTCCCCATTGCATCCCATCATTGTATAAGAACCATTTCAACAATGGGGCTAGATGTTATCGGTGACATCTTTCCGCACTCATGGAAGCAACACCAATGTATTCTAACTGCTACAAATTACTTCACAAAGTGGATAGAAGTGGTTCCCCTCAAGCAAGTAAATGATCAGGAAGTTATTAGCTTCCTCAAATAGAATAGTATTACCAGGTTTAGCATTTTGACTTCACTTGTTTTGAAAATGCAACATATTTTTCATTGTTGAAAATTTATGATTTTGCATTGAAAAATGGTATTGTATTGAAGCACTTATCTAATTATTACCCACAGGGAAATAGTCATGTTGATTCAACCAATAAAATATTATTCGCATAATCAAAAATATTGTCTACTCTAAACAAAGGAACTAGAATTCTTCCTGGGTGAATGCCCTATAGGATAACTAGGTCACGCCTAAACCTTATTTGAATACCT
This sequence comes from Pinus albicaulis, assembly GCA_034641835.2. NCBI lineage: Eukaryota > Viridiplantae > Streptophyta > Pinopsida > Pinales > Pinaceae > Pinus > Pinus albicaulis. The sequence continues at coordinate 723,998,308 of CM076580.1, read as the reverse complement.
CTCCTTACTTCTTGGTCTATGGAAAAGAAACCATCCTACCTCTAAAAATCTACCTACATGCCCTTCATCTTTCAAAATAATCCCAAGGTAAGCCTTCCCTCTTGGTTCAGAGTGGGATAGACACCCTCCTTAAGCTACAGGAAGAAAGAAGGAAAGCAAAAGAAAAATTTTATCTTCACCAGAGTCGTATCAAGAGATGGTTTGACAAGAAGTATATGAGGAAAAGTGATTTTTTTATGAAACCAACTCCAAAAATAGAAGAAAAGAGAGATCAACGCCTTATAAATAATACACTTCAAGGGGGAAACCTCCTTTACATTTCATAAATGAACAATTCTTGGATGATACAAATGACAAAACATCCTTTCTATATATAGGAGTCCATGGGGTCACAATATAATCCTAGCAAACCTAACAATAATAATGTAAGGGCACAATAATAACAATACGGGGGCTACAGGGGTACAACAATAACAATAAGGGGGCTACACTAACAATAATTAGGGACTACACTAGTAATATAGGGACCTAACATGCCCCTCCCCTTCAAAAAAATGTTGTCCTCAATGCTTGAGTAGTTGTGGATGCTTCTGTATAAAATTTTCATCCTCCCATGTTGAATCTTCAATGGGTAAGCTCTTCCACTTAATGAGATACTCTGAAATTGATCGATTGCGTAGCTTTCAAGTTCTTATTTCCGTGACTACTTCAGGTTCCAATAATATTTTTCCTTCCTCGTCAATTTCTAGAAATATTGCTGGAATTGGAATTTTGTCACCTATAACCTTCTTTAAGCATGAAACATGCAAAACTGGATGCACTCGAGAAGAAGTAGGAAGCTCCAATTTGTATGACATAGTACCAATATTTTGCAACACCTTGTAAGGACCATAATACTTTGGCGATAATTTATTATCCTTCTTAGCTTTCTTTAGGGACCATTGTTTGTATGGTTATAGCCGTAAAAATACCCAATCTCCTACATCAAAACTTCTTTCATTGCAATGTTGATATGCCTATTGTTTCATTCAATTTTGTGCCAAATTTAGGTTATCCTTTAAGAGTTGGAGAACTTCTTGTTGATACTCAATGTGATATTCCACTACTTGAACCTTAGAATTTTCTCTTAAATATGATGTGATGGATGGTGGATGATATCCATAAAGTGCCATAAATGGGGTCATTTTTGCTGCAATATGGAAGGAAGTGTTATACCACCATTCAGCCAAAGGTAACCACTTGACCCATTGTGTTTTTCTATTAGATACAAAACAAAAAATATATCCTTCCAAACATTTTTTCACTATCTCAGTTTTCCCATCGGATTGAGGATGTAAGATGAGCTATGAACTAGTTGAGTACCCAAACAAGAAATTAATTCCATCCAAAAATTTCTAGTAAAAATGGGATCTCTGTCGGTTACAATAATCTTTGGGTTTCCATGTAGCTTTTGAATTGTTTCCATAAATGTAGTAGCAACTGTACTTGATTTAAATGGATGAGATAATGCACAAAAGTGTGCATACTTGGTAAGTCTATCAACTACCACCATGATGACACTCTTTCCTTCAGGCTTAAGTAAACCTATGATAAAATCCATTGAAATATCCTCCCAACATTGACTTGGAATGTATAAAGGTTGTAGAAGACCCAGGGACTTAATTGTCTCAACGTTATTTTTCTTGCAAACCAAACATTCCACCACAAAATTTTGAATATCAAATTTAAGGACATCCCAAAAATTTCTTTCTTCACCTTGTGGTAAGTTTTTAAAAATACTGAGTGTCCTCCTAAGGGAGATGTTTTCAATTCCTAAAGAATATTTTGTTTTAGCTAGGAATTCTTACAAATATATAAGCGATATTTGTACCATAAGGAATCATTTTTCCAACTAAATGTATCAGATGTACTAGGATCTTACTACAACTTTTGAATGAGTGTCCACACTTCTTCGTACTTCTTCCATTCATCCCTTGCTTTGTTTATCCAATCTAGTTGGATAATAGAAATGGCACAAAGCAATGCTTCCACCTCTTCATCCTTTTCTTGAGAGTGCATCTACAACAACATTTAGCTTCCCTTTTTTGAAGATGATTTCAAAGTCATAACCCAACATCTTTGTGACCCATTTTTGTAGCTCTTCTGAAGATAGTATTTGTTCCAAAAAGTATTCAAGACTATCATGATCAGTTTTTACCTTGAAGTGTCTTCCTATTAGGTAAGGTCGCCATTTATTTAGTGCATGTAGTATTGCCAACATTTCATTCTCATAAATAGCTTTATGTAAATACTTTCCTTTGATTGGATGAATTTCAAAAGCAATGGGTCTTCCTTCTTGGATTAAAACTGCACCAATTCCATTTCCCGAGGTATCCCATTCCACAATAAAGGTTTTAGTGAATTCTAGCGTAGCTAAGACCAGTGCTAGGCACATTTCCTCTTTAAGATTATCAAAGGCCTTAGTTGCTTTAGGAGTCCATGAAAATGCATTTTTATTCAATAATTTTGTTAGAGGTGTTGATATTCTCCCATAACTCTTAAAAAACCTATTAACCTGAGAAATCCTCACAACTAATTTATGGTTGTGGGGATTTTCCATTCCTTAATGGATTTAATTTTTTTATGGTCTACCTTAACACCCTCGTTGTTACAATATGACCCAGATATTCCACCTCTTGTACTCCAAAGAAACATTTGGAGGTTTTTGCATATAATTGTTTCTCCTCCAATAGTTTGAGCACCCTGTCAACATGTTGAACATGATACTTCCAAGACTTGTTGTAGATTAGTATATCATCAAAAAATACTAACACAAAATTTCTAAGGAAGGGTTTGAAAATGGGATTCATCAACCCTTGAAATGTAGAAGGTGCATTGGTAAGGGCGAAAGTGTTGGAAATACTGAGAGGGGGGTGAATCAATATTCCTTTCAATTAGTATTATTATTAATATTTCAAACCATTAGTTAATCGTAAATTATTATTAGTGTTTATACAATGATAGCAGTAAACAAAAGGAACACAAATGTACACAATTTTTAAGGTGGAAACCCCCTCCAGGACAAAAACCACTTGAATGTTTTTATAATACTTCTTTAATATTCAACTTCAATTAAAAAGAAAGCTCCAACTTCCTAGAATATAGAAAATCATTATTCTCCAGCTCCCATTGGATGGACGCTCTAACGCCCGATATTCTTCAGTAGTCAACTGAACGGATGCCCCAACACCCAATGAGCTAAAACTCACCCTAGCACCACCCTACCACCATGAAGTTTTCAGAGGCTTGAACCTGTTGGTGACTTCATGCACCAGCCTAGCACCACCCTACCACCCTATAGAAGAATAAAAGAAGAATGGACTCCCTTACCATGGAAAATTGTCCACTTTACAATGATATAGAATGATGTAGAAGAAGAAGACACACTATACCATAACCCCAACTATGGCACAAATACCTAATGATGATCCTAGACCTCCAGACATTGCCTCTTCAATTCTTGGGGGATAGACACTTGTACAAATTTTACAATGATTTTTTTACAATGACTCAGAATAATGATACCTTTACAATAATAGTATGCAGTGTTGCCCACGTGAAGACTTCATGTGGTGAACTTCTTGCTGTTGTTCTACACTTTGATTTTTGCTCTTGTCATGCTACCCTTTCTCACTCTTCAAGACATTAGATCATGCATTGAGTCTTATCTTGATGAATATATAATACCTGCAAAAATTCTTCAAGGAAATACCCATGACATGATAATAGCAAAACTTACCTCATCCTGCAGAGCATATGTCAATGCTAAACACACAAAAAAACAAATTATAATACAAAGAACCTAATTAAATTAAGAGATGAAGATGCATATATAGAATATACTTACACAGAGCTTACCTCTGTTGCAACTTTCTTTGATTTTTTGCCCTAGAAATTATGGTCCTTTGTAGCCCTTGACAACACATGATCTAGCTTTTTCTTGCCTTCTAGAAGCTCGATATTGAAACTGGTGTATCTTTGTTATTTCATATCCCCAATATGTGATTTTCGGTCCTATAGTATTCCTCTGAGTCTTCTTTCCAATGCCACAAGTCTGACCCAATTTTTATTCTTCAAGGCCAAGTTATTCCCATTCTCTCACAATGACCTAATTATGGACTGGTTCAGTAGAGATAACTTGTACAGTGTGGCACGTATAATTGTTTCCTCATTCAGCTCTAAAATTAATACACAGAAAACTAAAATCTGTGCACTATCTACCACTTTTTACAAAATTCCAATCTGATACTCAGAGAGAGAGTTATGATGATTTTCCCAAGGTCACCTATTTTAGATGAAGTTCAGGAGCCTGCAAAAACTCTAACTTCGACAGATCATATCTCTGAATATATTGAGAACCATGATCTAAAATTTTTAAATGCACTTCCTTAGGATTTCAGCTTCGCTTGATTTAAATTTCATCTTCTAAACCTTTTTACAAAAAAAATTATAGTGAAAATTCCATGATGACCTGTTTCAAGTAGCGAAATCCCTAGAGGAGGATATGAGGATCACAATTTATATAAATTCTTAGGTTGAGAGGGTCTTCAACAAGTGAACACGGGTGGGATTTTAGGAGCTTAAAAAATATTGATTATTGACTTTTCAATGACCACAACCAATTATTACTGTCATGCCACAACCCCATGGGGTTTTAGCCCACTAAATGGGGTTACTAACTTCAAACATGAATATCTCTCAAACTGTGAAGAATTACGTGGCATGTCATATATCAATGGAAACATATCAAAAATTAGAAACCATCAAAAATATCCTTGACTTAAAATATAGTAATTTGGTATGTCAAAATTCCCATGCAAGATCGAGGTAGCCCCTGGTTCTACTTGGGTTGACATCAATGACAACCACTAATCAAAAATCTCCCCCTTCGACATTGATGGCAACACAAATACTCCCCCTACGATCATGAAACCTCTTCCTACAAAATTCTCTCCCCCTTTCACATCAATGGCAAAGGGTAACTCCCCCTGACACACAACCATCCTGCAGACTTGTACATTTTATATTTTGAATAAGGAAAATCTAATGAGAACTTGAGAGAATCCCAAGCTTATGGAGAAGATATTCAAATGCTTCACGAGGTAAAGGTTTTGTGAATATATCAGTGATTTGTTCTTTTGTACCAACATATTCAAGTTTGATATTCTTTTCCATGACTTGTTCTCTAACAAAATGATATTTGATCGGAATGTGTTTTGTTTTTTAATGCATGACAAGATTCTTGGAGATGTTGATGGCACTGGTGTTATCACAGAAGATAGGAATAGGCTCACTGAATTGTACTTGAATATCTTGAAAATTTTGTTTCATCCAAAGGACTTGAGTACAACAAGATTCTGCTACAATGTATTATGCTTCCATTGTAGATAACGAGATTGAGGTTTGATTTTTTCTCAACCATGATACGAGACAACCACCTAGATAGAATGTTGCTCCACTAGTACTCTTATGATCATCAACGCTTCCTGCCCAATCTACATTTGTAAAGGCTTGAATAATGAGATTTTTACCCTTGGAATACCACAAGCCATATTCTGTTGTGCCCTTTAGATATCAAAAAATTCTTTTGATGGTAATAATATGTGATTCTTTTGGTGCTGCTTGTAATCTTGCTACTTGTCCAATTGCTTGCATAACATCTGGTCGAGAGGTTGTTACATATAGAATACTACCAATCATAGATCTTTACAACCTCTAATCCACATCCTTAAATGAGTCATCTATGCTCAATTTTCAACCTGTTACCATCGAAGTAAGGACGGGTTTGCAATCTTCCATTTTGAATTTCTTGGGCATTTCCTTGATGTACTTGGCTTGACATATAAATATTCCTTTCTCTTGCTGAGATATTTGAAGCCCTAAGAAGTATGTTAACTCACCAAGTAAAGACATCTCGAACTCACTTTGCATATTTGTAGAAAAGTTTTTACTTAGTCTATCATCATTGCTACCAAATACTATATCATCCACATATACCTCAATGATTGTTAAATTATCTTTATCTATTTGTACATAAATATTTCTATCAGCAATACCTTTCTTCAACCCTTGTTGACGTAGATATCCATCAAGATGATCATACCATGCTCTAGGAGCCTGCTTGAGACCATATAGAGCCTTCTTTAACCTGTAAACATAGTCTTCTTTTTATAATAATAGAAAACCTTCAGGTTGTTTGATGTAAACTTCTTCTTCTAATTCTCCATTCGGAAATGTTGACTTAACATCCATTTCGTAGACTTTGATTTTTATTGAACATGCATAGGCGAGAAATATTCGGAAGGCTTCCATTCTGGCAACTGGTGCAAATGTTTCATCGAAAGCAATTTCTTCCACTTGTGAATAGCCTTTGAAAACAAATCTTGCTTTGTTTCTGGTAACCTGTCCATATTCATTCAATTTTTTCCTGAACACCCTTTTAGTCCCAATGACATTTTTATCTTTTTGTCTTGGAACTAATTCCCAGGTGTTATTCTTCTTGATTTGATCCAATTATTCATTCATTGCTGCTACCCAATATTCATTCTGGTTGTCTTCCTAATAAAAACTAGGCTCAAAGGTTGCTAGAAAAGAAATGCGAGCTTGTTGTGATGAGTGAAGTTGTCGACCTTCATTTATGTCACCAACGATTTGATTTGATGGATGGTTCTTTTGAATCCATTCTTTTGTTCTCTTTGGAGGAGCTTCTTACTGTTGTTTTGGTATATCTTGATGATCATTATTTACTTCTTCCTAGTTGATAGTTGTTCTTGTTCTAGAATTTTCTCCGTGTCTTTTCAGCCTCTGTCTCAAGGTTCAAATATTCTATATCCCCATCATTATTCAATAGAACACCATCTTCGTCAATCGTAACATTTATCCTCTCCACTATCTATTTTTGTCTTAGATTATAGCATTTATAGGCCTTTCTTTTGCGTGAGCAACCAGCAAAGATACCTTCATCAACAAGTGATTCAAACTTACCCAAATTTTGATCTTCTCTTTGGATATAACACTTGCTTCCGAAGATTATGAAATATTTTACATTAGCCAATTTTCATTTCCATAATTCATATGGGGTCTTGTTGCAATTATTTATGAGAAGACTTCGGTTGATAATGAAGATTGTCGTATCAATTGCTTGAACCTGGAATTTTTCATCCAATTTTGAGTCCTTCAACATTGTTCTACCCATTTCCTGTACGGTTTTGTTCTTTCTTTCAGCAACTCCATTTTGCTGAGGTGTTTGTGTTGTTGAAGATTGTCTTTTTATTCCATTTTTGTCATAGTATTGCCAAAATAATTTGGAAGTGAATTATTTGCCATTATCTGATCTTAGACACGTTATTTTCAAATCAGTTTCATTTTAGACCAACTCCTTGTAGATCTTAAATCACTCAAATGCTTAAGATTTTTTCTTTAGGAAACCGGCAACTGACATCTTGGTATAGTCATATATCATTAACATGAAATATAATTCTCCATCTAAGACTTTTTTTCTCACAGGATCACATAGATCAGTATGTATCAATTTCAATGGATGTGATGCAAAGTATTCTTTTGTTTTAAATTCGAATTTTTTCTGCTTGGCGTGCTGACAGGCCTCACATAGTGTGTTGGAAGGTTTTGAGATTTTCATAATTTCTCGTACTGCTTCCTTTTTTCTTATCCTGACAAGATTTTCAAAGTTTATGTGACCCATTCGTTTGTGCCATAACCAATTTTCATCTTCTTTAGCTAGTATACATGCTTTAGTTTCTTCATCCAGAACATATATGTTGTTTGGAGCTCGACTTACTATAGCCACAATTTTACCATACATGCCTTTCCCGATTTCACATTTTGTGGAGTTGAATAGCATTGTGTGTCCTTGATCACACATTTGTCCAACATTGAGAAAATTGTGATTCATGTTTTCAACCAATAGAACATTCTTGGCTAGAACATCTTTTCTTCCGAGAGTGACGGCACCTGATCCTATAACATTTGAAGATCCATAATTTCCAAAGGATATGGTTCCATCCTTCTTCTCTTTCAGAGATACAAATTTCTTTCTATCTCCAATCATATGCATTGAGCAACCGCTATCAACATACCACACATCTTTATTGTTTCAAGCCTTGAGAGCGAGAGCACAATTATCAGTCTTCTTCTTCTTCCATGTTCGTTTGTTCTGTGGCTTCAAAGATTCTTCTGGAGGATTTTCAAGTCTGCAGTCTCTGGCTATGTGTCCAAAGTTTTGACATTTGTAACATTCTTTTATCACCAAATTGATCTTGATTGGCTTCTCATCAATCAACTCAATGTAACTCTTTCAAAGCACTTCTAACTGAAGATTAGCCTCTTCAGTTTGAGAGGGCTACCTCAAAGGGGATTAATGATTTTCAATAGAAATAATACTAGATGGCTAACTCTATGAATTTTGACTTGGTTTTGTATGATTGTAGGTTGAAAAATGAAGGCTTTCTACCATTAGGATATGGAGTCAACATCAGTACCCTTAGTGACAGTAATTCTTCACATGGAAGCTGAGGAAAATAGAGGTTTTTAATAAAGATGATTCATACACACAATATAAGGAAAACACATTAATTTCACCCCTAAAGGAATTCAAAGCATGAAAGCATGAATCTCGAGTAATTGGAGATAAAATTCACTGCAAGTGATTAGACATAAATATATAGAGAAAAAACACATTAAACACCTCATAAGAATCTTAGGTCTAGAAGTAGAATGTCATTGTATATTACTGATAATGAAAAAACATACAAGAAGAAATTTGGTGCAATATTCTCCAACCATTTTCTCTTCGATGTTCAGTCTATAAATAGCCATTCTTTACAATGTAAATTATCTGCCTAGCTGGCTAGATCTTCGAACTCTAACTCTGACACCTATCATAACCGAAACTACTTACTTGGAACAAAAAAAAGGACAGTTGTCCTTTAAGAAGTCATACTCCTAATAGGTCTCTACCTCATATTTATTACATTCATTTTTTCTAGCATTAAAATAGTTACATAATAGAGGTCACATATTCGAGAGACAATTCACCATCACTTAACATATTTAAAATACCCCTAGATCTAGGGGAACACAATCCTTATTTTTAGGAGTGGATAATCTTCATTTTAATCATTAATCTTCCTGTTGAGCTGGATGTGTGACACTCATTTGAGTAATGAGTCTCTGCTGAGATGGCCTAATATCAGGCTTGATGTCTCCAAATGGCTGGTGTGCTATTGGAACCTTTGAAAATCTTTAAAAAACCACTCACTACGAAACAAGGATGTTTAGGTAGTTTCGTAAAGAGTTTTCGTAGTGTATGAAATCCTACCTTTTCACCTATCTCCTTGCCACCTTTGCTGGTCAAAAACCTTTACTATGCCAAAACATATTGAAAGCAACCAATTTCCCTCCTTAATACTTGACAAAACTAAATTCCAAAGAAAAATTTCACCTTCAGAATTTTCGTAGCGTTTTTCTGCCTTCAAGCCTGAAGCACGCTACGAAACTGTCTAAAAAGCCCGAATTTGATGAGTCTGAGACTATCTTCAAAAATTGATCTCCAAAGGAAAAATTTAGGTTATTTGCAAGTCATGAACCTCATCAAACATATTTCAGCTCAATTTTTCACTCTTTAGGTGTTTCTTCTTCATTTACAATTAATTGGTTGATGAGTTCTTCAACCACTCTCATCTTCAGCCCTTTCTTTTCTAACTCAACTTGAATCAAGTCCAGTTGCTCCTAAAGATCTTCCACTTGATATTTTAATGTTATATTTTTATATTTTAAGTGTAATTTCATCTTCCTAATATATTTGACCTCCCTTCTTAATGGCTGAGTCCATTTTAGCAACATTTCGGCATTGTCCAAAGATTTTGAAACACTTAAGACTTATTTAGCCCATATTTTCCTCATCTGTTCAAATTGAACCTTCTCAAATTTGTGCTTCTTTTCCTCTAGCTTCAAATCTAATATCTCTATACCTGCTTCCTTCAGTTGTTCTTTGAGGGATTATACTTCTGATTTTTCAACTATTTTCTCTTTGCCCTTTCTATGCATAATAACCACTTCTTCCTTCACTGGTGGAGACAAATCTGTGATGCTTATTGACTGAGAAGCTTCATTGATTTTATCTGTATTTTTTCTCTCCATGGCCTTCTTTACATGTCTGCTCATTAGCTTCCTTGGCTGAAATATAGAACCATCATCATCACCTGTAAAATATAGTTTCTTAGCAGTCTTACCTTTCTTCAGTTTTCTTCCACCATCTTCAATCCCTTCAGCTTGCACTATTGGTGACTCTTCAATTTTAGTTGCATGAAGTTTATCCTATAGATTAGCTTTATCCAATGTCTGGCTTCTAGTGATCCTCGTGTTGCCTTGTTTTTTGACTTTATGTTTTTGTTTTGCAGGTGTTGTTTGAGGGGTGTCAGTCTCTTGCAGAGGTTTTTCTCCTATGTCTATTGGTTCTGTAGGGGATGCTCTTTTTTCTTCTTCAACTTCTTCTGCCATAGCTGGTGATGTAGTAGTTCTATATTTTGAGTTTTTCTTTGGAGTGACCACATCAATTTCATAACCACTCATAAACAAGAAAGAAATCCAATCTTTGTCTAACCTTCTCAATTCTTCCAACACTAACAGATTTATTAGAACATGATGAAAAAGAGATGTCTCATTGCCTTCTGTCTTGATTTTAACCTTATCTGACATTTTCCCTAAAATTCTGTATAAATAGAAAGGTAAGTCAAGTGATCTCTTACCTAAAAAATGCAAAAAATTCTAAGATGGTATGAGTAGACCATGTGAAATCTTCCTTCACAAGTAAATTATTTTTGAATGACCATCAACAGTTTTGCATAATTTTCATTCATAAAACTCCAAGGGATAGCATTGGTCAAATCAAATTCACTGTGTTCTTGCTTGAGAAACTATTTACAATCCTGCATTATGAATTTGGTACCTTTAAACCACTCTTCACCACCTCTAGGGATTCTTGTAACTAATGATATGATCTCTGATGTCACTGTAAGATTCTGAATTCCAACCTTTGATGTTGTTCCTGTGAAGTTGGTGGCAAAATCCTTTGAAACTTGTGAATGAAAACCCCGCAACCTCTGGCAGAATTGCAAGCAACCAGTCCTTTTGAAAACCTCCATAGTAGTAGGGTCTTCATTGAGTAATTTCAAATCCATGGGTTCAGACCTGTGACAATGGCCACCCTTATTCATTTTCTTTCTTGCAGCCATAGATGTTTTATAGTCTTCGTTGCCTCACTTGCTCGTGACACCTACAGAATTTGAATTTGACCGCAACCTTCTTGGCTTGATGAAGAAACTCTCCAGGTATCGACTCACATGCAAGGATAAACCATAATATGACAAAAGGTTATTTGGGGTGAGTTTTAAAAGTTTAACTAATAGCTCAGGTTTCAATCATAGCACATGCAAGAAAAAAGGATCATGATGACATCAAACACGGCTATGTACATTTGAATTTTACCATAACAACCTTGAATGACCTCCAAATTTACTGCTCTAATCATAAACTGACACCTCATACAACTCTGACAACCCTGGTTAAAAAAACGCAGTTTCATAGCGAAAACAATTAGGCTTCTAACACATTCGCTACGAAATTATTAGGTAGTTTCGTAGCGAAATCTGCGGATTTCCTATGTAAATTGCTATGAAAATCTGAAAAACTGACAGGTGTGCACTTTTGAGTTTAAATGTCTGGGGAATGACAACTGACATGATATGAGACTGGTTCGACTGAAAAAACATGAATGGAGGTGAACATAAAACTTAGGATAGGCTTAAAAATGAAAAATGTTTCCTATATCACATTGAAATGGCTTAGGAGACCTTATCCATTTGGTGAATGACCTGCATGACCCTATCAAGAAAAGTTTCAGAACTGAATGAGTGATAACACATTCCATATTAGTTCATAAATGTTCAAATCTATTGATGCTTCGTTGAGCCCTGGGAGGTTCATATTTGACAGATCTCCTGGAATTGTATTGGTTCCTACGGTAAATGCGACATTCTATAGCTTTATGACCAAATTTTCCACATGAATAAAAATAACCATGAAAAATATGTTGGTACCTGGATGGAAACCTTCGTTGAGTAATTGTCTTCCAAGGTTGTTCTTGTCAATCTTGTCCAATGAAGTCTACATGCATGTCAGATCTCATAGGTTCATTGTATTTTGTTGTAGAACATCTTGCTTCTTCTTATTTGCAACCGAAGCTAGTTCTTTCGTTGTAAGATAATTTATTGTTGATGAGTTATTCTAATTCCCTTGAGCTTTTGGCATATTTTTGAACAGTTTTTCCCTTCTTCACTTCCTTACACAGCAAGAGTACTACTTCAGCTTCTAATGCTTCCCTTTCTTGGTTACTTTCTTCTAACTTCTTTTGAAGTGACTCTTCAATACATTTTTGTTCTTCAACTTCAATTTTGAAACCTTGAACTTGTTCTTCAAGAATATTCGAATGGATCTTCTCAACTTTGAGCTCTTTTATAAGCCTGATTTCCTCCTTAAAAAATTATTCTATGGTCAACCCTTCTTCTTCGTTGTTTGATACCTCTTGTTTACTGTGCTTTTCCATAAATAGTACTCTCTCATTGGCTTCTTCTTCACCGCCATTGTCTTCATCGGATGATGAGCTATCTTCTTTATAGAGAAATTTCCTTTTGAATCCTTTATTTTTGTCTTGCTTATTGAATTTATTAAGGCCTTTCTTTCCTTTTGAGTTTCCATCACTTCTATTCTAACATTTTGCTGCGAAATTCCCAACCTCACCACAGTCGAAACATATCAATGGAAGTTTACCTTTGAATTTTCCCTTACCAATTTTTAGTATTCTCATAAAGTAAGCATATTCTCCATCTGAAAGACCTTCTTCATCATCTTCATTTTTTTCACACTTTCAAGTGCAGGTCTTTTCCTTTGAAGGTTGTTTCTGTTATCCTTCTGTATTCTACAGGTTTCACTAGATGACTGTGGATGTCCTACAAGCACCTGAAGATAGCATAATTTTCCTATCATCTATATTTATAAGTCTCACTGCCTTCATCATCCTAAAAATGACTATTTTTCATTAAAACTTTCCTATCTTCATGTTTCCTCAAAATTTCACCCTACTGCTAAAAAGAAACTCCAATTTTTGGGCTTAATTCCCTCATTTACCCCTCTATTGATACCCTCATTTATCCTTTCTTCTTTCCCCTCTAAAAACCCTCATTTATCCCCCTCATACACCATTCTCTCATAAAAACCCTTAAAACAATGTAAAAACCCCTTTTACATCGTTTTATCCTAACTTTAAACCTTATCGGAACCCTTCAAATTCTCATAAAAACCCTGTTTTTATGTTAAAAGCACATTTTTCGTATAAAAGGCCTTAAGCCCCAGCTCCTTCTACCCATGTGACCCTTGAACCCGACCCTCCGTTTTTCTCCTAAGCCCCTTTTCCTTCCCGACCCCCGGTCCCTTGTTCCCCCACATGACCATTCCCCTACCTATCTTCTAACCCCTTTATCCCTTTACCTTGCCCCGCCTCTTCATTTCTTTCCCAATCGATCTCCACCATTGGTCAGGGACCCACTCCCCTGATCCATTGGCTATCATCCACCCCCCCCTCGTATATAACTAAATCTCGCATATAAACCAGCCCCGCTACCCGACAAAAAAGCACCCATCACCGCCCCAGCCCCACCTTCCACTCAAACCCCTCACCCCAATCATCATCTGCCACCTGTACTCCACTTCCCACCCCTCTAACCAATATCCACTCCTCTGGCTCCACCCGCACTATCGATCTCGCTCCTCGACATCTGACGGTCCGGATTTCGTATCGCGCGGAATTCAACGCCGAAGGTTAATGACCCCTATCCACATGAAATGGGTGGTTTTTCCCTAGACACACGGTAGCCGCCCAGTGTTATCACACAGCTCTGGGCCAAAACTGTTTACCGCTGATAACCCGCGTGATAAACCACAGTGGTTTTCCAAAACCTCTTTCCTCCTCTGCGCGCCAAAATTCAAAGTTTCGCACCCTCATTCGAATTTCTTCATGATTTTGCCTCTGAAATCATTCCCCTGCACCTTCTATTCCTCTGTAAAACACCCCTTGACCCTCAGAAACCCAAAAAATCGCAGTTTACCCCCATCTCGTAGGTTTTAAAGGTTAATGTTTGTTTGTTTTTGTTGGTTTAATGGCAGCCAAAGCCCAGAGAGGCATTTAAATGATGAAAAACCTCTGGATGATGATCCAAAAGGTAGAAAAAATATCAAAAGGGCCAAGGATTTACATAAAAGAATCAACCCATTGATGTGTCATGATCATCGATGGGTTATAAACCCTTCTGCCATGGATAAACCCTGCTTGCACATCAAAATAGATGCAGTCATAGAAGCAATGGAGAACAGGAAGCTGAAAGGGTTAAAAATACAAATCAAAGAAGAAACAGAGAATTAGCCTTTTAAACGGTGATTAAAGATAAAAGGTCAAATTTTTAAGATAAAGGATAAAGGAACAAAGCAGTTATAAAGAAAAAAAGGGAAAAAAATATAGTGATACAGATTATTAAAGTTAAAACAGGGTTAAATGCCTAATACAGAAGTTTGATGAATAAAACAAAGACAAATTACCCAAAGACAACTTCGGATAACTCAAACAAAGAGGCATTAACTCCTTCAAAGAAAAATTGCCACTTACAGCATTATTTATTTCAATAAAGGCATCAAATAGTTATTGCACAATCAGAGATATTTTTTAAGCAGCTCAACAGTTATTACAAAGTTATTACTAAGCCTTAAAATTCAAAAATTTCAACTAAAAATAACTCAGAAGATATTATTTCAGAGTAACTCTTTCAGATATTTTTGCCTTGGGCCTTGCATGGTCTCAAAGGTCAAAAATCATTAACTCTGTAATAAAATAACATTTAAACACCCTAGGTTAGCAGCACCTCCTCATTTTTCATATAAATATTTCATATGAGCTTCATTTCAAATGCTGGTTACTTGATGTTATTGGACTGATTTATGCTGCTAGGTTAGTTGAGGAATACTAGACTGAACCAAAGAAAGCTCTGAGTTGCAAAGAGATATTGTACATGGAGTGATGTAACTGGTTTGATCATCAATAATACAAGCATGTTGATAGGATCCTTAAGCTATATCAATGGTGAAGTTTTCCTAATTGTTACTGTTTCTCCTTATGTTTTCCATTATGTTCATCTTTCTTTGATAAAGAAGGAGGATTTTTAGATTAGGATTTGCTGTTTCAATACCCTATTTATGTCTGTATTTATTTATGTTCATATTTTCTTCTACAAGGTATGATTAGAAGATCCTTAATTTCCTTCTAGTTACATCTAGCTTGTTGTCTTGGAAATAATTCAATAGAGTGAAACTGAGGAAATTTTGGTGTGCCCATGTTCCTTTGAGTCAGACTTGAGATGTTTTTTTTAGGATTTTCCTTTAAAGTAGGCTTACTAGAGTCTAAAACCAGAGAGATCTATGGTGTGCCCTGCCCTTTGGTCTTCCTTTAAATGTTTCTTTGAAGAGTCTTTGAGAGTTGTCAAAAGCATATTAGATTATCTATGTTTGACCTTAGACCACTCTTGTTGTTATCTTATATGTCTTCTTTATCCGAAAGTAGTCTTTTGATAATTGGATTGTTATCTGAAAGGTTGCTTATTAAAACTTTTCCCAATGAGATTTATGGTTTGCCCTGTCCTTTGGCTTGCTCCAAACAGTTACCTTAAAAGGCTTTTCTTGTCTAAGTAGAGCTAGAAGATTCTTAACTGACTATAGATTTGCTTCCTTCACAACTTATTAATGTTTCATATCACAACCTAATCTAAAGAATCCATTTGATATATTTAGCTTTCCCTATGAAAGCCCTTGCAAAGTTGATGAGCAATTAAATCCTTTTATGACTCCATAACCCAATGGTTTGATGTTTTCTCATAGTTTATTTGTTTCAATTAAAACATTCCCTCAATCAGTCATACCATTTATCCTTCAATCTATCATTTAATCCAACCAAAACAAAACAAACGAGTCCTTAGAACTTCATAACTAGCCTAATATCTTAAAACAAAGAACATAACGATATATAAATTAAAATACTTTTATAGAGAGATCCCTCTCTAAATCTAGGAAGGCTAGGTCCTAAGATTCCAAAGTGATTCTGATGTGGCCCCTGTAGTGTTTTTTCTTGCCATTATTTTCAAATCACAGGGAGCCAATATAGTGGTGGCCATACTGGGGAATATTGAGTAGTAAACATTTCAGTTTCACTCAAATTCAGAAAACCTCATTATTTAAGATGAATCAAGTGTCAACCAAGAATGGTTCCTAATTGTTGATGGTGGACAACAAGTCTTATAAGACAAGTGAAAATCCTCCACCTGGTGACTCCACTGATTTCCAGTGACTCCACTGGGAAACTTACCCTACCATCAAAACATTGAACAAAACCTAATCAAGAATACTTTTAAGTATTTCTTTTACAGTTTGGTTTGTGTCTTAAGACTGTTATACCTCTAAAAAAAAAAAACATTTCTGACTTGTTTGGGTCCAAATCCTGGCTTCTAGAAGAATTCATACTAGATCCCATCCTGACCCAAATCCTCCTGCAATAGTTGAAAATCTTGAAAGCATCCTTAGGAAGTCTCCTGCACCTAAAAATCCAACTATTGTTGGATCCATCCAAAGAGCAAGTTCTTTCCCTGATAACCTTACAACCTTGCAAAATAACCAAGTTGACTTACCTCATATAAGAAGCTTATCTAAAACCAAGTCACAAAGTGGTATAGACTAGATAAACCTTGAGCTTAAAGACTCACTTCAAAGCAGCAGTAGGGAAGCCTCCACTTCCACTCCTCCTGATCTCCATTTCCTCCATAACATTGGCTTCTCTCATCCTAAATCTGCTCAACATCACTTAGCTGGTCCAAGTACTTCATCTAAACCCACCCATACATCCACTGTTCAAACCACTCCACTTAATCACCTTCCTCCACTTATTAATCTCCCATTGTTCCCACAAGTTCATATCATGGCAACATGGTATGCCCCCTTAGTCCTTCCTTTACCTCTAGTTGCTCTACCATAGGACTATCAGTCCAAGATTCCATTATATGATTCTAGTAGTTCTACTACAGCTCAACAACATGTGGATAGAATGAATGACTACTTTGACAGACGAGAAATAGATGATGAAATTGTTAAACTTAGAATTTTTGCTCAAAGCTTAGGGGGAGAAGCAAGAAAATGGTTCAAAGGCTTAACCCCTAATAGTATTAATGATCTTCCTGATTTTCATCAACTGTTCCTAAACAAATGGGAAGTCAAGAGAAATACCCTTGAAATCCTATCAGAATACAATGACCTTAAAAGAAATGTTGGAGAGAGTGTTCAAGATTATTGCACTAGATCCAATAGTGCTTATAATGCACTCCCTCCACAAATGAAACCCCCACAAGGCTTAGCCTTAATAAATTTTCCTGAAGGATTTGACCCAGACATGTGTTATCAACTAAGAGAAAGAGAACCCCTCACATTAGAAGATATGAAAAAAGGGACAGTAAGTGTAGAGGCTAACCTAAATGCCAGAAGAGCTAGATTGAAAGTAGAGAAAAAGGTTACCTACAAACATGAAGCTGGACCCTCCACATCAGACTCCAAAATTGATAGTATGGTTAGAACCATGGATATGATGATGGAAAGAATAAACATGAATGAGAGAGCTTATCCTAAAGAAAACCAAACAGCTCCTCAAAACAAAAAATCAAATTCAGAACCAAAACTTTAGAAGGAATCCCCCTCAAATTAGACAAAGAGGCCCTGATCAGCAAGTTAGACCTCCTTTCCAACAGAATTATGCTGATGAGGATGAGGGAGTGATTGAATAAACAGAGGGAAATCACATAAACTTATTGGGAATAAATAATGAGGATATTTTTTTCCTCAATGAAGAAGAACAAAGCATATATACACCCTATAATGAGGAAAGCCCAGAGTCTGAAGACTACAAACAAGGATTTGAAAATTCTATAATGGAAGTGCACATACAATATGACCTTAGGAGTAAAAAGAATCAAGACATTCCCAAAAAGAAAACCTCTGAAATTTCTGCTAGAAACAACTCTGAAAATATTTCTAAAAAGACAGCAGAAAACAACTAAACAGTGGCTGAAAGTTCTGATAAAAACAAAGGAAAAAACACCCAAATTTATGACAAACATAGTGGTGAACATAGTAGCACTAGAAACTCAGCTAATGCTCCTAGTAAAACTGTTTTAACTGATGTCCATAATAAAAACCAGCAAGATGAATTTTCTGAGAAAATGGTGACTAAAAAGGATGATTTAAACATTTTAAGAACTCACATACCTTTCAGCATAGAGGGTGAAATTGCCAAAATCAAGATTGTTGTCCCTCTTACTGAATTAGTCACCCAAGATGTATATAAAAACCAACTTTTAAGATCTTTAAACATAGGAGAACAAACTGATTCTGTCAATGTGACTGATGACAAGCCTAAGCTTCTGTTTGGACCAGAATTAGAAGGAAAATTTCAAGAAGGTGTGTTCCTACCTTTTATGTTAGTCTAAACATCCATGATAAGATTTTGCATAATGCCATGCTCGATCAGGAGCCTCCCACAACCTTATGCCTAAAGTAGTGATGGAAAGACTAGGCCTTGAGATAACTAGACCTTACAAAGATTTATACTCTTTTGATTCCAGCAGAGTTAAATGTTTAGGCCTGATCAAAGATTTATGTGTCAACTTAGCACAAATACCAGCCAAGAGCTTAGTGATGGACATTGTAGTGGGTGATATCCCTCCTAAATATGGCATGCTCCTTTAAAGTTCATGGGGTGCTAAACTTCAAGGTACCCTACATATGGATATGACTTATGCAACCATCCCTATCTTTAGTCAACCAAGGAGACTATATAGGGAAACACACATAAAATACATGGTTAGTAGTCAAGAAAAGCCAGACAACTCCCCTCTTTATTCTATTCACACAGACCTTGACTCATTCATTCTTTACAATGATGAAAATCTTAATGAGCAAGGAGAAGGAGATAGCAAATCAACAATAGGGAAAGAAGGAAGAGAGGAGAAAAATCTAAAACAGTTTGCTAATTCAGAGAATTACAACAAAAACAAGGAAGATCCTAGGCAACAAATCAGTCACCAACATAGTGATGTCCATGAGGAACAAATAGAAAATCCTCAACACAATGAAAACCATGACGAACAAGACAAAACTGAACATAGTGCAGATCCTAAAAAGAAACATAGTAGCAGCCAAAATAAACAGGACAAAGAGGAAAGAAATGACTTTAATGACAAATCTGAGCATGAACCTCTTTGGAGTATGAGTTTTGATGGATCTTGCAGCAAAATTAGTTCAGGAGTAGGCATATGGGTACATAACACAGAGAATAATCATGTTGAGGTCCATTCATATAAACTAAACTTCCAATGCACAAATAACATAGCTAAATATGAGGCTCTCCTCTTAGGACTGAAATTATTGAGAAAACTAGGAGCCAAGACGATAACTATTCATGGAGACTCAGAACTGATTATCAAACAAGTGAATGGAGAATATACTGCCAAGCATCCAAGATTACAAGCATATAGAGATGATGTTGTTGACCTCTTGAAAACATTCACAGAATATGAGCTTAACTTTGTCCCTAGAAACCAAAACATTATTGCCAATGGTTTAGCATTTGCTGCTAGTACATGTCTAAAACCTTATGAAAGAAAACAATACACAATCCAAGTTAAATATAGGCCAGAAGTCCCATATAATATCAAATATTGGAAAGTGTTTGAAGGAGATAAACAAATAGAGGATTTCCTACAGTCTAGAAATGGTTTTGAAATGTCAAATTCAGACTCTGAGTATGAAGAATATTGTCCTGCTGAGGAAAAAACTAATGAAGAAGAAACTCCCAACCTTGCTGATATAAATCTGTTAACTAAAGAACACTCACAGAAAACAGAGTTGAGCACTAATTTAGAGCAAGAAGATTTTGAAGTGCTGTAATCTTACACTGATCAATTTCCAAAGGGACTAGTGCCTCTAGAAGAATTGTTTGACTTTAATGATTTTGCCAAAAAGCCTAAAATGGAACCCACTAAAGCTGAAGTAGAAGAGTGCAATATAGCTAGTGAACTCAAACCCAAGATGATCAAATTATCCAAAACACTGCCATCTCATATAAAACTGAAATATCTTTGGCTTTTTAGATAATTTTCTAATGTGTTTGCTTGGAGTTATGAGGACTTAAAATTATATGATACAGAGATAATCTAGCATAAGATAACCCTCAAAGAAAACCAGAAACCTTTTAGACAAAAATTGCGCAGAATAAACCCTATGCAATTACCCCTGGTTGAGAAAGAAATCAAGAAAATGTATGATGCTGGAATCATAGTCCCAGTAAGATACTTAGACTGGGTATCCAATCTTGTATCTGTAATGAAGAAAACAGGAGAAATAAGGCTTTGCATAGACTTTAGAAACTTAAACAAAGCCTCTTTAAAGGAAAACTACCCCTTGCCCAAAATGGATCATATCTTACAAAGGGTAGTAGGTTCCAAAAGAATTTATCTGCTAGATGGATTTTCTGGATACAACCAAGTGCTAGTACATCCTGATGATAAACTTAAGACACCTTTTACTACACCTTGGGGAAATTTCATGTATGTGAAAATTCCCTTTGGTTTAATGAATGTTGGTGCCACATTCCAAAGAGTCGTGGATATTGCCCTTTCAGAAGAGATAGGCTTCTTCATTGTGATCTATTTAGATGACATCACTGTCTATTCCAAAATAGATGAAGAACATCTTGCTCACTTAAGAAAATTCTTTGAAAGATGTAGAAAGTATAGTCTATCCTTGAACCCCAAGCAAACTCTATTTGGCCTCCAAGAAGGCAAACTTCTAGGCCATATCATATTTGAAGAAGGAATAAGAATAGACCCAAAGAGGATTGAAGGCATATTGCAAATTAATCATCTTAGAAACATGAAAGAACTGCAATCTTTCATTGGAAATATTAATTTCTTAAGAATTTTCATAACAAACCTTGTTGAAATCCTTAGAAACATAACAAACATGCTTAAAAGATAAATAGGGGTTAAATGGACCATTGAAGCAAAACAATCCCTTAAACTAGTTAAACAAGCACTCACTCAATCACCAGTTCTCATTAGCCCTGCTTTTAACAAAGATTTCTTCATTTTCTCCTTTGCATCAGAACATATAGTTGCTACTGTCCTACTTCAGAAAAACATAAAGGGACAAGAGCAGCCCATTGCATTTTTTAGCAACGCCTTAAGAGATGCTCCTCTAAAATACAACATAATGGAAAAATAGGCTTTTGCCTTAATCAAGGCCTTGAAAGATTTCAGAGTTTACATTTTACACTCACACATCAATGCATTTGTTTCACACACTGTTGTCAAAGACATTTTAACACAAGGTCCTGATGGCAAAAGAGGATAGTGGATTACTGCTATATTAGAATATGATTTAGAAATGAGACCCACTAAATTGATCAAAGGACAAGGACTTGCAAAAATAATGGTTGAATCAGACCTCAAATCCTTAGATATGAATATGGTTGATGTTTTAGAGGAGAAAGACAAATGCACAGCCCCTCCTATTGAAGAAGTATTGCTAAATTCACTTTGGTATGCTAATATTTTGTATGTGCTATTGTATCTTAATGTCCCTCCTGGTTTATCTAAGACAAAGTCAAGGTTTTTGAAGTTAAAAGTTGTAAGTTATTGCATTATAGATAAATGGTTATATTGGAAAAATGCCAGTGGTCTATTGCTTAAATTTTCGCCTAAGAATGATGCAGAAAAGATCAAACATGTGTTTCATGAAGGAGAATGTGGAGACCACCTCTATTGGAAAACAATTTTCAACAAAATCCTTAGAGCTGGTTACTATTGGCCCACCCTCTTTCAAGATATCCATAAATTGGTAGTTTTCTGCCACAAATGTCAAAGCTTTGAAGGCAAAAGAAAACTCTTACCCTTACCTCTACATCCTATCTCTGTTGAAGCTCCTTTTCGACAGTGGGGCCTAGACTTCATTGGGGAAATCCATCCTTCTTCATCTGCCCAACATAAATGGATCCTCACAGCAACTGATTACTTTACAAAATGGAAAGAGGCCATCCCCTCTAGAACTGCCACTGATCTAGTCATCATCAAATTCCTTGAAAACCATATTTTGTCTAGATTTGGTTTTCCTAGAAAGATTATCATTGACAATGTTGTTGCCTTTAGATCCAAGAGGATTGTAGACTTTTTCCACAAATATCAGATCACATTGGGTCATTCTACAGCTTATTACCCTCAAGGTAATGGGTTGGCAGATTCATCAAACAAGAGTTTGATAAACATCATCAAGAAGTTGTTGGAATGAAACCAAAAGTCATGGCACAGCAATCTAGTACATGCATTATGGGCAGACCGGTTAACATGCAAGAAATCAATTGGAATGACTCCCTACCAGCTAGTTTATGGAGCAGATGAAATTTTTCCAACAAGCCTAGGAGTTCCAGTCATGAAGTTGATCCAAGAAGTACAGTCTAAAGAAAATGACATGATGAGAAGGATAAATCATACCATACAGTTGCAGCAAACAAGAGAGGAAGTCTATAACAAAACACAGCAAGTATAGGAAAACATCAAGAAACTATTTGACAAAAGGACAAAAGCTTGTGATTTCAACATTGGTGACAAAGTTCTCAAATGAGACTCAAGAAGAGAATACAAGGGAAAGCATGGTAAGTTTGAAAATCTGTGGAAAGGGCCCTATATTATCCATTATGCTAGAGGCAACAATGTATTTTTCTTACAGGATATGGATGGAACAAAACTATTTGGAGGTACTGTGAATGGCAGGATGCTCAAGCATTATTTCCATTAAGAGGCCTAAGTTTAAAGCTTTATCCATTGTATATAACATTGCTTTTAAAAAGATCAAAAAAATAAATACAAAAATATAAAAATAAAGAAAAAGAGGGCAGAAAAAGAAAAGGTACAGCACCATACCAAAAAAGAGTAAGTTCTGAAAGTGTGCAAGTCCAAATGCCACTACTTGAAGAGAAGCCTTATTTAGTCATACATCCTAATCATGACTAAATAAATTTTAAATTTTCTGATGATAGGTTAGTGAATGAGGATTTTCCAAACTGTCTAAACTTGGTTTATCAATAAGATTAGATTATATTAGGAAAAGAATTTGGTTCCAAAGCTCGAAATCTGAACCAAGAAAGGAAGAGAGGGATAAAAATAAATTCCAGATTTTAGCCCTCAAAGTTTTGTGTTAAAATTTCTGCAAAATAAATTCTATATGCAGACTTGTACAAAGTATCTCTTCTTATAACAAATCAGACTGTTCAATCCTAATTTGGTTATGTTTTTCAATTTTTTGTTATAGAATAGAAAATAAAAATCTGTCAAAGAGTTTAATCTTGACAAATAGTTAGACTAGGTAGAGAAATAAATGAGTTCATCAGTTTAATTTGAACTCTTGGATGATATAAGTGTAGAATTTGTTAGTTTCCTGTTTTCAAAAGAAAATTATGACAAGGGTTGGCTATTTCAAATGCACCCAATGAAGAAAAACTTTTAGAACAAGTAAGATGGGTAAGTAGATTGTTGAGTTTGAATTAATCATTTTATGATTCAGCTGCTAAAAATCACAAATTCAAAGCAGTAAATCATCAAGTTTAAGGAGGTCTATCAAGGTGAAAATCAAGGCACTGGTCTACTTCTTCCAGAGGTCTTTTTCTGAGGTTCTTGGCACCTCCTAAAGGAGCTACCCTCCCCAGCTGGAGCCACTATTATCCTCCTGTATTCTACATATTTCACTAGATGACTTTGGATGTCCTACAACCACCTAAAGATAGCATAATTTACTATCAACTATATTTAGAAGTCTCACTACCTTCATCATCCTAAAAATGACTATTTTTCATTAAAATTTTCCTACCTTCATGTTTCCTCAAAATTTCACCTTGCTGCTAAAAAGAAACTCCATTTTTTGGGCTTAATTCCCTCATTTTCCCCTCTACTGATACCCTCATTTATCCTTTCTTCTTTCCCCTCTAAAAACCCTCATTTATCCCCCTCATACACCATTCTCTCATAAAAACCCTTAAAACAATGTAAAAACCCCTTTTACATCCTTTTATCCTAACTTTAACCCTTATCGCAACCCTTCAAATTCTCATAAAAACCCTAGTTTTATGTTAAAAGCGCATTTTTTGTATAAAAGGTCTTAAGCCCCAACCCCTTCTACCCATGTGACCCTTGACCCCAACCCTCCATTGTTCTCCTAAGCCCCTTTTCCTTCCCAACCCCCAGTCCCCTCTAACCCCACAGGACCATTCCCCTGCCTATCTCCTAACCCCTTTATCCCTTTACCTTGACCCTCCTCTTCATTTCTTTCCCGACCGATCTCCATTGTTGATCGGGGACCCACTCCCTTGATCCAACGGCTATCGTCCATCCCCCCCGTATATAACTAAGTCTCGCATATAAACTAGCCTCGCTACCTGACAAAAAACGCACACGTCACCGCCCCGGCTCCACCTTCCACTCAAACCCCTCGCCCCAATCATCATCTGCCACCTGTACTCCACTTCCCACCCCTCCAACCTATATCCACTCCTCGAGCTCCACCCACACCGTCAATCTCGCTCCTCGAGATCTAACGATCTGGATTTCGTATTGCGCGGAATTCAACGCCGAAGGTTAACGACCCCTATCCACGTGAAATGGGTGGTTTTGCCCTGGACACGTGGCAGCCGCCCAGTTTTATCGCGCAGCTCTGGGCCAAAAAATTTACCGCCGATAACCCACGCGATAAACCACGGTGATTTTTCAAAACCGCTTTCCCCCTCTATGCACCAAAATTCAAAGTGTCACGCCCTCATTCAAATTTCTTCATGATTTTTCCTCCGAAATCATTCCCCTACACCTTCTATTCCTCTGTAAATCGCCCCTTAACCCTCAGAAACCCAAAAAATCATAGTTTACCCCCATCCCGTAGGTTTTAAAGGTTAATGTTTGTTTGTTTTTGCAATTTTAAAGGCAGCCAAAGCCCAGAGAGGCATTTAAATGATGAAAAACCTTTGGATGACAATCCAAGAGGCAGAAGAAATATCAAAAGGGCTAAGGATTTACATAAAAGAATCAACCCATCGATTTTTCATGATCATCGATGGGTTATAAACCCTTCTGCAATGAAGAAAACCTTCCTACACATAAAAATAGATACAGTCAGAGAAGAAATGGAGAACAGGAAGCTTAAAGGGTTAAAAATACAGATCAAAGAAGAAACAGAGAATTGGCCTTTTAAACAGTGATTAAAGATAAAAGGTCAAATTTTTAAGATAAAGGATAAAGGAACAAAGCATTATAAAGCAGAAAAAGGCAATAAAGACACTGATACAAATTATTAAAGTTAAAACAAGGTTAAAGGCCTAATACAGAAGTTTGATGAATAAAACAAAGACAGATTACCGAAAGACAACTTCATATAACTCAAAAAAAGAGGCAATAACTCCTTCAAAGACAAATTTGCCACCTACAGCATCATTTCTTTCAATAAAGGCATCAAACAGTTATTGCACAGTGAGAGATATTTTTGAAGCAGCTCAGCAGTTATTACAACGTTATTACTAAACCTTAAAAGTCAAAAATTTCAACTAAAAATAACTCAGGAGTTATTATTTCAGAGTAACTCTTTCAAATATTTTTGCTTTGGACCTTGCATGGTCTCAAAGGTCAAAAATCATTAACTCTGTAATAAAATAACATTTAAACACCCTAGGTTAGCAGCACCTCCTCATTTTGTATACAAATATTTCATATGAGCTTCATTTCAAATGTTGGTTACTTGATGTTATTGGACTAATTTCTGTTGCTAGGCTAGTTGATGAATACTAGACTGAACCAAAGAATCTCTGAGTTGCAAAGAGCTATTTCACATGGAGTGATGTAACTGGTTTGATCATCAATAATACAAGCATGTTCACAGGATCCTTGAGCTATATCAATGGTGAAGTTTTCCTAATTGTTATTGTTTCTCCTTATGTTTTCCATTATGTTCATCTTTCTCTGATAAAAAAGAAGGAGTTTTAGATTAGAATTTGTTGTTTCAGCACCCTATTTCTATCTGTATTTATTTATGTTCATGTTTTCTTCTGCAAGGTCTTATTCGAATATCCTTAAGTGCCTTCTAGTTACATCTAGCTTGTTGTCTTGGAAATGATTCAATAGAGTGCAACCAAGAAAATTTTGGTGTGCCCATGTTCCTTTGAGTAAGACTTGAGATGTTGTTTTTAGGATTTTCCTTTAAAGTAGGCTTACTAGAGTCTAAAACCAGAGAGGTCTATGGTGTGCCCTGTCCTTTGGTCCACCTTGAAATTTTGCTTTGAAGAGTCTTTGAGAGTTTTCAAAAGCAGATTATATTATTTGTGTTTGATCTTAGACCACTCTTGTTGTTATCTTATATGTTTTCTTTATCTAAAAGTAGTCTTTTTATTGTTGGATTTTTGTCTGAAAGATTTCTTATTAAAAAATTTCCCAACGATATTTATGGTTTTCCTTGTCCTTTGGCTTGCTCCAAACAGTTACCTTAAAAGGCTTTTCTTGTCTAAGTAGAGCTAGAAGATTCTTAACTAACTATATCTTTGTTGCCTTCACAACTTATTAATGTTTCATATCACAACCTAATCTAAAGAATCCATTTGATATAGTTAGCTTTCCCTATGAAATCCCTTGCAGAGTTGATGAGCAATTAAATCCTTTTATGACTACATAGCCCAATGGTTTGATGCTTTCTCATAGTCTATTTGTTTTAGTTAAAAAATTCCCTCAATCAGTCATACCATTTATCCTTCAATCTATGATTTAATCCAACCAAAATAAAACAAAATAAGTCCTTATAACTTCATAACTAGCCTAATATCTTTAAAAAAAAGAACATAAAGATATATCAATTAAAATACTTTTATAGAGAGATCCCTCTCTGAATCCAGGAAGGCTAGGTCCTAGGATTCCAAAGTGGTTCTGATGTGGCCCTTGTAGTGTTTGTTCTTGCCATTCTTTGCAAATCATAGGGAGCCAAAAGTTGCTCCTTATTGGTTTTATTAGATGCAATGAACGTTGTTTCTAGATGCGAAGTACCCTCTTTTTCATCAAGTCTCATTTCATATGATATGAGAAATCCATGTAATTCCTCTTTTTTTATTTTGTCCAGATTTTCACTATATTCTAAGACCGATACCTTCGGGTTGAATCTCCCTGGTAATGCTCTAATAATATTTCGTATAATAGCCTTCTCGTTAATAGGCTCTCCCAATCCTTCTAGAGTGTTAGTTATTTCATCAACATGTTGGAAGTATGCAGCAATGTTTCCATCTTCTTTCATTCTGAGTTGCTCAAATTTTTCTCTGTAGATTTGAAGCTTTGCTTATTTGAAATTTGGGTCACATGCATATATATTCTCAAGCTTGTACCATACATTTTTGGCAGTTTTACAACCCAACACCTTATGAAAAGGAAATTAAATAAGTCCACTGAAAATAATATTCTTTGCTTTTGCATCATTTACCAAATTATTCTTACCTTGTTCATCCACGATTGGTGTAAATCCATTTTGAAAAGTGTCCCATACTTTGTAACCTTGCGCCAAGACATAGACCTCCATTCTTCCTTTCCAGAGTGTATAATTATTTTCATTGAACAGAGGTACACCATTCTTGATATGCTCCATGACCTCCTTCTAGCTGTTAAACTGTTATTGAAGGAACCAAACTCTAATTCCAATTATTTGAAATACTGAGAGGGGGGGTGAATCAATATTCCTTTCAATTAGTATTATTATTAATCTATCAGAGCATTAGTTAATCTTCAATTATTATCAGTGTTTGTACAATGATAGAAGTAAACAAAGGAACACAAATGTACACAGTTTTTAAGGTGGAAACCCCCTCCGGGACACAAACCACCTGAATGTTTTTCAAACAATTATTTAATATTCTACTCCAATTGAAAAGAAAGCTCCAACTTCCTAGAATCTAGAAAAGCATTCTTCTCTAGCTCCCACTGGATGGACGCTCCAACGCCCGAGATTCTTTAGTATTCAACTAAATGGATGCCCCAACACCCAATGAGCTACAACTCACCCTAGCACCACCCTACCACCCTATAGAAGAATAAAATAAGAATGGAATCTCGACCCAAGGAAAATGGTCCACTTTACAATGATATAGAATGATGTAGAAGAAGAAGAGACACTAGACCATAAACCCAACTATGACACAAATACCTAATGATGATCCTATACCTCCTAACACTGCCTCTTCAATTCTTGGCAGATATACACTTGTACAAATTTTACAATGATACCTTTACAATGATTGTATGCAGTGCTGCCCACGTGAAGACTTCTTGTGGTGAACTTCTTGTTTCTGTTATGCACCTTCATTGTTGCTCTTGTCATGCTACCCTTTCTCACTCTTCAGAACATTAGATCATGCATTGAGTCTTACCTTGATGAATATATAAATAATACCTACAAAAAATCTTCAAGGAAATACCCAGGACATGATAATAGGAAAACTTATCTCATCCTACAGAGCATATGTCAGTGCTAAAAAAAAAAAAATTAGAATAAAAATAACCTAATGCAATTAAGATATGAACATGCATATACAAAATATAATTACCTAGATCTTACCTCTCCTGCACCTTGCTTTTCTTTGTTGCCCTAGAAATTTTGGCCCTTTGCAGCCCTTGACAACACATGATCTATCTTTTTCTTGCCTTTAGGATCTCGATATTGAATCTGGTGTATCTTTGTTATTTCAGATCCCCAATACATGTTTTTCGATCTTGTAGTATTCCTCTGAGTCTTCTTTCCAATTCCATAGGTCTGACCTAATTTGGATTCTTCAAGACAAATTTATGCCCAATCTCTCACAATGACCTAATTATGGACTGGTTCAGTGGAGAAAACTTGTACGGCGTGCCACATGTCATTTTTTCCTCATTCGACTCTGAAATTGATACATACAAAACTAAAATACATGAACTATCCGCCACATTTTACAGAATTCCAATCTGATACTCATAGAGAGAGTTATGATTATTTTTCCAAGGTCACCTCCTTGAGATGAAGTTCAGGAGCCTGTAAAAACCCTAACTTCCACAGATCATATCTCTGAAAATATTGTGAACCATGATTTGAAATTTTTACAGGAGCTTCCTCATGATTTGAAATTTTTACAAGAGCTTCCTCATGATTTTTTCTTCACCTAATATAAATTTCAGCTTCTGAACCTTTGTAGAAAAAAAATTATAGTGAACATTCCACGATGACCTATTTCAAGTAGCGAAATCCATACATGCGGAGAATATGAGGATCACAATTTATATAAATGCTTAGGTTGAGAGGGTCCTCAACAAGTGAACATGGTAGGGATTTTAGGAGCTTAAAAATTATTAATTATTAACTTTTCAATGACAACAACCAATAATTAGTGTCATACCACAACCCCATGGGGTTTAGCCCACTAATTGGGGTTACTAACTTCAAACATGAATATCTCTCAAAACGTGAAGAATTACGTGGTGTGCCATATATCAACGGAAACATATCAAAAATTAGAAACCATCAAAAATATCCTTGACTCAGAATACAGTAATTTTGTAGGTCAAAATTCCCATGCAAGATTGGGGTAGCCCCTGGTGTTGCTTGGGTTGACATCAATGACAACCACTAATCAACAAAAATGCATGACCAAAAATTCATAATGACCCTCATGAGTTCGATATTTTTTTTTTGGAATATCTTCAGTATTCATTCTAATTTGATGATATCCTGAACGAAGATCCAACTTGGTAAAATAAATTGCTCCATGTAATTCATCCAATAATTCATCAATCACATATATGGGAAATTTGTCTTTAATAGTGAGCTTATTGAGCTCACTATAATCCAGACACATGCGCCATGACCCATCCTTCTTGTGCACCAATACTACTAGAGCATAGAAATAACTTTGACTAGGTTGAATTATACCAGCCTCTAACATTTCTGCAATCATACATTCAATTTTTCTCTTTTGGACATAAGGTTATCTGTAAGGCCTGATGTTTGGATGAACACTTCCTAGAATCAAATGAATAGTATGATCATGATCACAGATAGGTGGGAGTCCTTTTGGAGTTTCAAACACCTTGGGATGATTGTCCAAGAATTTTTGGAGATCTGGAGAAATAGATTATTTTGACTTTGGAACTTCTAGTGAGCATAATTGTGCAATTATGCATCATTTTTATTTCTTCAGAAGCTTTGTCATGAAATTAGAGCTTATTATATTTCTCGGCTTCCCTGCGATACCCCGTAATTCAACTTCCTTTCCTTTTGAAAAAAATTTCAAGAAAAGTTCTTGAAAATTAAAACCTACTATCCCCAAAGATTGTAACCATTGTACTCCTAGTACAACATCAGCACCTCCCATTAGAATGGAAAGCATTGGAATATTCAATACATATTCCCCCATGGTTAGCTTGATATTATGGCAATTTCTGGAGCAATTTATAGTTCCTCCATTTTCAACTATCACTTGAAATTCTCGTGTTGGGTATAGGAAGTAATTCAATTGCTTGGCTACCTTACAATGAATAAAATTATGGGTACTACCTGAATAAATCAACACTATTACCTTTTTCTTCTTGATATGTCCTTCTATCTTGAGAGTTTAAGGGGCGGTAATTCCTTCCAATGCATTACACGATATGATCGGACTCATTTCTTCTTTCTCTAGGGTTGGTTCCTGGTGTACATCGTCTTCTTTTGAAGTTTATTGTTCATTTTCTTCCTCCTCTTCACAATCTATGTAAAATAATTTCTTCTCAGCACACTTATGACCTTTAGTGTATTTTCTATCACAATTGTAGCAAAGACCTTTTACTATTTTTCTTCCAATTGTTGTGGTGTCAACCTTGTAGGTTGTGGAAGTCTAGGAATAGCAACCCTTCCATATTTATAGATGTGGATTTCTTTGTTGCCACAATTTTACATTCATTTTTTCTTGCCAACTTGAATGCCTTCTCCAATGAATCAGGTTCCCAAAGGTGAACCTCACGTTGGATTTTATCCTTTAAAGTCCCTATGAAGACATCAATCATGTGTTCCTTTGGCATATCAGTTACCCTTACATTCAATTTTTAAAAGTCCTCAATGTGCTCCACCACTGAACCCTTTTGTTTGAGATTTATCAATTGGCTAAAGAAGGTGTTTCTCTTTGTATCCTCATAATGTGCTATCATTTCCTCCATAAAAATTGACCAAGTGATAATTTTTTTACGGGAGCAAAGCCATCGATACCATACAAATGTATTTTCTTCTAAGTATAAAGTTTCAATGCGTAACTTTTGTGTGTTTTTCACATTATTGAGATCAAAATATTGCTCCATATGTAGTAACCATGTTACGAGATCCCTGCCATCAAACTTTGTCATACCGATCTTTGGAATATGGTGGTTCTTCAATCCAACATAGGAGTTTATGAAATCATGATTAACATTTATTTTGTTCTCATCATGAGTTTCCTCTACTATATTTTCACCATTAGGAATAATTTTGTGTATCAACTTTTTCGAACCTTCCTTCAAACCTTCCATGTCTTCTTTTAGATCATTCTTCATGTCTTCCATGTTGTCTTTCATTTTTTATTCTATATGATCGATCTTAGCTTCCATGTCTTCTATGACATTCTTCAAACCATCCATCTTAGCTTCCACGCCTTTCTTCAAACAATCCATATTATATTCCTTTCCCTTCTTCAAACCATCCATCTTAGCTTCCACACCTTTCTTCAAAACTTCCATTTCATTTTGTGTTGCTCTTTGCGAGAGTGAAATTCGGTGCACTTGCTCTTGTAATTTTTATATATCATGTTGCACATCGTCATATTCATGAGTCATAGTAGAGTATTCTGAGGGATTAATGGGTGTTGACCTATTTTTAGGGCACATTTTAGAACCCAATACTGATATCTATGCTTCAATATGCCATTGGAATCACTTCAAACAGATTTTTCAAACAAGACTTATGCAATTTGAAAACAAAATACATATTTGTTTCTTGATTTTGAGGAGCTCAATATTGAAACTGAATTATGTATGTGATTTCGGATCTTCAATATCTTAAATTTGGTCTTGGAGTATCCCTCTGAATATTTTTTCGAATTCCATAGGTCTAACCTGATTTGGATTATTCAAGACAAAGCTATGCCCAATCTCCCACAATTACCTAATTATGGACTGGTTCAGTAAAGAAAATTTTTAAGGCATGCCACATGTCACTCTTTACTCCTTCGGCTCTGAAATTGATACACAGGAAAATATAGTCCACATGATTTTGGCCATTTTTTACAGAATTCCAATCTAATTCTCAAAGAGAGAGTTATGATGATTTTCCCAAGGTTACCTCTTTTATATGAAATTTAGGAGCCTGCAAAAACCCTAACTTCCACAAATCATATCTCTGAATATATGTCAAACCAAGATCTGAAATTTTTACAAGAAGTTCCTCAGAATTTTGGCTTCTCGTGGTAAAAACTTTAGCTTCTGAACCTTCGTAGAAAAAAATCTATAATGAAATTTACATGATGACCTATTTGGAGCAACGAAACCATAGAATCCAAATATTTTATGCCAAATGTTATGAAACTAGCTCCAAAAATAGAAGAAAAGAGAGACCAATGCCTTAGAAATATGCCACTTCAAGGAGGCAATCTCCTTTACATTACATAAATAAACAATTCTTGGACGATACAAATGAAAAAACCTCCTTTATATATATAGGAGTCCATGGGGTCACAATATAATTCTAGCCGACCTAACAATAATTGTAAGGGCACAATAATAAAAATATGGGGGTTAGAGGGGTACGAAAATAACAATAAGGGGGCTACACTAACAATAATAAGGGATTACACTAGTAATATATGAACCTAACATAATTCAGTGTGTGTGACCTTGTCTTGAAGTGGGACAAAGCCCACGAGGATAAGGAGAAACACACTAAGTTCAAATCCCTGTGGATAGGACCATATGTTGTTCTTGAGAAGCTTTGCCAACACACTTATCATCTCCAATATTTGGATAGGAAGACTGACTCACTTCTTATAAATGGCCAAGATTTGAAACAATATTTTCAATAAGAGTATAGGGTTGTTCCCTACCCTATGTACATAGTTTGGTTTCTTCTTTTGGTTATGTTTAGTTTTTCATTTTATTTTGTCCATTTATGTTAATAAGTGGCGTGTGAGTGTTTTTTTTTCCAATGTATGTGGTTGTATTTAAAATATTCTTGTGACACTGCATCTCAAGAATCAAGCCTCAACCTTTATCCCTTGAATTGTACAACTACACAATCCCTCATACTCTATCCCTCAGAAATTGTGCACTGGGAAACCTCAAGCCTCAAGCTTACTAGAAGACACCTTCTAAGATGCAAGAACAAGTTGATCAATCAAGAGAGGAAAAAAGTACATCAGTTGCAACAGTACTTGAAGATCAATTTTACATTGAAGACTCTCATCTTCAAGTCATAGGGAGGAAATATAAGATCAAGTTCATCTTTCAAGAAGACACAAAGAAAGAAACAACAAAGAGTAGCTTAACACTACCATGTCAACATGAAGTTCATTTCATCAATGTCATGTCATGAATCATCATGTGCCACATAATGTTGTGGATTATTTAAATTCAATATTGGAGTAATGTATTGTAAAGTGGAAGTCCAAGAGTCATCTATGTAATGTGAAAAGTCATGTATGAAGTTGAAAGGTCATTAAATAGTCAAACAGTCATGAGGGTAGTCCAAGGGTCATAAGGAAGGTGATGGATAACCCCATTTGCTATATATACACCCTCATTGCTCAAGTAAATGAATTTTCACCTCGGCTCCTCTTACCAGGTAGAGAGGAAGATATTTCATTTGGAGGAGCAATTGGTTGCTCTAACACTTCACTATTGGGGCTAGTGGTGTTCACTATATTGATTTATCTTGGAAATTTTACTTAATTCAGAAGTTCACTAAGAGCGCACACTTGCATGTGTATGTCATAAATATTTTAGACTATTCTTTGAATGTTTTTTATGTATGTTGTTTTCATTTGTACTAAGGAAATTGAACTATTTCGGTGGCTTTCATACTTATCTTGTTGAAGGTGTGTTGTATGTATTTTAACAATTGTTGCTTCTAAGTGAAATATTTCTCTAGTTGTCCAATGATTCATTTATATTTCATGCTTGTGTGTATTTTCTAGATTAGTACTATTACTTCTCTCTAAAATACTCAATTTTCTCTCCCCCTTCTGTAGAAGAACCTTGATACATTCCACAGGTGAACGACCACAAGGCATACTCACTTGCTAATCTAAACTTACTTATGTATTACTCTCTCGTGATTAACATTTGAGCCAAGGAATATCTTTCATAATATGGAAGTCGGGTCCTATTTCTAGAAGGGATCCCACACAAAACAGTGTGAATTCTAATTAGGACTTTTCATTGGGGAGACTTCCTTGCATGTCGGTGGTATCCAGCACCGTCAACATTAGGAAAAGTGCAATAGTAGGAAAGGGTGTGCCTTGTTCGCAGTTCATATTTCCAGTGATAAAGGGAAGGATGGTGAGGATGTTGAAGTCTTGAAGAGATATTTGGTTTTGAAACAGTTTTAGGATGTGTTCATTGTTTCTAGCAGAGATATTAAAGGTATCGCCTCATAGGGAAGTGGACTTATCTATTGAGTTGATTTCGAGAGCAGCACCAACATCGAAGACACCATACAGGGTGAGCACAATAGAGTTAGTGGAACCGAATTTGCAGTTGAATTAAAATCTTGATAAGGGATAAATTAGGCCATGTGTGTCACCTTAGGGTGCACTAATGTTGTTTATGAAGAAGAAGAATCATACTCTCAAGTTGTGTATTGATTATAGCAAATTGAAAAAGCTGACGATTAAAAACATGTACCCTTTACCATGGATTGATGAATTGTTTGATCAGTTGAAGGGAGCAGCAGTGTTCTCGAAGATTGATTTGAGATCAGGATATCATCAGGTACACATCAAAGAAGAGGACATATACAATAATTCTTTTTGGACTAGTTATGGGAATTATGATCTTTTTGTGGTTCCTTTTAGTTTGACAAATTCTCCAACTACTTTCATGTGTTTGATGAACAATGTGTTGTGTCCCTATCCGGACAAGTTTGTGACAGTATTCATTAATGACATATTGATATATTCTAAGAATGAGAAAGAGCATGCAAAACATCTAGCAGCAGTGTTGAAATTTATAAGAGAGCATCAATTGTGTGCAAAACTTAGTAAATGCAGTTTATTTCAGACAAAAGTTCATTACTTGGGGCATGTAGTTTCCAAGGAAGATATAGGAGTGATCCAGAAAAGATCAGATCTATCATGGAATGAGAAACTCCTAGGAATGTGAATGAGGTCAGATCATTCATAGGGTTAGCATGTTATCATAGGCAGTTCATCGGAAAATTCTCATGGATTTCCTGTCCTATTACATATTTGCAAAGAAAATCAAAGAAAATTGAATGGACAAAGGAATGTGTAGCTAGTTTTGAGCAGTTGAACTAGTTGCTTACAAATGCTTTGGTCTTGAAGATTGGAGATCCATATAAAGACTTTTTGGTATGTATATATGCATGCAAGAGATTACTTGGTGGATTTATAATACAGGAAGGACAGGTAGTATGATACGAGAAGAACTACATGACGCATGATCTTAAGTTGGCAGTGACCATTCATGCATTGAATATGTGGAGACATTATATTCTTGTCAAGAGGTTCATCTTGATGAGGGATAATAGTGGATTGATGTACTTGTTTTACCAACCTAATCTAAATTTCAGGAAAGCTAGGTGGTTGGCTATGCTCAATGAGTTTGACTTCGAGATAAGGTATATTAAGTGTAAAGAGAACATGGTTGCAGATGCTCTTAGAAGAAGAGTGCAGGTAAATCACATTGCAGCTATGAGTTCATATGGGATAGATTTACAGTATCGGACCTTGCAGGTAGGATAGCAGGATGATAGGTACAAGCAGCTTAAGCACAGGTTATAACACCAGGGTACAAGTGAATAAGATGTGGATTATCATCTCATGGAAGATGGTTTGGTCAGATTTAGGGATAGGATCTATGTTTCAGACAACAATAATATCAATAATATTATCTTGAGTGAATTTCATGTTAAGTCATATTTATGTCACCCAGCATATTAGAAGACATTTACAATGGTTAAGAAGTTCTACGATTGGCCGAACTTGAAGAAATAGGTGGCAAAGTTTATTGCGAGGTGTTTTGATATTCATTCCATGGACTTCATTACAGTTTTGTTGAGGACATTTAGACAACATGATTCTATTATGGTTGTGGCTAACATGTTGACTACGGTAGCTCACTTCATTCCATTGAAGTCTACAAATTCAGCTAGTGAGGTAGCATAGGTCTTCATCAGGTAAATAGTGAGGTTACATGGTATTCCTAAGAATATTATGTCATATAGATATTCAAAGTTCACTTCCAGGTTTTGGAAGGAGTTGTTCGCGGGTTTGGGGATAGATTTGACCTCTAGCATTACTTATCATCCATGGAGAGATGAACAGAAAAAGAGGGGTCAACATGATTGTTGACGACATGTTGAGGATGTAGGTTATGTGTGAGCAGAGGATATGGGAATACTATCTTATACTAGTAGATTTTGCGTACAACAATGTATATCAGGAGTCTTTGAAGATGAGTCTATTAGAGGCAATTTATGGGCGAAGTTGTAATACTCCTATCGGTTGGAGTGATCCAATTAACAGGGTATTGATGGGACCATATATGTTGGAAGAGATGGAACAGGAAATGCAGGTTATCAAGAAGAATCTAAAGGTGGCACAGGACAGGCAAAATATTTATTGTGTGCCTTTCGAGATCCTTGAGATGATTGAATCAATGGCCTTCTGACTTGCACTGGCTCTGATAGTGAAATTTCATGATATTTTCCATGTGTCATTGCTTAAGAAGTATGTGAAATATGTTGATCATGTGATTTATTGTTCTATATTATAGGTGGAACCAGAAGGATAATTCTAGTTGAAACCTCGGTGCATTTTGAAATGAAATATGTGGATGCTCCAGAATCAATCAATCGAGCAAGTTAAAGTGAAATGGAAGCACTTTGGGCCCAAAGAAGCTACATGGGAGATGGTTGATTAGATACGGGCTATGTGTCCTTCTCTATTCACTATTTAAGTGGATGTACTCTGGTATATGTGTTTGATGTCAAGTTTTTATTATGTATATATATGCATATAGTTGTGTTATAAATCCCCAATAAGCTGTATCGTGTTCATGTTATTATGGTCATGGTCTTGGTAGTAAGATATGATGTAAATGTTGCATCGAGTTGTGCCATAAATATCCATGGGTAGCATGTGTTTTTTTGGTTTATATGTGTCATTGAGCACCAAGGACAGTGTTCCCCCAAGGGGGGGGGGGATTTGTAAAAGCCCCTGGTTTATTTTCATATGAAAATAAAAATAATACCAAGGTCATGGTACATGTATTCCAAGTTGAATTTTGGGAAAAACATAGTGATGGGGGGTCATTTCTGATTAATTAGTAGCTATGGAAATTGGCAAAGGCATTGGAAAAGGAAAAGAGGCATGAAATGGAATTTATTTATGGAAATAAAGGAAAACCAAAGAAAAGGGGGGGCGAAAGGTCACATATTTTCATGAGGAGGAAATTGAAGGAAAAATGAAGGAAAATGAATAAAATAGAGGCCTCAATGGTAAAAATCTTATGAGGATCAGTTCACAGCTTTTGTTAGTGTGCGATATTTTGTCAGTTAAATTTTGGAGCTCTCTTATTTTCACTCATTCTCTCATGGTATTGCACATTTATAGAATTCTTGGAGCACTCTAGGTTTCATTGGGATTGGAGAAATAAGGAAAGTGCAAGGGAACAGGTAGATCAGTAGCTACAGCTAGATGGATTTGCAGGTAATAGGTTGCATGTGTAATTTCTTTGTTGATTTATGGATGCATGGTAGATGCATTTTATTTTATGGTTACGTGTTTTCATTCACATGGATATATGCCTAGATTGTCAGTGGTTTTAGCCTTTCCTTTCAATTTCCTGGATAGCAGTGTTGTGGGTTTTTCAACTTGATTATTTTTTGGTTGGTGCTCATAATTCCTTATAGATGTGAGTTGGAACAAATGCTATGGAAGCCCTGGAACAACTTAGCATGAGTTACTATTCTTGGAGCCTAGGTTGGGACAAACGATCTGAAGCCCTTGGTGGGTTGAGTTACTAGTCCCTGGAGCCAGGTCCGACAAATGCTCTAAAGCCCTGTAAATTTTTGGGTTGAGTCACTAGTTCATGGAGCCCTGAAAAACTTGGGCAAAGACCAATCTGGTTGGTGTTAGTGATTTCTAGCCATGAGTTGGAATCATTGGTTAAGGGTTGAGGTGATTTAGCCTCTGGAAGCCCTGGTTTTGTTTTGTTTGGTTTATTTGAGGAGATCCCACTTTCATGCTTGGAATATGGCATGGAGGTGATTGGTTGAAAGACATATTTGATTCAACGC
This sequence comes from Pinus albicaulis, assembly GCA_034641835.2. NCBI lineage: Eukaryota > Viridiplantae > Streptophyta > Pinopsida > Pinales > Pinaceae > Pinus > Pinus albicaulis. The sequence continues at coordinate 723,959,485 of CM076580.1, read as the reverse complement.
AATATATGGTCGGGTGATATGTGGAAGTCCCTGACCTGGTTGGTATGTTCATATGTTAATGAGTGTTATTCTTCTATTTTGATTCATGTATATTTGTAGCAATTAGGTTGTTGATATTATGGTTGAGTTGCCATGTTTTATATGTTGGTTAATTTCGGGTTATATGTTATTATGATGTGTATCTTCTACAGCTCTTATGATGAATTTTTTAGTTATTGATTAGTTGATTAATGTATGGACTAATAAGTGTTGTTGGAGCTATGTGGAGAGAGTATAGGGCCTTCTTGGTGATTCTCAAACTTTTATGATCATATATGCATTCATGACCTGTAGCTTACACGTTTGGCATGTGTTTGATGAAATACCTAGTATGTTTTGGTTAGTCTAGGTCAAGTCTCTAAGTTGAGATTGAATGTTTAGCTTTGTTTCTATTTTAAAAATGATTTTGGAAGGTCTCAAGCAATTTTGGGTAGTGGTCTAGAGGAAATCCTAAAAAGGTGGCACTGATCCTAAGACCACATGCTCAGAACTAGATAAATTGGGCTATAACCACATGGAAGCAGTGTTGTGCATGCGGTTGGCGGCCTATAACCACATGCATGCCTTGTTTTGGATGTGGTTGTGGGACTAGGGCAGAGAAAAAGACGTCTAAATCATGGTTTGGCCACATGGGATGGTTTTTTAGCCTCTGAGTGACATGTAGCCCCTTTAGGATGTCATTATGTGGTTAGTTTGTCGGCCTCACTTCCTTAATTGAATCTAGGAGGTCAAGTCATGTCATAGTAGCTCTCATCTCATGTTTAACCTAACATGGCAGTGAGACTAGGTATGTTATCACCAAAACATGATCGCCTAGCCATTTCTAACTAGGTGGATCGAAATACACCATGTAAGATCAATTTTACCATAGTAAAATTGCTTTCACTATAGGAAATAATTTAATAAACCATATTTTATTAATTTATATCTCGTTAAAACTAGAAACCCCATGATGAATAATTAAATAAATCATTATTTATTTGATTTTCCTTTAGGAATAATTATTAAATCATTATTTAATAAATACTCCTTGTCACATTTGACCCAATAATGAGAAATAATTAAATAAATCACTATTCATTTGATTTTTCTCTAGGAATAATTAATTAAATCATTGTTTAGTTAATATTCCTTGTCAAATTTGACTAAATCACCCAGGAATGATTAAAAAATCATTATTTGTTTATTATTCCTTAACCACATCCTTGAAATAATAAATAAACCATTTGTTTGTTTATTGTTTCTAAATAAAGGTATTTAACCAATTTAAATATTTTTTCCCTCTCCAAAAAATATAATAAAATATTCCAAGTTGTTAAGTTCTAGATTGTGGTTAATAATATTTTATTATTTTTCATTTTTTAGAGTAACCTAATATTTTGTTATAAATAAAAGGGTTTTTCCATCCATTCTTGACCATGATCATTATCATCGTCGTTATTATCATTTTTTAGCAATCGAGCTCCCATCTGAGTTCAACACACATTATTTGGGTTTCATACGTCACAGAGGGAGAGATCTGAATACTAAAGCAATGAGGACATCCAAAGGAACCATCCCATTGAGGGGAATATGTAACCTTCTTACAAGTATCCTTCGTCGGGCATAATAATAATAATATTTTTCATTTTAAATCACTTTGTCCATGGTTGGGGTTTTTACATTAGTTTTTTATTATTTCTGTTTAATGCTTTGCTCCAAAGCACATCTTTCCATTCAGACACTTGCTTCAAAGCATGCCCCTCTCAAGAAGATGATCATGAAATATTTCACAAGTGAGGGTAGGTTCTCAAGGTTATATCAGTATCATGTGAGATTACTCATGCATTTCACTGGTGTAAAATCTCTCAACCTACCCCACTATCTTTACATAAGCATGGTCAAAATGGCAGAGAAGGTACATAGAAAAGGATAGGATCATCATGCTAGCTTGTTCCATCATGGCTTGGTGAAAATCCTTTTTTTCCATCTTCTTGCACAGGTACACTTGTCTTGGGATGGTTTCATGCATTCAGCTTCACTTTTTCCTACTCCAATTGAGTCAACCAGTCACTTTACACCATTGGCTTCACCAGTGCAATAAGAAGTAGGTTCTACAAGAAAACCTATCACAAGTACACTTAGAGCTGAGGTGACTAAAACCTACACTAGAGGGAAGAGGCTGATGTTCTTTCCTACTAGTGTGGAAAGGGCTCAGCCTACTACAACAGTTGAAGATACACCAGCACCTCAGGCACCATTGTATGAAGAAACACAGGTACAATTTGACACTCATATGGAAGATTTAGATGTGCATGAAGAGGAAAAAACATTTGAGCAAATCATATAGGAGAAATAGGTTGAGATAAGAGAGTTAAAGGATAATTTTTCCAAGGTAAACTTCATGATCACTTTCCTTCAGTAAGAAAACAATCAGCTCCAAGTTAAGCAACTTTTTCTTAGCAAGCCCAAAGAAAATTTGGAGAAGGATGATGCCAAAGGTAAGGCAGTTTTTTATTTTGATGATTTAAAGGATAAACAAGAGTATTTTAAAGCAAGGATACCAAGAACAATAGGTCTCAATAGGGCACTAGAGCAACGAAAAAAACCATCTCCACCATTAGCTCAAGAGGACTTTGATGACCTAAATGCAGCAGAAATTGAGAAAAATAAGGAGTTTTGGCTTGACAAGGTCAATTTCCACTTAGAGAATATTCTTAAGAGGGATAAGAGGAACAACAACCTTCAGAGGCACATGGCCATGCATTATTGCACAAGGAATAAGATTTCTCAAATCATAATCAAGCAATTGAAGAAGAAATTGAAGCAAACCCTAATGAGGAAAAAGGAGAAATAAAAACTTGATTTTTTTGCTAAGTCATCCCTTATTGCTTGAAATATCATCTTCTCACTTCATGTGGCAATTTTGGGGAAATTTTGAGTAAATTTTGCAAATTTTTGAATTTTTTGTGTTTTTGGCTTAACATAGAAAAACCAGTTCAGCCAAAAGCACAACGCCTTAGCGCTGTGCTTTTCCCTCAGAGGTAAAAATGAGGAAAAATTAACATAATTGGATATATATTGACCTGCACATCACAACTATCCACTTTTTCTACCATTCCATCAAACAAATTGGGAGAAAAGGTCAAAAAACATGCCAAAAAGTCACTTTCTGCCACATTTTTTTTACCCAAGCGCTACGCTTTTGGAGCGACCTTGGGAGATTGCATTTTTCTCAACCTTGAAGAGAAAATTTTGGTTGTTGAAGGAGTATAATGACAACTAGACATCCTAATATTTCTAATGGTACCTTTATATCTAGATTTTCATCTCGGGAAGGCATTCAAAAGTCCTATGCAAGATGGCACTCCGCTTTTCCCTGTTAGTCAATTTTTCGAGTTTCTTCAGTCAAAATTGGTTTTTCATGTAAATATTCTTGTTTTGAGTAGATATGAGGTAAATGAATGTAAATAGGCTTACAAATGACATTTTTATGTAATTTTGAGTAACATTAATGATGGGTAGGTCAATCAAAGGCTAAAAGGAGGTGTTTGTTTTAACCTCCCTAGTCTTAGGTTTTGTTGGAGAAATTTGTGTAAACTGATCCTATATTGAGGGATTTGACCATGGAGAGAGGGGAAGATGGTTTTTGGCTATTTGTATCTAGTTTTCCTTCAGAATCAAGGTTGGACATTAGAGATTAGAAGGCTTGTAGATGTGTGTACATTTGACATTTGTAGAAATACAATTTCAGTTGCAACTAATATGTAGGGATTCATGTGGTATGAATTGGTGGCATAGTTTTATCTACTATAATTAACTTTTATGAATTATTAATTCATATTATATCCATATCTATGCTTTTCATTGATCTTCCTATAATATGTTAAACAAAATTCTGTAAATTTATGCTTGGTTTTGGTAGGAATTTCATGTTTATGTAGCTCATCTTCTAATAAATGAATTCATGCTTTTCATGCTCATTTTGATCCTCTAATTTTCCACCCTACACTAAAATTGACAAACCTAAAGTTCCATTGAAAATATTTTCCATGCCCCTTTGTATCCCTGTAATTGTAATCTTTTGGCTTTGGCCTAGTTTCCTTGACCTCTCCTCCTAATCCAGCAAAAACCCTAAATCTTCAAAACCCTAGAGCTCGGACCTAGCCTAATATAATTACCCTTATTCAATCATATTTTGGCTGCAAGATCACAGAGATATCCCTCTATAATTTGGTAGGGCTAGCTACCAAATCCCAAGTGGTTTGATTTTACCTCTATTGGTTTTCATTCTCACCCTTGGAACACTATGGAGGATAAAATTTATGGTGTTGTTTCCGAGGAACAAAGGATAAATATTCCTTGGGAAAGAACAACAAATATTAGCCCAAATTTTTTATGGTGAATAGTGGTCAGGCACAAGAAGGTTGTGCATTTTTCACCTGGCGACTCCAATGTCAAAGAAGCCAAAAGTTCAGAATTTTCATGGTGAATACACTGTTCAAAAACCGGTAGCTTAAATAACTTCTTGATGGCTTCACTATCTTCAATATGGAATTAGTTTCTAGAAGGTATGCTCCTATGAATTGTGCTCACATTCCTAGTTTTCCAAATTGAATACCTTACATAGATTGGAAAACTTATCTTCCTAAATTAATATATGGAAAGGAGGATGAAGCTATTCTGCATCTAATAAAATTTCATTGGCATATACACAAGCTTGAGATTATTTTTCCTGAGGACTGTTTGATAAAAATATTTATGGATACCCTAGAAGGGAAAGTAAGATGATGGTGTGAAGGGTTGAATCCAGGTAGCTTATTCTCTCTTAAATATTTCCACACAACATTCTTTGATTTTTATGGAAAATATCATCATTCATTCTTGTTGTTCGACGATTGTTATGAATCTTGTGAAGATTTCATTCAATACCTTGAAGAGGCTTTTGGTGATGAAGAGTGTCTAGAAATTGAGATCATAGAAGCCCTTCATGAATTTTCTTCCCAACATAAAATAAAAAATATTATATGCCGTGATACAGAGGATGATTCACAGTACACATTAACTCTTTCTTTGTTTGAAGATGAAACAGTTCTACATCCTAAAAGTCTGTAATAAATTGTTCCAAGTCAGAATTCTTCAATTGAATGGATATAAAACTTAATTATTGAACGATATTATGGTGAGGACCATCTAATTTTTCAAGGAAAAAAGGAAATAGACAGTACATTGGTTTATGCATCTTCTGGGTCAATGATTGAGGAAAGGCGGATTATAATTTATTTTGAAAATTATTATTTCAGCAGTATGAAAATGTACCCCAAGATGATGGGATTATGATCCAGGTGGATATTGGTGGTCACCCACCTATTCCACATGGGGCCCCACCATTATCTCTTTCACTTTCTCAGTTTTGGCACAACTTACTATTTTTAGCAGTTTTTCAGAACCTGAAATTTCGGAGCTGTTTTGAGGCCTTAAACGACATTTTTTGGGAAAATAGGGAGCAACATGGGTCAAAAAACATGAACACAGCAATATATAACATTAAAACATATCGAACACAACACAATATCTAACACCGCAATATATAACACTCAAACATATCATAGATCCGGCCACTTTAGATTCTTATCAGTGTCGAGCACACTGATACGCAGGCTTCTCAGATCTTGAAAAACACCTCTTCAATATATTAATAAAAGACACTTTACAGGCTCAGACCCAAACTCAGAATCAAACTTTGAATGCCTATCACTTCTACTCACTATCCTTTTATAAGGATATTTCAAGGTTATCCGGTTACAACTTTTACCGGATATCGAATCTTATCTCATCATTCATTTTGGAGAGATTCTAGGACATCAGCTCTTTTCTGATGAGAGAGAATCTTTAAAATAAATACACAGTGGAATTTCTTTAAAGGACGAACCCCACGAAAGCTTTTACCAAATAAAGTGGAATAAAGTGGAATTCCTAATAATTACAAAAGACTTATGATATCAAAGAGTGATCATCAGCTATCAATCACTATTCTCCCTTTCTTCAAAATCATGATGTTGGAATCTATCAGCCTCAATCTGTTTAAGTCGTGCTTCGATATCAAAAGTTCTGATGTCTACTGGGACGACATCATCTAATCAATAAGGCGCAAATTCTCGAAGGCAGCAACAAAATGGAAAAGAGAAAGTATTCGATGGCCGAAAACTTGGCTCTACTAAAATTATCCTAGTAAAACTCATAAATAAGTTAAACTATGGTTCAACTATATGGTTGTCTTCTATCAGATCCACTACTGAATCTTCATGCCTGGATTCAAATTCCATAGTATAATCATTTCTTCCTGCTATGTTCAGTTCCCAAGAAAGAGTACTTATTGTCTCTTTGAAATTACTGTCAAGCATCCAGGAAGTGTGTGGCATGTATTTATACAAGAATAATTTGAATGAATAACTCCAAGTATTCCACGAACTAGCCAGTTCTAATGTATATGCTAAAATTCTGAAAGAACCATGAATTCTAGCTCTCTAGTGTATGATGAAATAATCCTACCATGACCAATTAGTGTTCTGGATGAATTCAAAATATACAGGAATTTGTTCTGGAGACGAATTATAATAGACTCTCCAAACCCTATCTCTATATGGCAACTCACTATTATATCCTAACATGCATGACTCTGAATCAAACCATTTTTGCAAAACCATTTGCATGACTTCAGGAGGAAGAGACTTAATTCTGGAAACTAAACAATCCCAACAGAATTCATATTTACACTGACTACAAATGTTGACTTGACAAGACCCTATATGACTTTGAGATGCAGAAGATTCTCCTTACAGAATTGGTCGAAACATTTTAATTTCTTTGTTCTTTGGAGCACCTTCTCTGGTTAACATATCTGCCAAATAGTTCTCTGCATCTGATTTGTAGATGATATCAAAATCAAAACCATCCAACCAAAGAGCCTATCTTAACACTCAAGTGCTTCCTTGCTCAAGTAGTCTTTTATTGGAAAGGATGCCTTTCATATGCTTTAAATCTGTTCTGACAATGAAATTGGAGCTTTTGAGAAACAAGCGAAATCTTTTGATTCCCTTTTTTACTAAAAGTATTTCTTTGTGAGAAGAAGGATACCTGGTTTCTACTGAATCAAAGGACCCTAATGTGTAGCCACAAACTAATTCTTTCTTTCCATTTTTTTGCAATAGCACTGTCGCCCAAGTGTGATCTGATGCATCTGTTTCCAGGACAAAAGGAAGATTAGTATCAGGCAAATTTAGTCTAGGCAGATTCTAAATCTTCCTCTTTATTGTTTTGACAACAATTGTCATTTCTGGAGTCCAATAAGATTTTTTCTTTAACCTTTTCTGCAAAACTTTAGTATCTCTTGCTTGATGCTCATAAAATTTTCTGATGTAATTCAAACATCCTAAAAATCTTTGAACAGATTTTATATCTGCCAAAACATCTGGAAATTTGAGGAGATTTATCAGGATGTGTGGTTGGAGCTGAATCTGGCCTTGTTCTATATGCAAACCAAGATAATCAATAGACACTTTACCAATCTGGAACTTTTCTACAGAATCTGATAAAACCAAGCCATGCTGAAAAACTAGTCTGTAAAATTGTTCTAGATGCACTTTATGTTCATTTACATCTCTACTGAAAATAAACAAATCATCTATATATACAATAATAAAATCTGTACTCCCTAAAATATCTTCCATCATTTTCTAGAATTCTGATGGAGCATTCTTAAGACCAAAAGGCATTACAGCACACTGGAACTGACCATGTGGAACTGCGAAGGTGGTCTTGTACCTTTCTTCTGTAAGTATGCCAATCTGCTAAAATCTGCTTTTGAGATCAAACTTACTGAAAATGTTGGCATTAGCAAGTTTGGCTAGCAGCAATTCTTTGTTTGGGAGAGGATATATGATATGAAGCAAGGCTTCATTTAAGGCTTTATAATTGATGACAAGCCTTTTATTTCCTCTTTTTTTCTCACAATGTTTATTAACATAAAATGATGGACAAGCCCAAGGACTTTTGCAAGGTTCAATTAGCTTCTGATCCAGTAATTGGGATAATTCTTTCTTGCACAATGCTTTCTCTGTTGGACTCATGTGATTTACACTTGCTTTTTGTGGACAAGGAACATAACCTTCTTTGTAAGGCAAAGCCACAAAATATTTTTCTCTTGTCCAAAAAGCATCTGGACATTCTGATGTGCAATCTTTGCATAGTTTTTCTGCTAGTGGTCGCAGCATCCTTTTTCCGTGAAAATTGGCATTTTTTATTATCTTATGTATCTTGGAAAGATCAGTCAAATTTGTATGTAAGAGATCGGATTGTTCAGGAGGAAAAACTATATTGTAATCACTTTTAGAAGGAAGTGATACAGGACCAGAAGATGTAGTCAAGATGACTGACTCATGAGGAAAAGTAACAAGAATAAATATTTTAAGGAAATCTTGTCCTAAGAGCATATCAGAACTAGTATCATAGCTATATAAGGTAACGTGCTGGGATGTAACCTAAAAATATAGGAAAGTCAGGAGCTATGTGCTTAATTTCCATGATTTCTTTGTTAACAGCTCTAAAAGAAATATTTGTAGGCTGCCAATAGTATTCAGGGATTGCTCCATATTTACAGCAGCTGCTCATGGCACTAGAATCAATTTGCGCATCCAGAGTATATTCCTTGATTTTGGGAACTTTTATTTTGAAAGGAATAACTACTCTATCTCCCACATTAAGTATATCAACAAGATCACTATCTTTGGATTTCATAGGCAAATCAGCTGGAATATCAACCACTAATAGCTTTGTCAATCTAGAATTACATTCTTCATATTCAGCAAGACTATCTTGAAGTTTAAAGGAAAGATATACCATTTTATTTCTTGTTTGCTGAATGATTTTTTCAAGTTGACTTAACTGATTGCGTAAGATGGATACCTAATCATTACCTGGTGAAGTTGTTCCTGTGATTCTTAGAGGCTTAAAAATATCTTCAAATTCTTTTTCAATTTCGACTTCAGATTCATCATCCTTTATCCTTATCCCTACCGCCTTTGGAAAATGATGATATTCTGAAGAAGGAACTTGGCTTTCAAGGGTATGAAATTTATCTTGAAGTCTTCTTTTGACTGTAAATTGTCCTGGTGCAAGTTGAGATATCTCTAACTTAATAGAGTTAAAATGATATTGAAGATTATCAAGAGGGGATATATGAAACATTTTGATGTTTGGAATAAATGTTTCATCAGAATCAGAACTATTAGAAGATGAACCAATAGCTAGCTTATTGAAATCTCTTAATTCCTCAATATCAGTTTCTAAATCAGAAGAAGTATCAGACACTTCAAAATATTCACCATCATAATGGGATATGAGATCCCAATCTTGAGGATCATGGATTGTGGAGAAGATATCCATGATTTTCACCTGTTGAGTAGTCTTTTTAGCTCGGCATTTATTTGCAAAATGCCCTTCTTTTCCACAGATAAAACACCTGGTTTGTTTATTCGGTTTGGTTCTTCGCCTGAAGACTGCACGTTGTCGCCTAGCTTTCTTTGTAGGAAAATAATTTTTCCTTTGCGGGACATATTTACTAGGAGGACAATGACACTGCTTTGTTGCAGTATTTTTTCTTGACTTTTTGTGATAGCCAAAATGATAGGTTTCAGCAAAATTATTGCATAATTTTGTACTGAAATTAATTTTCTTCTTAAAATTCTTTTTGGTTTTTTCTGCTACACATTCCTTCTGTAAGACAGTGATTATAATTTGTTGCAAGGCGGAAAAAGACATAGATTCAATTTGAATGTTATTTGACTGGATATACTGATCCAACAAATCTGGAATCCTGCCTGGCATGGAAGCTATATAATATCTCAGATAAGCAACATTATGGGGATTTTTTGCTTGGTACAGAAGTTTCTACATTATACAATAATACTCATGCAAATAATATATATTACATAATCTTTCAGAAAGGAATAATTGGGAATGATGCGCAGAATCAACTAGAACTTGTCCTACAAATTCATGAATTAAAGCATCAAACAATGCTTTGAGGGATTCTTCATTCTCAACAATTTCATTTTTCTCATTCTCGGAGAGTTTCTCCCACCATTGTTTTTAAAATCCTGTAAAAGACCAAACTATCTGAGTGACGATATCTGACCACTGGGCTTTAGTTTCTGATTTTCTTTGTAATTCCCAAGCATGTAAATGATGAAAAGTATTAATTACTTCTGCATAGGATAGAAAATCAATATTGACCAACAATGTATTCCCAAATCCTTTTAGATGAGGATTTTCCATCCTAGCAGAGAGATTTTCTAGATTTCCTCTATATCTAGAAAAGGGACTAGAGGAGGTCGATGCATGGGTTGATCTTGATCCAGGGCTTCTATTTCCTTTATTAGAAAAGAAAAAAGTTTCTTCTCTGTCACTTTTACTGGATTCACCAGTATCTTGTTCACCTCGTGTTCTAGATTTGACCTCCTCAATTGGTTGAGGTCCAAAAAATGCCAAGACTGTAAGAGCTGGTGTAGATTTTTTCTCGAGAAGATTCTGGAGACTCACATAGTTCTTGGGTATTGACTAGGCTTGGATAGAAGGAAACTTTTCCAATTTATTTTTCATTAAATTAGTCTTTTCTCTTGCTAACTGGATTCCAAACTTTATCTTTTCAAAATGAATGTTTTGGGTAGTTTCAATCCCTCTAAAAACAAGGCTTCTAAGTCCTTTGTCAGGTTGGTTAGAGCCTGAAGAAATGGGAATATTTAGCTTAGAACTAGCCAAATCAACATCACGATATTTAGGGGGAGATTGGGGCTTTGGAAGTGTTGAATTCAAATGATCTAATGATTTAGAAATTATGCCCATATTTGACTGAATATCATTCAAAGCCTGTTTATGCTCAATATGAAAACCAAGAGTTTCATTATAACCAGTATGGAGTTTCTTTATGTGTTCTTTGATTTCTAACACATCTTTGGCTATGTCATCTATGTTATGTAACATACAAACTATTTGGTAGTTTGTATAATTCTTTATTTTCTCTGATTCAATGGATTTTGGATCTGTTAGATTTCTCATCTGAATCCATTGAAAGTCTGTCTTCATAGTTCCATTCTTGAAAGTTCTTCTAGCATTTCCTAGTTCTAGATGTCTTTCTTGAATTCTTGCAATAATTTCATTCTGGGCTCTGGGAAGGGTGAAACTCTTTACTTCAGGAATCATAAGTTTGACACATTCCTAACAATTTTGATGCTGACCTTTATGTTCATGAATCTCAATTTGGAATTTGGAACTGGTTCCTGAAGAAGATGGTGTAGTGATGCAAAATTCACAATAATCAGGTAATTTGGAAGACTGTTTATCTATTGGTGGTAAAGATCGAGGAGCAGATCTGGTTTTTTATGGTGGAACCATTCTATCTACCACCCAAAAAGAGGAGAGGGAAAAATATTGGGACATGGAGCAAGATAATTGAGGATTTGTAAAAAGAATACTTTTTGTTCCATCAGGTTTGTCCACTAGATGTAATTGCTTAGGCTGAGGGATTGAATGCAACTGTGGATATTTCTAAGAAAGAGGAGTATATGTACTATTCCATTCTTCAGGTAAAGTACATTTAGAAAATCCTATCTGCAGTGGAGCAGTATTTCCAAGGCCAACAATTACTCCTTCTCATAGTGCTCTTTTATTCAATTTAGGATTCAGAGGCGGCATAGAAGTAGACACAAACTAGAGACAGACAGAACTATGCAACTGGGAAACATGGGTTTGTGGAGCTACATCAAAACCATTAAATTTAATATATGCATTCAAAAACTCAGTGATATAGGGATCTTGAAGCGAGACCTGATAACGAGGAACAATGGATGACCAGAGAGGACCATTATTCAAAGGACTTTGAAATCCTCCTAATAAATCATCATTGAAGTTGTTCAAATGAGTATCCAACATATAAGTTAAACATGAATTATTTAAACCTGGACGGACCAAAGGATTGATTCCAAACTGAATCATACCAATATGCACATATTTATAACCATGTTCTAATCCCCATTGGATGTCTTCTCTATTTATCAAGGGAACCTGATAAACATCTTGGCCTACTGAAATAGGGATATTTACGGATGTGAATCTAAACAACTGTGCTGCTGTAAACTAAAAAACAGGTAGACTATATAATTTATCTACTCCAATCTTTGGCAGTGTCTAGTTAGGCTGTGGTTTAAACTCTTGAACTAAAACTCTTTCATCATAAAGCTTTTCTTCACTAGATTTATTCATAAATCTATTCATAAAAGACCATCTCTTCTGTCTAGCTAATATTTTATCTTCTGGATTACCAATGATGAATTCATATTCATTACTATTACCATCCATTTAGAAAGATATAAAAGTGCACCTGAATTAGAAATGAGAAGTCTTTGTGCCTTCGGATGGCAACACGGTTGTCCTTCACCTCAACACCTTCAACAATGGCTTTACCTCAAACTTACAAACCTTACGCAGATGCAATATCTAACACATCAATATATAACACTCAAACATATCATATATACGGCCACTTTATATTCTTATCAGTGCCGAGCACACTAATACGCAAGCTTCTCAGATCTTGAAAAACACTTCTTCATTATATTAATAAAAGACTCTTTACAGACTCAGACCCAAACTCGGACTCAAACTTCGAATGCCTATCACTTCTACTCGCTATACTTTTATAAGGATATTACAAGGTCATCTGGTTACAACTTTTACTGGATACCAAATCTTATCTCATCATTCCTTTTGGTCGGATTCTAGGAGATCGGCTCTTTTAGGATAAGAGAGAATATTTAAAATAAATACACAGTGGAAGTTCTTTAAAGGATGAACCCCATGAAAGCCTTTACCAAATAAAGTGGAATAAAGTGAAATTCCTAATAAGTACAAAAGACTTATGATATCAAAGAGTGATCATAAGCTATCAATCACTATTCTCTAATTCTTCAAAATCATCATCTTGGAATCTGTCAGCCTCAATTTTTTCAAGTTGTGATTCGATATCAAAAGTTCTGATGTCTACTGGGACGGCATCATCTAACCAATAAGGCGAAAATTCTTGAAGACAGCAACAAAATGGAAAAGAGAAAGCATTGGATGGCCGAAAACTTGGCTCTACTGAAATTATCCCAGTAAAACACACAATAAGTTAAACTGTGGTTCAACTGTAAGGTTGTCTATCAGATCCACTACTGAATCTTCATGCCTGAATTCAAATTCCATAGTATAATCATTTCCTCCTGCTATGTTCAGTTCCCAAGAAAGAGTACTTATTGTCTCTTTGAAATTACTTTCAAGCATCCAGGAAGTGTGTGGCATGTATTTATACAAGAATAAATTGGACTAAGAACTCCAAGTATTCCACGGACTAGCCAGTTCTGATGTATAGGCTAATATTCTGACAGAACCATGAATTCTATCTCTCTGGTGTATGATGAAATAATCCTACCATGACCAATTAGTGTTCTGGATGAATTCAAAATATACAGGAATTTGTTCTGGAGACGAATTATAATAGACTCTCCAAACCCTATCTCTATATGGCAACTCACTATTATATCCTAACATGCATGACTCTGAATCAAACCATTTTTGCAAAACCATTTGCATGACTTCAGGAGGAAGAGACTTAATTCTGGAAACTAAACAATCCCAACCGAATTCATATTTACACTGACTACAAATGTTGGCTTGACAAGACCTTATATGCTTTTGAGATGCAGAAGATTCTCTTTGCAGAATTGGTCGAAGCATTTTAATTTCTTTGTTCTTTGGAGCACCTTCTCTGGTTAACATATCTGCCAAATAGTTCTCTGCACCTGATTTGTAGACGATATCAAAATCAAAACCATCCAACCAAAGAGCCCATCTTAACACTCGAGTGCTTCCTTGCCCAAGTAGTCTTTTATTGGAAAGGATGCCTTTCATATGCTTTAAATATGTTCTAACAATGAACTTGGAGCTTTTGAGAAACAAGCGGAATCTTTTGATTCCATTTTTTACTGCAAGTATTTCTTTGTGAGAAGAAGGATACTTTGTTTATGCTGAATCAAAGGACCCTGATGTGTAGCCACAAACTAATTATTTCTTTCCATGTTTCTGCAATAGCACTGCCGCCCAAGTGTGATCTGAAGCATCTATTTCCAGGACAAAAGGAAGATTAGTATTAGGCAAAGTTAGTCTATGAAGATTCTAAATCTTACTCTTTATTGTTTTGACGGAAATTGTCATTTTTGGAGTCCAATAAGATTCTTTCTTTAACCTTTTCTGCAAAACTTTAGTATCTCTTGCTTGGTGCTCATAAAATTGTCTGATGTAATTCAAACATCCTAAAAATCTTTGGATAGATTTTATATCTGGCAAAACGTCTAGAAATTTGAGGAGATTTATCAGGATGTGTGGTTGGAGCTAAATCTGGCCTTGTTCTATATGCAAAACAAGATAATCAATAAACACTTTACCAATCTGGAAATTTTCTGCGGAATCTGATAAAACCAAGCCATGCTGAAAAACTAGTCTGTAAAATTGTTCTACATGCACTTTATGTTCATTTACATCTTTACTGTAAATAAGAAAATCATCTATATATACAATAATAAAATCTGTACTCCCAAAAATATCTTCCGTCCTTTTTTGGAATTCTGATGGAGCATTCTTAAGACCAAAAGGAATTACAGCCCACTAGAACTGACCATGTGGAACTGTGAAGGCGATCTTGTACCTTTCTTCTGGAAGTATGCCAATCTGCCAAAATCTGCTTTTGAGATCAGACTTACTGAAAATGTTGGCATTAGCAAGTTTGGCTAGCCGCAATTCTTTGTTTGGGAGAGGATATCTGATATGAAGCAAGGCTTCATTTAAGGCTTTATAATTGATGACAAGCCTTTTCTTTCCTCATTTTTTCTCACTATGTTTATTAACATAGAATGTTGGACAAGCCCAAGGACTTTTGCAAGGTTCAATTAGCTTTTGATCCAATAATTGGGATAGTTATTTCTGGCACAATGCTTGCTCTATTGGAATCATGTGATTTGCACTTACTTTTTGTGGATGAGGAACATAACATTCTTAGTAAGGCAAAGCCACAAAATATTTTTCTCTTGTCCAAAAAGCATCTGGATGTTCTAATGTGAAATATTTGCGTAGTTTTTCCGCTACTGTTTGCAGCGTCCTTTTTCCATGCAACTCATCATTCTTTATTATCTTATGTATCTTGGAAAGATCAGTCAAAGTTGTATGTAAGAGATCGGATTGTTTAGGAGGAACAACTATATTGTAATCACTTTTAGAAGGAAGTGATACAAGACCAGAAGATGTAGTCAAGATGACTGACTCATGAGAAAAAGTAACAGGAATAAATATTTTAAGGAAATCATGTCCTAAGATCATATCAGAACTAGTATCATAGCTGTATAAGGTAACATGTGTTGGAATGTCACCTAAAAATATAGGAAAGTCAGGAGCAATGTGCTCAATTTCCTTGATTTCTTTGTTAACAGCTCTAAAAGAAATATTTGTAGGCTGCCAATAGTATTCAGGGATTGCTCCATATTTACAACAGTTGCTCATGGCACCAGAATCAATTTGAGCATCCAAAGTATATTCCTTGATTTTGGGAACTTTTATTTTGATAGGAATAACTACTCTATCTCCCACACTAAGTATATCAACAAGATCAACATCTTTGGATTCATAGGAAAATTAGCTGTAATATCAACCATTAATAGCGTTGTCAATCTAGAATTACATTCTTCATATTCAGCAAGACTATCTTGAAGTTTAGAGGAAAGATGTACCATTTTATTTCTTGTTTGCTGAATGAATGTTTCAAGTTGACTTAACTGATTGCGTAAGATGGATACCTGATCATTACCTGGTGAAGCTATTCCTATGATTCTTAGAGGCTTAAAAATATCTTCAAATTATTTTTCAAATTCGACTTCAGATTCTTCATCCTTTATCCTTATCCCTACCGTCTTTGGAAAATGATGATAGTCTGAAGAAGGAACTTGGCTTTCAAGAGTATGCAATTCATCTTGAAGTCTTCTTTTGACAGTGAATTGTCCTGGTGCAAGCTGAGATATCTGTAACTTAACAGAGTTAATCTGAGATTGAAGATTATCAAGAGGAGATATATGAAACATTTTGATGTTTGGAATAAATGTTTCATCAGAATTAGAACTATCAGAAGATGAACCAATAGCTAGCTTATTGAAATCTCTTAATTCCTTAACATCAGTTTCTAAATCAGAAGAAGTATCAGACACTTCAAAATATTCACCATCAGAATGGGATATGAGATCCCAGTCTTGAGGATCATGGATTGTGGAGAATATATCCATGATTTTCACCTGTTGAGTAGTCTTTTTAGCTCGGCATTTATTTGCAAAATGCCCTTCTTTTCCATAGATAAAACACATGGTTTTTTTATTCAGTTTGGTTCCTTGCCTAAAGACTACACATTTTCGCCTAGCTTTCTTTGTAGGAAAATACTTTTTCCTTTGCAGGACATATTTACTAGGAGGAAAATGAGACTGCTTTTGTTGCGGTATTTTTTCTTGACTTTTTGTGACAGCCAAAATCATAGGTTTCAGCAAAATTATTGCATAATTTTGTACTGAAATTCATTTGCTTCTTAAAATTCTTTTTGGCTCTTTCTGTTGCACATTCCTTTTGTAAGACAGTGATTATAAGTTGTTGCAAGGTGGCAAAAGACATAGATTCAATTTGAATGTTATTTGACAAGATATACTGATCCAAAAAATTTGGAATCTTGCTTGGCATGGAAGCTATATAATATCTCAGATAAGCAACATTATGGGGATCTGTTGCTTGGTACAGAATTTTCTGCTTTATACAATAATACTCATGCAAATAATCTATATCGCATAATTTTTAAGAAAGGAATAATTGGGAATAATGTGCACAATCAACTGGAACTTATCCTACAAATTCATGGATTAAAACATCAAACAATGCTTTGAGGGATTCTTCATTCTCAACAATTTCATTTTTCTCATTCTCAGAGAGTTTCTCCCATCATTGTTTTAAAATTCCTGTAAAAGACCAAACCATCTGAGTGACGATATCTGACCACTGGGCTTTAGTTTCTGATTTTCTTTGTAATGCCCAAGCATGTAAATGATGAAATGTATTAATTACTTCTGCATAGGATATACAATCAATATTGACCAACAATGTATTCCCAAAACCTTTTAGATGAGGATTTTCCATCCTAGCAGAGAGATTTTCTAGATTTCTTATGTATCTAGAAAAGGGACTAGAGGAGGCAGCTGCATGGGCTGATCTTGATCCAGGGCTTCTATTTCATTTTTTAGAAAAGAAAAAAGTTTCTTCTCTGTCTCTTTTACTAGATTCACCAGTAGCTTGTTCACCTGGTATTCTAGATTTTACTTCCTCAATTGGTTGGGGTCCAAAAAATGCCAAGACTATAGGAGCTGGTGTAGCTTTTTTCTCGAGAAGATTTTGGAGACTCACATAGTTCTTGGGTACTGACTGGGCTTGGATAGAAGGGAAATTTTCCAATTTCTTCTTCATTAAATCATTCTTTTATCCTGCTAACTGGATTCTAAACTTTATCTTTTAAAAATCAATGTTTTGGGTAGTTTCAATCCCTTTGAAAACAAGGCTTATAAGTCCTTTGTCGGGTTGGTTAGAGCCTAAAAAAACTAGAATCTTTAGCTTAGAACTAGCCAAATCAACATCACGATATTTAGGGGGAGATTGGGGCTTTGGAAGTGCTGAAGTCAAATGATATAATGATTTAGAAATTATGCCCCTGTTTGACTGAATATCATTCAAAGCCTGTTTATGCTCATTATGAAAACCAAGAGTTTCATTATAGCCAGTATGGAGTTTCTTTATGTGTTCTTTGATTTCTAACACATCTTTGGCTATGTCATATATGTTTTGTAACATACAAACTATTTGGTAGTTTGTATAATTCTACATTTTCTCTGATTCACTGGATTCTGGATCTGTTAGATTTCTCATCTGAACCAATTGAAAGTCTGTCTTCATAGTTCCATTCTTGAAAGTTCTTCTAGCATTTCCTGGTTCTAGATGTCTTTCTTGAATTCTTGCAATACTTTCACTCTGGGCTCTAGGAAGGGTGAAACTCTTTATTTCAGGAATCATAAGTTTGACACATTCCTGACAATTTTGATGCTAACCTTTATGTTCAGGAATCTCAATTTGGAATTTGGAACTGGTTCCTTAAGAAGATGGTGTAGTGATGCAAAATTCACAATTATCAGGTAATTTGGAAGACTGTTTATATATTGATGGTAAATATCAAGGAGTAGATCTGGTTTTTTAAGGTGGAACCATTCTATCTACCACCCCAAAAGAGGAGTGATCAAAATTTTGGGACATGGAGCGAGATAATTTAGGATTTGTAAAACGAAGAATTTTTGTTCCATTAGGTTTGTCCACTAGATGTAATTTCTTAGGCTAAGGGATTGAATGCAACTGTGGATATTTCTGAGAAAGAGGAGTATATGTACTGTTCCATTCTTCTGGTAAAGTAAATTCAGAGAATCCTATCTAGAGTGGAGTATTATTTCCATGGCCAACAATTACTCCTTCTCGTAGTGCTATTTTATTCAATTTAGGATTCAGAGGCGACATAGAAGTAGACACATACCGGAGACAGACAGAACTATGCAACTAGGAAACATGGGTTTGTGGAGCTACATCAAAACCATTAAATTGAATATATGCATTCAAAAACTCATTGATATAGGGATCTTGAAGTGATACCTTATAACGAGGAACAATGGATGACCAGACAGGACCATTATTCAAAGGACTTTGAAATCCTCCTAATAAAGCATCATTGAATTTTTTCAAACGAGTATCCAACATACAAGTTAAAGTATTTAAACCTAGATGGACCAAAGGATTGATTCCAAACTTAATCATACCAATATGCACATATTTATAACCATGTTCTAATCCCCATTGGATGTCTTCTCTATTTATCAAGGGAATCTGGTAAACATCTTGGCCAACTGAAATAGGGATATTTACGGATGTGAATCTAAAAAACTATGCTGCTCTAAACTGAAAAAAAAAGGTAGATTGTATAATTTATCTACTCCAATCTCTGGCAGTGTCCAATTAGGCTATGGTTCAAACTCTTGAACTAAAACTCTTTCATCATAAAGCTTTTCTTCACTAGATTTATTCATAAATCTATTCATAAAAGACCATCTTTTCTGTCGAGCTAATATTTTATCTTCGATATTACCAGTGATGAATTCATATTCATTACTATTACCAGCCATTTAGAAAGATATAAAAGTGCACCTGAATGAGAAATGATAAGTCTTTGCACCTTCAGATGGCAACACGGTTTTCCATCGCCTCAACGCCTTCAACAATGGCCTTACCTCCAACTTACAGACCTTACGCAGATGCAAAGCTTTTACTTCCCACTTTCAGACTATACACGGACCCATGTTACTCACTAAAAATTTGTATTCCTTGGATAGATCTTTCTAACGAGGTATGGTTCGCGTCAAACGGAGATCGTATGCCAAATTTACATCCCCGGGAAGTTGAAACACCAATTTACCCAAATGGGGCCCATAGTTTTGGTGCTTCATTTCCTAGGGTTGGGGTTTTGGATGTTTAGGGCTTTCCATTGTTTCTAAATAATAAATAGTCCCTTGAGCCTCATTATAACTGAGTTCAGAGGCCTATAGCCACCACATCTCTTCTCAGAGATAGCTACCAACACCCTAGCTAGTTTATCTCCATTTTTTTTGTAAGAAAATTTCAGTTTTTTGATATTAACGAAATGAAGTGTTATTTCCATTACATATTTGTATTTATGGTTATATTTTTATTCTATTGTGTTCCTGCATAAATCTGGATCAGTGGTATCAGATTGGTTTGCTTTTCCTCAATCCTTCTTTGCATGTCTCCAACGAGGTCAGGGTATAAGGATTAGGGCTCGATCTGGTGGAACCTTTGCAAGATCAACCTCACAAACCCTGACGGACGCCCATGGGGGATGAAAATAAAGATGAGGGAGCAAGAAATCCTATAAAAATATTTCTTGAGGAGGCGCTTGAAAAACAAAGGTATGCGATGTTGGATAACTTTTCCCAGATCCTTCAACGGCTGCCCACCGGCGACACATCTGCATCCAACAGCCACTCTGGAGGAGTGACTCCCTTTAAGGTACAAGTAAATTTTTGCATTCCCATATTTGAGGGTCAAATAGATGCAGATGCCATAGATAGATGGTTGAACCTACTAGAAGGATATTTCTCGGTTCATGACCTTTCTGACCTGGAGAAGATTATTTTTGGACTCCTCAAAGCTACCCCCCATGTCAAGGACTGGTGGGAAACCTACTATGAGAAAAAGGACGAAAAAGAACCCTCTCTGTTCTTGGCCATACCCACTTGGAATTATTTCCGAGATGCCATCAAGGAACAATACTATCCCATGGGGAGCTATGAGGACAAGTACATACAATGGACTATGCTGTGACAACAAAGGGATCAAGATGTGCATGAGCTGACGAATCTATTCCATACCCTGCGCACAAAGTTGGGTATCAAAACTGGTGCTCAAGTATCGCAGTTGTCTACACAAATACATTTAGGAGGAAATGGAGTTCCTTGACATCTCCTCACCTGGTACAGCATACCGGTATGCTTCCAAGATTGAGCAGAAATTCAAATAGAAGAAGCGAGACTTTGGATCTGAAAATCAAAAGCAAGGGAAAGGTGCTCCCAAACCGCAGAACAAAGGACAGAGCCAAAGCATGGCAAGTCAAGACAACCTGTCAAATCCATAAGCAAATAACAACACCGAAAAGCCAAATAAGGACACGGGAAAGTGGTGTGAGTTCCATAAGAGCTCCACTCACAACACAAGTGAGTGTCGGGCCAAGCAGTTGTTGGTGGCCAAGATGAGGGCTTTTGAGTCAGATGCATGCTCCGACTTTGAATTAGAACCTGACAAGGGGAATGACAAAGGGAAACAAATTATTGATGCAAAGCCCAACGCCACTGTTTCCACTAAAAAGATCCAGAAGGAGGAACCAGAAGATCCAGAGGAGGAGGAATGTCTCTTCCACTCCTAGATGTGGGTAAAGGGCTCCCCGGTACAGTTCATTGTCGACAATGGGAACCAAAAAAACCTCATTTTAGCAAACGTCCTGAAGTGATTGGGCTTGCCAACCGTATATCACCCACATACATACACCATTGGGTGGCTTCACCAAGGACGAGATCTTCGCATCAGCCAGTAGTGTCGCCTTCCCTATAGCATCAAGCCCTTCACGAATGAGGTATTGTGTGACATTTCTCCTATTGATGTTTTTGATGTATTATTAGGACAACCATACTTATGGAAGCATCATGCTGTGTATGAGTCTTAGCGTTGCATTGTTATTGTTACTTTGGGAAATAAGTTGTACAGGATACCAGAGGTACCACCTCCTGCTGCTATCTCTTTGGTTACTACAAAAAAATGGAGTAAGCTCATTTCCCAAACTAGGAAATTTGTTTTCCTGATGATCCACCCCCAGGGCAAGAAGAAGATTGTGGCCACGACCTCTAGATAGGGCTCCTCTACACGACGACAACAAATGGACAAGGTTTTGGAGGAGTACGAGGACATCTTCACCTCACCTACAGGGGTTCCTTTGCACTGCCAGGTCAAGCACCCTATTGATCTGACCCCAGGTGCACCGCTACCCAATGGACCGATATATTAGTGCTTTTTTCTAGAGAACGATGAAATCAAGAGGAAGATTTAGGAGCTGCTACAGAAAGGTCACATCCGACAAAGTTTATCGCCCTGTGGGAGCCCGATCATGTTGGTATAGAAGAAGGATGGGACGTGGAGACTCTATATTGACTATCGGGAACTGAACAAGATCATTGTCCAGAATAGGTACCTAATCCCATGGATTGATGACCTTTTGGACCAACTCAAAGGGGCGAAATATTTCAGCAAGATCGACTTGAAGCCTGGGTATCACCAGGTACCAATCAAACCCTCTGATGTGTGGAAGATTGCCTTCAAATCCAAGGAAGGCCTTTTTGAATGGCTGGTCATGCCTTTCGGGTTGACGAATGCTCCCGCAACCTTCATGAGGTTGATGGACGACATCTTACGGCCATTCACCAACTCATTTGTAGTGGTTTAGTTGGATGACATTCTGATCTTCAACCAGACTTGGGAAGAGCACCTCCACCACATTCAACGAGTCCTCCAAATGCTGCGGCAACACAAGTTGTGTGCCAATTTGGAGAAGTTCACTTTTGGCATGACCCAGGTTCAATATCTAGGATACATTATTGATTAAAGGGAGGTGCATGTGGATCTAACCAAGATCCAAGTCAGGTGGGATTAGCCAGCCCCAACCACTATAATAGAGCTTCGAATCTTTCTAGGTCTTGTTAATTTCTACCGTAGGTTCGTGTTGGGATTCTCTCATATCACTTGGCCCTTGAGTCAAGTCACCAAGGGAGGAGCAAGAGAAAAATTATTTTGGTCAGAATCTCAACAGAAGGCGTTCATAAAATTGAAAAATCGCCTTTGTTTTGCCCCAGTGCTCACATTACCAGACTTGAAACAACCATTTGAGATCAAGATAGATGCCTCTGACTATGCTATTGGGGCAGTTCTTACTCAACAGGGACATCTAGTGGCATATCACAGTGAGACATTGTCTGACACAGTTCGCAAGTATCTCACTTATGACAAAGAAATGTATTCCATTGTGCAAGCTTGTCGACAATGGAAGCATTACATTTTGGGGAAGGAAACAATCATCCACACAGACCACCGGCCCCTGCAGTTCATACAGACACAAAGGAAGTTGCAGAATGATCACCATCAGAAGTGGTCCACATATCTGCAACAGTTTCATTTGAACATCAAGTACAAGAAGGGTAGCACCAATAATGTTGCAGACTGCCTCAGCCAACCACTGATCGTGGTGCTCACCATCGTTCTCAACTCTTGTGGGCACGAGACTTCTATTTGGCTTCTTCTCTACGAGAGTGACCCAAAATTCTACCACGCATACAAGGCACTCTTGGGGGGTACGAAAGTTCCAAATTTTCACCTCCAAGATGCACTTTTATGTCACCTGGGACACCTTTGTGTTCCTTCAAGTGAGCATGCCAAGATGATATGGGAAGCACACTACAGTCGAGTCGTTGGGCATTTTGGGGTCAAGAAAACAGTAGCAGTACTGCAGAATTATTTCTATTGGCTGAACCTTCGAAAGGATGTCGGGAAGCACAGTAAATCCTGCACTTCTTGTGCCATTTCCAACCCGGCCATCAAGAAGCAAGGCCTATATACTCTGATACCTACCCCTAGTCGGCCTTGGGAATCCATCTCCATGGATTACATCTCAGGCCTGCCTTCTAATAAGCATGGAAATGACCGTGTTTTCGTGGTCGTCGACAAATTCTTGAAGATGGCGATTATGGCGGCCTGCAAGATGAATATCACAGCAAAATCCACTGCTAAACTCTTCTTTGAACGAGTGTGGGTGCACTTTGGGATCCCACAGTCTACCATATCAGATTGGGATAGAAAGTTCCTCGACACATTTTGGTCCAGCCTCTGGTCAATGCTGGACACCAAGCTCACCAAATCCACAGCTTTCCATCCCCAAACAGATGGCCAGATATAGTTCATCAACAGAATGATTGCAAAAATTCTGCACATGTATAATTTAAAGCATCCACGCACATGGGACGAGAGCCTCCCCTATGTATGACATGGTTATAACCGGGCTCTCCATAGCTCAACCGGCCACAGCCCCTTTCAGGTGGGCTTGGGATTCCAGCCACTATATCCCATTGATGTAGCCATGCCATTTGTGGATACTCAAGCCGATTCGACTCATGTCCAGTCTAAAGTTGACAAAGCTAATAGCTTCATTAAGCACGTTCAGCACATCCGCCAATAGGTTCACATATTGGACAGAGCCAATGATAAGTACAAGGAACGCCATGATCAACATCGGGTGCCACACAACTTCCAGGTGGGCGACAAAGTGTGGCTACATTTGTAGAAGGAGTGCCTCACTGGACCCCACCGCAAGCTTCACCCACTCCGATACGGGCCATACACCATCACCAAGGTTGTAGGGAACAATTCCTTCGAGCTCAGTATTCCATTATTCCTTGGTTTGCACCTAGTATTCAATGTGGACCACCTCTGTCCCTAATTCCCACCTCTACTGGACACCTCTAACATTGCAGAACAACTCACACCAACAGATTTAAACCCAGACTGCATGGAATAGGCCACCACAAATTGTATCATAGACATGCAAATCAAGAACAATCTCCAACAGAAGATCCAACTGTATCGGGTTGTCAAAGCTGGCCAACTCCTACACCAAGGAAAGTGGTTCATGAGGGACCAAGTTTAGCAGAAGTTTACTCATCTCATGGAGGAAATTAACGCAATGGGCACCATTACTTCCTAAGAGGGGAGGAATGATCCAGGTGGATATTGGTGGTCACCCGCCTGTTCCACTTGGGGCCCCACCATTGTCTCTTTCAGTTTTTCAGTTTTGGCACAACTTACTATTTTTAGCAGTTTTTCGGGTCCTGAACTTCTGAAGCCATTTTGAGGCCCTAAAAGACGTTTTTTGGGAAAATTGGGAGCAACATGGGTCCATGGATTGATGTTTCTCACTCAAAATTTGTAGTCCTCGAATAGATATTTCTAACGAGGTATGGTTCACGTCAAACGGAGATCGTATGCCAAAGTTACGTCCCCGGGAAGTTGAAACACCAATGTACCCAAACAGGGCCCATAATTTTGGCTCTTCATCTCCTAGGGTTAGGTTTTTGGATGTTTATGGCTTTCCATTGTTTCTAAATAATAAAGATGCCATTTAGCCTCATTTTAACTAAGTTTAGAGGCCTGTAGCCACCACATCTCTTCTCAGAGATAGCTACCAGCACCCTAGCTAGTTTATTTCCATTATGTCTGTAAGCAAATTTCAGTTCTTTGATATTAATGAAATGAAGTGTTATTTCCATTGAATATTTGTATTTATGGTTATATGTTTATTCTATTGTGTTCCTGCATAAATCCGGATCAGATTAAGAGGATATGTGATATAGAGTTTCATCTTGCTGTACCAGTTATGGAAGAATGTATCGAGGGTAATATTTTCCAAATATTTGATGAATCAAATCCTCTAGAAACTCTTAATTTAGATTCACATGAAGGATTAATCATGAATTTATTTTCTGAAAGAGATATGAATGTAGCTTAAAATTTTGAAGATCCTAGGCTTCAAATTGACCATCCTGAGCTGCAGGAAAGTAGTGAAAAAGAAGAGGTTGTTTTAGAGCCTCTTGCAGAGGAAAACCTTATTTCGGGTTTAGAAGAGTACGTTGAAAAAGAGGAGTTTTTCCTAGATCTCATGGATGTGGACACTTATGTTGTTGAGAAGGTGGTTGCCTCAAATGCATATTTTCAAGAAAATACCCTTATTCAATCGAAAAACTTGATGAGAATATTTTCTTTTTTCATTTAGACAACTAGTTTGCATTGGAAAATCATAGCATTGTAGTGAATTTCTGTTGGATTTCAAGACAAGGTAACATTTCATATTTTTTAGGATCCTTACATTGATTTTCTACAGTCAATAGGGATGATGTATTTTATTGTATTTATGGATCATGATCACATCTTCACTGGACACTCGGAGTTGCCTATCTTTTGTTTTTTCTACCTGCTCAAGGAAAGTGTGAGTGTGATATTAGTAAGTAGCCATTTGCTGGATTGGTTACACTAGAGGGATATTTCACATGATTGTATATATATCTTTAGCAGGCGGGTGGTTATCATCAGGATTTGAAGCCCTTAAATCTTAATGTTTTGCTACCATAAATAAGTTCAATTAGTAGTCATTTCAGTTTGTTAATTCGTGTCAGTTTTTTGAGTCATTTTAGATTTGAGTCTTGCTTTTATCTTTTACTCCATGCCCAATGGATATTTTATTTTTGACTCCATGCCCAATGGATATTTTAGTTTTGACTCCATGCCCAATGTATAAGGCTACTTGGTCTACAGTGTTATTGACACCTCTTAAGGAGTTTTCATCCCCAGCTGGAGCCAATGTTAGTGTCTGACAGTCTATTCAGTCACTATTGATCAAATTATTCTCTTTCATATGGTTGATAGGGTCTTACAGCAAATTTTTATAGTTTCAATATGTCTTCATATAAAAATTTGATCATTGGTTAGGATAGTTAGGTCATTACCACTCCTTTCAGTCCCAAGGTCAATAAACATCATATGGTTAGGTCATTACTTTTTTCAAAATTTTCTTGGTCATCTTGGTCATCATTCAGCTCATTCTTCCATCTAGTTTCATCATTAGGTCATAGGGTCGAAATCATGAAAATAGGTCATTTCACCATCAAAATCATCATTTGAAGTAGTAATAAAGGAAAGTGATCAATAAATATTTGTAAAGTTCATTTTGACATTTAGAAATATGTAAATATATGTAAAAGAAAATTCTAAGCTATAGTACACAAGCCATCAAATCAATTGATGAAAAGACAAGGTGGGGCCACATCACCACGAAGAAGGAAAATCGATTTCCAACCTATAAGAAGACCGAAAAAGCTCATTTTTTGTTCATTTTTCTCTCACAAGACATCATTCCATCAACCAAGAGCTTTCCACCCCTTTGAGATTAGTTCCTTCCCCTTGAAAGGAGGATTCTCTTGCTCCAATGTGCATATCACTAGTTGTGTTGCGCTTTTCTCACCATTGTTGCGCTTTTCCTCAGAAAGGAAAATTTATCATTTTCAGTGGTTTCATCATCAGTTACAAGTTACAGCACATCAGTTCAAGTAATTATTCCCCTCATATACCTCTTTTGAATTCATTTCGTGCTTAGAAATCTCATAATCCCCTCTCCTAGGGTTTGTTGCATTTTCTTGGTCTCATAGTCTATTTAGTCAATAGAAAAACCCTCACATTCAAGCTCACTCACCCGCCCCCACCTTTCATATACCTTCATAAGCATTATCTCTCACCCCTATTCCTCCTTTACATCATTTTCCTCCAAACCCTATCCTACACTACATTGTCATAGGCTAGGGTTGTGTTTTTCCCTTTTGCACCCTTTCCCCTTGTTCATTTCCTAAAAGTCCACTTCCCCCCAATCCCTAACATATATCCCTACCTCCCTGAATTTTCCCAATAATTTAGACTCCCTTGAACCCCTTAATTCCCCTCCACTTCCAAAACTACCCAAAATCCCTTGTTTTTTCCTACACTAAACCCTAATTTTCCCTCCAAATGAGCTAGAGTTTACTATGGATTTAGAGACCACTAAGAAGAGGAGGCATAAGGGAGGTCAGATCATCAAGTATGAACCCAATAAAGTACAGGATTCCATGGCTAAACCATTTCTTAAGAAATAATTCCAAGATGCGGATTGCCTTGCCTTTTGCCAAAGGGTTGAAGAATTTGGTTTCAATGACAAGCTTACAAGCACTTTTTCCATTTTTTTAGGGTGAGATAAGGTGACCATTGCAGGGATTGTTTTCACTCTTTTAGCAGAGGCTATTTCCATAGCTACAGTGATCCCAAATAATGGTGAACTTTGGTTCAAGAAAAGAGACCTTGATATTGAAAACTACAATATGTTTTTGAAACCTCCATACAAAGATGCTCCAAAGCACATATTTCCATTCAAACACTTGCTTGAAAATTATGCCCCTCTAATGAAGATGATCATGAAATATTTAACATGTGAGGGTATTTTCTCAAGGTTATATCACTATCATGTGAGATTACTCATGCATTTCACTGATGTAAAAGCTCTCAACCTACCCCTCTCTCTACGGAAGCAAGGTCAAAATGGAAAAGAAGGTACATAAAAAAGGAGAGGATCATCATGCTAGATTTTTCCATCATGGCTTGGTGAAAATCCTTGTTTTCCATCAGCTTGTATGGGTAAACTTGTCTTTGGATGGTTTCATGCATTCAGCTTCACTTTTTCCTACTCCAACTCAGTCAAGCAGTCACTCTACACCATTGGCTTCACCAATGCAACATTAAGTATGTTTACAAGAAAACCTATCACAAGGACACCTAGAGTTGAGGTGACTAAAACCTACACTAGAGGGAAGAGGATGATTTTTTCTCCTGCTAGTGTGGAAAGAGCTTAGCCTACTACAACAGTTGAAGATACACCAACACATGAGGGACCATTGCATGAAGAAACACAAGTACAATTTGACACTCATATGGCAGATTTAGAAGTGCATGAATAGGAAAAAACATCTGAGCAGATCATCTAGGAGAAATAGGCTAAGATTAGAGAGCTAAAGGATAATTTGTCTAAGGCATACTTCATGATCACTTTCCTTCATCAAGAAAACAAGCAGCTCCAAGTTAAGCAACTTTTTCTTAGCAAGCCCAAAGCAGATTTGGAGAAGGATGATGCCAAAGGTAAGGAAGTTGTTGATTTTGATGATTTATAGGATAAATAAGAGCAGGTTAAAGAAAGTAGACTAAGAAAAATAGGTATCAAGAGGGCACTAGAGAAACAAAAAGAACCATCTCCACCATTAGGTCAAGAGGACTTTGATGACCTAATTGCAACATAAATTGAGAAAAATAAGGATTTTTGGCTTGAAAAGGTTGATTTCCACTTTCAGAAGCTTCTTAATAGGGCTAAGAGGAACAAAAATCTTTAGAGGAACATGGCCATGCATTATTACACAAGGAATAATATTTCTCTAATCAGAATCAAGTAATTGAAGAAGAAATTGAAGAAAACCCTAATGAGGCAAAAGGAGAAGGAAAAAATTGATTTGTTGGTTGAGGCCTCCCTCATTGCTTGAAATATCATATCCTCACTTCATGGGGCAGTTTTGGGGAAATTTTGAGCAAATTTTGCAATTTTTTTAATTTTTGGTGTTGTTGGCTTAACACAGAAAAAACTAGTTCAACCAAAAGCGCAGCGCCTTGGCGTTGTGCTTTTCCCTCAGAGGTAAAAATGAGAAAAAAATCACATCATTGGATAGATATTTACCTGCACATCATAACCATCCATTTTTGGTGCCATTTCAGCAAACATATTGGGAGAAAAGTTCAAAAAACGTGCCAAAATATTACTTTCTGCCACTTTTTTGACCCATGCGCTGCGCTTTTAGAGTAACTTTGGGATATTTCATTTTTCTCAAACATGGAGAGGAATTTTCTCTTGCTTAAGGAGTCTAATGAAAACTAGACATCATAACCTTTCCAATGGTACCTTGAGATCTAGATTTGGAGCTCAGGAAGGTAGTCAAAAGTACTCTACAAGATGGTGCTACGCTTTTCCCTGTTGGTGTTGTACCTTTCCCTGTTATTGAATTTTTCAAGTTTCTTCAGTCAAACTTGGTTTTTAATGATTTAACTATTCTTTTTTTAAGTTCTATTGACGGGAAAATCTATCTGGCCAACAGTAGGGGATCTCCCTGGTAAAAAGTCCCAATTAGACCTTGAACAGTTTGGAGTAGGGATCCCGTCCAGGGTGTTGTTCCGGCTACCACTGATTTCTCCTTTCTTTGGGTCTTGCTTATACTCTATAAACCTGTGGATACACACTTAATCGGATGATACAAGACATATGATTGATGCATTAAATGTACATATAACACTATGCGTAGCAAGATGAAATAATAAAGCATAAGTGTCGAAGGAAGTGTTGTTAACAACACATCATAAGGGTCATGCTTGTAAGTTGTTCTGACCACAAAAGAAACAATTATTTATGGCCAAAACACCCTTCACTTCCTGAAATTTTTAAACGATAATACAAATGCTAATAAACAAAGTCATTAACATTCATTAAGAAAGCGAAATGAACTCAACCACCATTAACATATATTCAACAAACTGTCATGCAAATGTGATATGAATTGAAGATTTAGTTCCATTAATCTAAAGATGTTTAGAAACTGAAAAATATAATACTCGTAGTGCTCATACATATGTCAACACCAGATCCACAAAGGGATTTTGCAAAATTCTTGTATTCATACTCAAAATTGTATAATCCTAGTAATACAATGTTTTCAGCTCGAGTCCCAAACAAAAAGCCCTTTGTTTGTTCCCGAAGGGAGTATTTATAGGAAAAAAATTGCCCTTTGGGCTTCCTTGACTTTTCATCTTCCTAACCGTTGGATTCCCTAGCGACTTAGCAGATTTTGCAACCTGCGACCTCGAACAATCCGCGACCTGAGACCTCAATCAGATCTGCGACTTGCGGCCTTCTTTTGGTGATCTCTGGATTTTATAGCAGTATTCCTCATCTCACATTCCTTGCTTTGAAAACAGGCCCTTTTGCTTGCTTGGGAAAATTTTCGGCTCCTCATGCTAACCAACAGCTCCTTCCTGCAGTCACATAGTTTAGGTTACATGCCTTCATTAATTGAATAATAATAATGTTAGGGGCATATTTAATTAATCACACAAGTGAAAAAAGATAAATTTAGACCCCTATGTGGTCAAGTGTTGGGCCATCACGCCATCAAAGAGCATGGCTCGAGTAATCGCTCCCTGTGCATTTTTTCAATCACTATAATGCAGATTGGTCTTGCCATGGACCGAGTGTGGAATGCAGACCCAACTGAGGGGAAGTTTTGACTTGGGTGACACCCTCCTTGTGTTCTCCACAATGGAATGTACTACATGCGCTAATGATGCCTTCTCCAAAATCGATTCCCTGGTGGACTCTCTATTTCCATGTAGGCAATGTAGCTCCATGATATAGATGTAGGGACCCTTTTAATAAGAGGCATCACAGCTACATGGATACCAACAAGCTAGGATTGGACTAAATTACTCAGCCTCTGGTCCTTCACTACGACTGGAAACAAAACATCAATGTTTTTTCAAGGTCGAAAGCATTTCCATTCATATTGGTGGCTGGGCCCCTCAAGTCTGAAAACTTAAATCATTCCAACTCATTCAGCTCCTTCAATGCCTGGTTTTTTTCAAGATGATCGATACCATTCATCTCCATTTGTGTAAACCCTTTTTGTATATTGTCGTAACTCCAACATGCTAGTCCATTTCTACATGCTTTTACTGGCATTCTTTACCAATTTTCGTACTGTCTGCAAACCATCCCAAATAGTATATTTGCAAAATGCCATGGAAATTTGAACCGATCAACATTGGGATTCTCATTCTTGGGTGTGGAAAATTTGTTTACTAAACCTTTTATAGCTCCTTTCATGAACAAGATAGCCATCGACGTGCCAAATAGCTTCCCAGCTATTTGTGTTTTATGCCTGGGAACTAAAATATGCCGATCACCATGCTCTTCCTTCAAAACATCATTGGGAGGCTCTTCTCAACGTGTACACGCAAAGCATGAGATTCATAGGTTGCATGGTCACTACTACCACCAAGTCACACTTTTTATTTGCCTCATAGATCAGCGACTCAGCAACCTGGAGGGGTTGCATGACTTTATCTTCACGTGGTTTGCGATCTCAAAAGGGTCGCAGGGTCGCTACTACCTCCAAGTCACACTTTGTCTTTTCCTCATAGATCTGTGACTCAGCGACCCAAACTGAACTTGCGACTCCATGGGGTCGCATAGTCGCACTTTCTGGCAGGTCACACTTCATTCGTTTTGGGTATGCTGCAACTCAGTGACCTGGGCTAAACTGCGACCTCCCAATGGTCGCATAGTTGCACTTTTTCTAAGTCGCAACGGACGCATGGGAGGTTGATCTGTGATCTGATGACCAGCAGCACTCAACGACTTGACCATCTTCATCGTGCACTCGCCCTCCGACCCCAGTGTTGTGTCTACATCGTATGTTGCGGCATTCAGGTTTTTTTCGTTGTGATGGGGAGTGTGTATATGATAATGCACACATACATCATGTCCATGCATCTTTTTCCACCAACTCTGAGATGAGTACGTCGTCCTTCGCAAACAAGCCTCCGCCATCGTTTTCTTTTCTGTTTTTCATTGCCTGAAGTCGCAGCAATGCAGAGACGTTGTGTACGTTAAACAATTATTTTTACTACCTGAATTAAAAAAGGATCAAAACCCTTGTACAATCACATTATGAAAAAATAAACACCAAAATAATGAAATCCTTGTAAATAGAAACGAACTAAGATTAGTTTTCCATCTTTGCAGCCGCTGATGCTGCTTTTCCATGCAAACGACTAGTTCTTCGAGCAGCAATAAGCCCAATTTTTTTCCCTGGTGGTGCATCACGACTTACAGTACTAGCATGACCAATATGTTGATGGTTACCACCACCATGAGGATGCTCAACTGGATTCATAGCCACACCACGAACCTTGGGCCAACAGTTTCGTTTTACCCAGTATTTGTGGTATGTATTTCCAGCCTTGAGCATTGGTTTTTTTGTTCTTCCACCTCCAGCAACTTGACCAACCATAGCTCTACAACCACATGGCACAATATTCTTAGCTCCAAATGGAAGCTTCACCCTGGTAGTTCCATTATCAATATTATGGCTGACAATGATGGCGTAGTCTCCATAAGCCTTAGCAAACAAACCCCGATCAGCGACATTCTGCTCCACATTGCAGACAATGGCTCCCTTCGGAATAGACCTCAAGGGAAACACATTACCCACAGTCAAATTGGCCTTCTTTCCACAGTAAACAAACTGTCCCGAGTACATACCTTTGGCTGCTACGAAAAGCTCCTTCTGATGCTTGTAACGGAATGGGTGCCTAAAGGTCACCTTGCAGAGGGGAGCGTCGTGGCCAGGATCGTGTCTGACGTCTGTGAAAATTCCCCTGATGTATCCATTGCACTCACCATAGTCGAGGCTTCTGAGGGCTAAAAATTCCCATGTTTGGTGCATTAAAACCAACGTTATAATATATTTTCAAACTACTCACCAAAATGGCGAATCATATCACCATCTCTTCGACATCCATTTGGCAAGCTAACTCACCTCCTCTAGCGTTCGTGGCACTTGGCTTGGCATCGGCAGTGAGTTGGACATGTGATATCACCCATGGAATATTCAACAGCCTACTCATAACCACCATCTGGCGATTTAACAAACCCGTGGCATATGAGAAGATTCACCGGTGATGAATGGTCCTTTTGTTAACCTATATTATCAGTCTTCGTCTGGTATAGTTTGAGACCATAACTCTGCACCGTTTAAAACATAGGTTATAGATTATCATGATTTTACAACTCTACCTTTCGTTTGACTGTAATTGCGCTATATTTATTATACATTTCCATCATAGGTTTGTTATAATGTTCCGCTCTGTGTTTCAAACATAAATTTCGACCACCATATATATATATATGCTCCAAATGTTTTACCATGGGTTGGAATTCTGTCATGGAGTATTTGAGCCCCTTTGTAATGTTTTTTATATGGTTCTTCTCCTCGAATCTTACATGGTTTTAAAACCATATTGATTTTTCACCTCAGTTTAATATTTAAAACCACAACCTTGGTCCATAGATTTGCGCCCACCATGTAGCTTAGGGTTAGTAAATATTGTTTCCCAAAGTTGTGTTTGATATTTGAAACTGTGCCATTGTCTTGACAATACCAACATGTGTGTGCTTTGGCACTATGGCTCAGCATGAAAATGCCTTTGAATGAGATTGTCTTCCTTTAGGTAAATCTTCTAAGTCCACTTTGTTCACCTGGACTCTACTTCAGGTTGTACTTGTCGAATTGGTGAAATGTGTTCCTTTCTGTGTATGCATCGACATTAAGCTGGTATTGTGCAGGATCTTCAAAAAAAATTTAAGGTGAGATATCTGCCATCGCAGAATGTAAATACCTTTTCCGGTCCCTATTTAAGCTTAGATTTGATAAATCACAGCAAATGCTTCTGGTTCATGCGAGATGGCATCCGGTACAGACATTTCCAAATGGAGTGATTCTAAGAATCCGATGTACATTAATGAAGAATGCTTTTTTGCATCAGTGACATAAAAGGTTATTTTGCTGATAAACATGTATCACACCATCCTCCTTTTAACAGTATTGGTCACTTGCTCCCCCTCCTCCCCTGTTTCGCAACTTTGGCCTTGTTGTTGAGCTCACTTTTATTTCCCTCAATGTCGTGACAAAATTGAGGAGTTTGTCACCCATGGGGTTGACCTGTGTGGAACATTACAACATCACAATTACTCTTTGAGAATGGTGTCCCTAGATAAAACATATGAGACTAGCGAGCTTATAATAATTATTCAAACAACATGCTTAATGACCCATGGCGAGAGGGCTTTTAATTGTCAAACACAAAAAGGTTTCCATTCGAATGTATGCATGGCGATCTCTTCACACATGGCGCGAATTTGGTAAGAGTATCTCGTCATGATGGTGAGAAGGCTCACGAGGGGCTTAGGATAGGTTGTGAGGATGTCATCATCTACAGGCCAGGTTAAAACCTTGACGGCTAAGCAAGTAGAGGGGGGTCCCAAAATTTTAAATATACCCAAAATTTTGGGTGCTGTTGTAGTGGCTACAACAAGTTCATATGAGGTAGATGAAAGTAAATAGGCTTATAAATTACATTTTGATGTAATTTTGATTATCATTAATGATGGGTAGGTCATTCAAAGGCTAAAAGGAGGTGTTGGTTTTAACCTCCCTAGTCTTAGGTTTTGTTTGATAAATTTGTGTAAACTAGTCCTATCTTGAGGGATTCGACCCCTGAGAGAGGTAAATATTTTTTTTGGCTATTTTTATCTATTTTTTCTTCAGAATCAACATTGGACATTAGAGAGTTGAAGGCTTGGAGACTTGTGTAAATTTGACATTTGCAGAAATACAAGTTCAGTTGCAGCTAATATATAGGGACTCATCTGGTATGATTTTGTGGCATAGTTTTTCTACTGTAATTCACTTTTATGAATGATTGATTCATCTTCTTTCCATATATATTCTTTTCATTTTTCTTCCTACAAGATGTTAAACAAAATTTTGTAAATTTATGCTCTTTTTTGGCGGGAATTTCATGTTTATGTAGCTCATATTCGGATAAATGAATTCATGCTTGTCATAGTTATTTTGATCCTTTGCTTTTCCACCCTACACTACAATTGAAAACCCTAAATTTCCACTGAAAATATCTTCCATGCCCCTTTGTATCCCTGCAACTGTAATCTTTTGGCTCTAACCTAGTTTCCTTGACCTCTCCTCCTGATCCAGAAAAAACCATAAATCTTCAAAACCCTAGAGCTCAGACCTAGACTAATATCATTACCCTTCTTTATTCATATTTTGGCTGCAAGATCATAGAGAGAGACCACTGTTCAAAAACCAGTAGCTTGAAGAACTTCTTAGTGACTTTACTATCTTCAAGATGGATTCAGTTGCAAGAATGTATGCTCCTATGAATCGTGCTCACAATCCTGGTTTTCCAAATCGAATACCTTGCATATATTGGAAAAATTATCTTCCTAAATTCATAGATGGAAAGGAGGATGAATCCATTCTTCTTCTAAAAAAATTTGATTGGTATATACATAAGCCCCATATTAGTTTTCCTGAGGACTCTTTGATGAAATTTTTTATGGATACCCTAGAAGGGAAAGCAAGATAATGGTATGAAGGGTTGAAGCCAGGTAGCTTATTCTCTCTTAAATATTTCCACACAAAATTCTTTGAGTTTTATGGAAAATCTCATCATTCATTCTCGATGTTCGAAGATTGTTGTGAATCATGTGAAGATTTCATTCAATACCTTGAAGAGGATTTTGGTGATGAAGAGTTTCTAGATGATGAGATCATAGAAGCCCTTCATGAATTTTCTTCCCAACAGAAAATAACAAATATCAGCTACCTTGATACAAACGATCATTCACAATAC
This sequence comes from Pinus albicaulis, assembly GCA_034641835.2. Taxonomy (NCBI): domain Eukaryota; kingdom Viridiplantae; phylum Streptophyta; class Pinopsida; order Pinales; family Pinaceae; genus Pinus; species Pinus albicaulis. Next base: position 723,923,494 of record CM076580.1, on the reverse strand, counting down.
ACATTAACTCCTACTTTGCCTAAAGATGAAACAGATATACATCCTAACAGTCTGGAAGAAATTGGTCCAGGTCAGAATTTTGCAATTGCATGTATATAAAACTTAAGCAGTGAACCATATTACGGTGTGGATCAGCTACTTTTTCAAGGAAAAAAGGAAATAGACAATCCATTGGTTTATTCCTCTTTTGGGTCAATGATTGAGGAAAGGCAGGTTACAAACCATTTTGAAAATTATGATTTTCAGCAGTATGAGAATGCAACCCAAGATGATGGGATTAAGATGATACATGGCATAGAGTTGAATCTTGATGTATCATTTATGGAAGAATGTATTGAACGTAATATTTTCCAAATATTTGATAAATCAAATGCTCTAGAAACTCTAAATTCATATTCACATGAAGGATTACTCATGAATTCATATTTTGAAAAATATATGCACGTAGCTTCATATTTTGAATATTCTAGGCTTAAAATTGACCATCCTAAGTTGTAGTAAAGTGGTGAAAAAGAAGATGTTGTTTTAGAGCCTCTTGCGGAGGAAAATATTATTTTAGGTTCAGAAGAGTCTGTTGAAAAACAGGAGTTTTTCCTAGATCTCATGGATGTGGAAACTTATGCTGTTGAGAAGGTGGTTGCCTCAAATGCATATTTTCAAGAAAATACTTCCACTAATGCAAGTGAAAAACTTGATGAGAATATTTTCTTTTTATTTAGACAAATATTTTGCATTATAAAATGAGAGAAGTGCTTGAATTTCTGTTGGATTTCAAGAAAAGGTAACATTTCAGATTTTGAGGATCCTTACAATGATTTTCTATAGTCAATAGGGATGATGTATTTTCTTGTATTTGTGGATCATGAGCACATCTTCATGTTGGGAATATTTTCATTGATGGAAAAGGAGCAGAAAGGAGCAGCACCAGAATTATCATTAAGGACAAAGGAGCAGATCAGGATCAGCTAGAGTATAAAGGAGAAGTAAGGAAAAGAAAGCAATATTTAACTGGAGAAGCGTAAAAGAGAGGTAGAGGAGAAGAAAAGAGTAAAAGAGAGGAAGAGGAGCAGCATTAGAGGCAAAGGAGCAATGCAGAGGAGCAGGAAAGAGGCATGGATCAACACTAGAATTATCATTAAGGCAAAGGAGTAGAGAGGAGTAGTAAAGAGGCAAGGAGCAGCATCAGAATGATCAAAGAAGAAAATTGTGCAGTGCGGGGTCAATTTGAGCTATTCATGTTCAGAACAGTAAGAAAAATAATAGTGTATAGAAAAGGTCAAGTCAGGCATATGCAAACAGAATGCATGCAACAAAGAAAAGCAATGAATGAGAGGTCCAGTTCGAGCTGGTTGTAAAACGCATCCAGAACAGTGGTTCTGCATTCAGAAGATCGTGAACGAGCCGAGTGTTCTATGTGAAAAAAAAAATTGAACGGGCGCAACCAAACAAACAAAGGCATCAAGTCGTGAATGTGCAAGCAGAGACAGGCTAGTTTGCATTCAAAAAAGTGCACGAAGGCGCATGCAACACGTGCATTTTTGTGAGTAGAGTCGGGTAAATTTCTTGAATTTCACGTTCAGAACAGTGATTGCAGAGATATCACAAATCGCAGCAGAAGGAGTATCGAAAAACAGAGGAGACAGAGAAATTGAAAAATGCGAAGTGCGAGATGGTGATGTGTCTAGATGACATGGCAGTGACGTGGCAGTAACGTGGTACCTCGGTGGGACCCGAACCCTTTATCGCATATCACAATTCGCAAAGCTCAGAAGGGATAGTGCTTATGTACCACGTTGAAACACCAAAATGTGAAGAGCATTGAGGGGTCGGATGCGATATGCTTCAAAGCTAAATTCTAAGGGATTTAAATTCTGGCATAGGACCCATTCGCATATCGCATATTGCAAGATCGGAAGGGTGAAGATCACAAGAACAAGGTTGAATCGTAGAAATAAAAATTTGATAAGAGCCCAGATGTGATACCTTTCAAAAGTAAAAGAAAATATATTTCAAATCCAAGTGTATATGAATGTCCTTTAAGAAATCGCATCGGGTTTTGTAAGAGATATGCATAACAAGAAACGCTTGAGAATGTTGAAGTGCAAAGCGCGATAATGAAGCAGATGTGATGCAGGTCAACGCTGAAGCCTAAAGGATTTCAATTTTGAGTTGATGTGTTTTTCCTTTGTTAAATCGCATTAGATAACATAGGAGGCTTATAATGTAGAACGATTGGATCATTGAAATGTGATAAAGGGACCAGATGCGAGGTTGTTTAAAGGTTAATTGGAATTTATTTAACGTCCAATGTTCTTTGTTGTTACGTTGTTTTATGAAGAAAAGTGAATGTCGGCAGTAGACTTGAGTAAGACCCGAAACTCGTGCAAAACAGTGGTTGATGCGATAACAGAGATTTATGAAGAAAAGGTTGAACGTGGTAGAAGGACTCGGGTAGAATAAGACCGGACACTATGTGTAGAGGGTAAAGCAGTTATGCCTTGATAATGGATAAAATTTTGAACGCGGGCAAAAAGGCTCGAGTAAGGGACTTAACATAGAGTAAAGGGAAGAGTAAGTTGAACGTCACAGTAATGAGAAGATAGACATCATGGCTCGAGTCAGGCTCGGCCACACTCCGGGTAGAGTTGGGTTTTAAGACAAAGGTGAAGGTTGAAAGTTGTGGGCACGAGCAGAAGAGGCAGAGTCGGGAAAAAGGACATATGGTGGCATTGTTGGAAACATGCCAGCAGGGTTGAGTTGGTCAAAAGGCATTTGTGCAGAACTTTTATAATATAACAACAGAAACATAAAATATAGTGATAGTAGCAAAAAGGAAAAATGCACAACCAGCCTAGAGCTGAAAGGGTTTAGTGAAACATATTTGTTGTAACTGTAAATGTAAATGAATTGATAATTTTTATTGTATGTGATGCAAAGGCAAGTCTCCATAGGCATAGGTTAAACTCCAAGGAGTGCTGAAATGATTATTTTTATATTCTTGTTTATCTATATACCTGAACTGAAGGATGAGGAATTGAATGGGTGGAAAGCAGAGAGACAGGCCTATTCACTTTGTATTCCCTATATAATGACAACAGTCATGATTTATATGTATAAGAGATGTAATATCAGTATGCATAAAGAGGTTAGAGAGTGGAAGAATCAGAGAGAGCTGATAGAGATGTTGTGCACATCAGGAGTTGATATGAAGCATAAATTGAGGCAGAAAAGACAACAGAGAAGAAGGAGGATAACAAAGCTAATATCCAGGTAAATCAGCCTATGATTTTCATGTTGAGTGAGGGGATTGTAGTCTCCTTTCAAGTTGTAGCTTGATAAAATTCCATTTGGAGTTGGGTGAGGTAGAAGCCTCCTGTAGGTTGTAACCTACTGAAAATATTTGGGAGTTGGAGCTTCCTTGCAAGTTGTAGCTTGCAGAATTTGAGGTAGTAGCCTCCTATAGGTTGGAGCCTACAGATAATCAGTTGTGAGAGGGAGTTGGAGCTTTCCTTTACATCACAACAATAATAATATGTGCTTGATGATTATGTGGTGATGTGATGTTTTAATCTTCTTAATTACTGGTTGTCCACACATTATGTTTGTTGATTCATTGTGTATTATGATGCTTCTAAAATGAAGTAGTTAATGGGTGTAAAGAAAAGAGTTTTAATGTCCATGAATGTAATAAATTTATTCACCCTGCCTCCTAGTTTAACTAAGGTTTCATCAATTGGTATCAGAGCTACTTCCTTCTGTATCAGTTTAACCACTGGAAGGAGGTCATTATTCCCCAAAATGGCTAGCCTAAAAGGAAGCTCTATAAATAAATCCCCTATTTTTAATGGCACAAATTATGCTTTCTGCAAAATAAGAATGAGGACATACTTAATGTCTCTTGGAGTGGGAGACTGGGTTGCTATGGAAGAAAAATATGCACCAAAGGATACGGACACTGAGGAAGAAGCCAAAAAAAAAATTCATATCTAATTCAAAAGCAATGAATGCACTCTTGAGTGGTCTAAGTGAGTCAGAATTTATTAAATTAATGCACAGTAATACTGCCAAAGAAATCTAGGATACATTAGAAAAACTTCATGAGGGAGATACAAAGGTGAAGATTGAAAAACTACGAGCAGATAGAACTCAGTTTGAAAACTTAAAAAATAATGAAGATGAAGATATAGTTGCATTCTTATTAAGATTTGTAGAAGTTGTGAATATCATGATAGGCCTAGGAGAATAAATTAGAGAAAGTTTTGTATTACAAATATCATTGAGATCACTACCACCCAAGTTTAATCCTAAGGTTTCTTCCATAAAAGAAACAGCAAACTGGGAAACCTTGACCAGGAACCAATTACTTGGTAACCTAATAGCATATGAGATGAGACTTCCTAAAGTGAAGTCAAACATGAGGGAGGTTTCCTTTAAAACAGACAAGTGAATAGAAGATAAGGAAGGTACATGCTCATGCTCTGATGAAGAAGAAGCCAAATTTGTCAAAAGATTGGATAGAGGCACATGTAAGTACAAAGGTAAAATTCCATTTAAGTTCTTTAATTGTGGAAGAGTGGGGCACTATTCTTCAAAATGTCTTCATAAGAAAATAGAGAATCAGTGAAAATGGAAAGATAAAAGGACTTTCAGCAATAGGCAGAAAGGGAACATATTTAATAGAAGAGAATTCTACGCTCAACAAGACAGCAATGCATCTGAGAGCTCAGATGAATCCCCCAATGAAGAAGGAACATTAGACTTCATTTTGATGGCCAAGGAAGAGATGGAGGGAAATTTCCTAGAATTTGACGAAGAAGGTGAGGTAGATATTTAGGGGGAGTTGGTGAGTGCCCTGAAGGAAATAGATAGACTCAAGCTCAAGACTAGAAAATAGAAGGCAATCCTTCTGAAATAAGTAAACGAAGAACCAAACTCTGAAGCTTTTATTAATTTGAAAATTGAACTAGAAGAAGCAAGGAAAGTAGAAGACATTCTGTTGCAGCAAATAAGAGAAAAAAGTTAGGAATGTGGAAGATTGGAATAAGAGGTGGTGAGTCTGAGGAAGAAATTGGAAAAGGCTCAAACTGATTTAACAATGAACATTCAGCAATTAAAGGTTTTGAACAATTGGATAGGATATTAAATGCACAAAGATCTCCTCTTGTAAAGGCTAGGATAGGATATGAAGGAGAATCCAGTAAGTCGAAGGCAGAGGATAAGAAATCTATCACTTTTCTAAAAAAATTATTAGGAGACAATGATAATTCTCATCAAGTTGAGAACAAAAATCTGGGCAACAATTCAACATCAGATGAACAGCTACAAATAAACACTGTTGTGAAAAACCAGGAGACAAAAGGAGTAAACAATCAAACAACAAACAAGAATAGATCATATTGCTTCAGAAGATAGAATTTTCAAATATCTAGATGGTTATATCCCCAAACATCACCCTCTACCATATACATATATTTCTTCTATAGGTACTGCTATTATTGTAATAAATTTGGACATAAAGCCATGAACTATAGAACTTGTGTAAAAATATTTTATTTTGGGAATTCAAAAATAATTAAGGATAATGATGGATTCACACATGCATATACTCCTATCCATAACTCTATCAGATGTTTTTATTGTCACAATATTGGACACAAGTCATACGAATGTCATCTTAGGGACAATAAACCTTCATCTCAGAATAATTATAGAACAAACGGATGCATGCAATGGAGAAAGAAGATTAATAAGTGTGATCTAGTTCTATATGCTCAAGATCAAAACAGTCAATGGTGTGTGGACAGTGGCTACTCTAGACATATGATCGGAGACATAAGCAAGCTTGTAACCTTGGATGAAAATAAATCTGGTAATGTCACATTAAGTAATGATAAAGTAGGGAGTATTAAAGGAAAAGGAACAGACAGTCTAAATAATGGAAGAGATAAGGCTCAAGACGTATTGTTTGTAGATGGTCTAAAACACAATCTGCTAAGTGTAAGGAAAATGTGCGAAAAAGGTTGTGAGGTCTTCTTCATAGCTCAAGATTGTGAAGTCAGGTCAATCACTGCAGGAAAAACTTTGGCTAAGGGGGTTCGATCAGAGAGTAATGTATATATCATGAAATATGAGAGTAAAGGGTGCTACATTAGCAAACTTGATGAATCTTGGCTATGGCATAGAAGATTAGGAAATCTCAATTTTGACCACATAATTAAACTGAGAAAAAAGAAAGTTGTCAGAGATTTTCCTGCAATAAAGAAGCCACCAAATAACATATTTAAGTCCCACCAATTGGGCAAAAAAACTCGCACATCATTCAAATCCAAATACCAAATTTCTACAAGTAAACATGTCCAGCTTGTACACATGGACCTGTGTGGACCTTATAGAACAAATGCACCAGGTGGAGAATCGTATTTCATGTTGATAATCAATGATTTTTCCATATTAACATGGGTGTAATTTCTCAGATACAAATCTGAAGCATTTGATAAATTTAATATATTAAAGGCACTGTCAGAAAATCAAACTGGATGTAAAGTAAAATACGTTAGATCAGACAGAGGAGGTGAATTCATAGGGGATGAGTTTTTGGACCAGTGCAATGAATGTGGGATAAAGAAACAGTTTATTATTGCATATACACCTCAACAGAATGGAGTGGAAGAGAGAAAAAATAGGTCTATACATCAGATTTCCATAGACATGATGCAAGAAAGAAACATTCCCCAAACCTATTGGGCAGAAGTAGTACACACAGTTGTTCATATTCTCAACAAAGCTCATCTCGTACCAAATTGTGACAAGACTCCATATGAGTTGTGGCATGGGAAACCGGCATCAATTAAGCACTTTAGAGTCTTTGGTAGCAAATGTTTCATAAATAATAATGATGAAAAATTGGGGAAGTATGATGCAAGAGTTTATGAAGGAATATTTTTGGGATATGCATCAAAGAGTAAGGGTTACAGGTGTTACAATAAAATATTGCATAAAATTGTGGAAAGCATTGATGTGAGATTCGATGAAGAACTACCAAACAGAACTATAAGTACTAACTATGTCAATCCTCTAGATCATCTTCATGATGAGAATCAAGAAAATAAAGAACGGAATGAGACAATAGAAGATACAGAAATAAACTCAAAAGGACCCTTGAGATACACTCAAAAGAACCATCTAGAAGATCAAATCATTGGAGACAAGAGTGTAGGAGTCCAAATAAGAAGATAACTAGTTGAACAGACTGGGGAAGTGTATCTAGTCATGCCATCACAGATAGAACTGGAGAATTTCGATGAAGCCAACAAAGACAAAAATTGGATAAATTCTATAAATGAAGAATTAGACCAGATTGAGAAGAGCAAGCCCTGGGAGTTAATACCAAGACCTGTTGGGAAAAATTCCATTAGCACAAAGTGGATATTCAAGAATAATAATTTTGAGATTCAACAAGATGATGAGCTTAGTGAAAAGAGTCGTCTTCACTAAGTGGGCCCGCGGGCTATTTTTGGCGCAAGTCTATTTTTAGACATGATGATCATATTTCAGAAGTTGCAGGATGCTATTTGTGGATGGTTGATCAAGTTGGAAAAATAGATGAAATTCTATTTTAGAATATTGGGTGAAGTCTATTTATAGATCGTTGATCTAAAAATAGATGCATGTTGATTATTATTAGCTCTTAATAATAATCATACACTAAACAACAACTTATTCTCTTGGGTCACTTCAGTTTAGTGCACAGATGTAGCACGTCCGTGGACTGAGGGAATTACACAATTCCCAAGGGTTTACTAGTGCTAATGCATGGAGGACTCAGTTATAACTCAAGTGGCAGAGTTATGACACAGTTGGAAGAAGTAGTTATGGAGTTGTAATTAGTTTAACTCAGTTAGACTCAGTTGAGCTAGTTGTATCTAGTCTAACTGATTTATACACTAGTGAGAGTGGAGTGAATTAATTAGTTAATTAATTCACAAATAATAACTCATTAATCAACTAAACAATACAACACTTAACTACAGTGCATGGCAGTTTTAGTGGAGACCCAGTGGAGAGATAGGTGAAAGGGCAAGATAGACTATCTGTTGTGACTATAGTGATTCATTGATTGCATCGCACACACATTGAAGTTTCCAATGAGTATTGCACATTCAAAGCAAGAGTAATTTGAATTCATTCAGAGCTATTCTTTAGCAGGGATTGCGCAGTGGAGGCAAGCTAGCAGGAGGCAAAGATCGGTGCATGGATTTGCAAGATTGGTCCTGATTAGTGTATGACGATTGTACTGTACTGAGAGCTTGCGATAAGCTTTGTATGATATTTTCATATGATCTCCATGTTACATATAATATAGTTGGGGTTTTCAGCTTCAGGATTTCTCGGTTAAAAACTGTGTTATGTGCGATTGATTAATTTTGTTTATGCTTCACATGTGTGTGCAATTAATTTTTCCGCAAAATATTAACAAGTGGAATTGATTCAGTATTTTGCATAAAGTTAAATAGTGTGAGATCGGGTGAATCAAAGACATATGCATGCTTAGTGCATATAATTTCTACAAAGATGAATGAACAAGGTCAGGTAATCTGAAATAAATCCAGACTTGTATGTAAGGGATACTCTCAAATCGAAGGACTTGACTATGATGAAAATTTTTCCCCTATAGCAAGTATGGAAGCAATTAGAATGTTTCTGGCTTTTGCATGCTATCATAATTTCAAGGTATATCAAATGGATGTGAAGTTTGCCTTCTTAAATGGAGATCTACAGGAATAATTCTACATGGAACAACCTGAAGTTTTTTCCTTAGCAGATAAGCACAACTATGTTTTCAGATTAAATAAAGAATTATATGGTCTCAAGCAAGCACCACGTGCATGGTATTTTAGGTTGTACAAGTACTTTCAAAAGTAAGGATTCAAGAAGGGAGGAGTAGACATCAATCTGTATATAAAGGTTAATGAAAATGAACTTTTAATTGTAGTGGTATATGTAGATGACATCATGTTTTGCAGCAACAAGGATGAGTTATTAAAAGGATTTGTAGAAGAGATGAAGTCATAATTTGAGATGTCTATGATTTGAGAGCTTACGTTCTACCTAGGACTTCAAATTCTACAAAATAACAAAGGCATATTCATTTCACAAGAAAAATACTTAAGGTACATTTTAAAAAGATTCCAAATGGAAGACTGCAAACCTGTGTCAACTCCCATGATCACTGGATGCAAGTTATGTGCTGATGATGGATCTGCATATGTAGATCAAATACTTTACAGATCTATGATAGGAAGTTTGTTATACCTAACAGCCTCTAAACCAGACATTATGTTGGCAGCAGGACCTGTGGCAAGATATCAAGAAACACCAAAACAAAATCACTTGCTAGCAATCAAGAGGATATTTAGATACCTGGAAATAACTACACATTATGGCCTATGGTATCCGAAAGGCAAATATTTCACATTGACAGCATATAGAAATGCAGATTGGGCCAGCTATGTGGATGACAGGAAAAGCACAAGTGGAGGTGCATTCTATTTGGAAGAAATCATGGTGACATGATTTAGCAAGAAGCAAACATATGTCTCTCTATCTATAGCAGCAGCAGAATACACGGCAACAACAACTTATTTCGCACAAGTGATGTGGATGAAACAAACTCTTCAAGACATGAAGGCAAGAATCATTGAACCTATTTCTATCAAATGTGACAATACAAGTGCAATAAGCATATCAAAAAATCATTTGCTTCATTCGAAAACCAAGCACATCCAAATCAAGTACCACTTCCTCAGAGAACAAGTAGCAAAGAAAATAGTAAAGATGGAATATGTCCCAACAAAAGAACAGACAAGACACATATTTACAAAACCTCTTACTAGATAACAATTCTAATATCTAAGAGACAAACTGGGGATAGTGTCTGCAAATGATACTCTCTGGTATGATCAAAAAAATAAAAAGAAAAAAAAATGAAAAAATGCACCAGCAAAGGCTGCAAGATCAGGAACAGACACCCAGCCAAGGTTAGACAAGAAGAAACTTTTCAAGTGGAGAGTAGCCCATAAAAATTTTCAAGAAGAGCTCAAATTATGGAGTTGGTAAGGATCTATAGAGGATGGTTACATTGTGTGTCTCAGAAAGTGTTAATAATGTAACAAAATTCTTTTGATAAGGATGAATAAGAAAAAAATTATTATCATTATATCATTACAAATATTCATCAATTGGTATTTGGAGCAGTCTTCCTATCAGTATAATACCAAGTGTTATTTTTGGAGCAGTTTTATGGTATAGGTCGCCAATATCATAGTATTCTAGCATACATCATGGTGTTGGTATGGCATAAATACATCAAGGAGAATGTCAAATTGCGTTATCAAAGCATGGAAAGGTCATTAAAAGTGCCAAAAGATAATTATCTTGTTTGCATTTGAATTATTATATTAAACATTGAAGCAGAATTTATTCTTGGATAGAATTTCACTCTTGCTCAAGTCAGTATTGATATATCTTCAAGGCCTTTTTCTTAATATCATTCATAAAGTTGTATTATTATGGGCTACTTGTGTTATTCTTACTATTAAAGTTCAAGAGTCTATTATTGATTCATATGAAGCTTACTTCAGCATAAAGAAATTTTTGATATTTCACCAGTGCACAGAGTTTCATCAAGTAGCAAGGGAAAAAAGAACAGAACATTCTATGGTGACATGCCTTCCAGCATTCTCATGAGTTTTGATAGCATCAGTTTGTTGTGTATATTCATGAAATCTCAATGATTTGCAAAGTGTTACCCCAACAATGCTCATATATCATATGAAGTCTTCAATTCATTCACAATGCTCTTGTAATTTTGAAGTACATATAAAGCAATTCTTATGTGTAACATAAATCAACAGTCACGATTGAGATAGAACAATCAGGAAGCAGTAATACAATGGTGGATTAGGTGTATTCATTCAAATACAAAAGGATTCATCAAGTGTGCAATGAATAGATAGAGTGTGTATATTCATTTAATAACAAAAGAACTGAATGAAGGATGCTTATAATGAACTCAAAGAGGAGCAATAAATGATGGAATCTACACTGAAATCATTTTATAACCCCTTGCCATTGATGTCAAAGGGGGAGGAAAGCAAGCAGACAAAGATAGACACTTCTCAGAATGAAAGGGGGGGAAGTGTTGGGGGAAATGTTTCCATCAATGCCAAAGGGGGATAATGTTGGAAATATTGTCATTGATGGCAAAGGAGAAGAAGGGTACAGCACCAGAATTATCATTAAGGAAAAAGGATCATATCAGGATCTGTTGGAGTCTAAAGGATCAATAAGGAAAAGAAGGAAAAAATTAAGTGGAGAATCATAAAAGAGAGGCAGAGGAGAAACAAAGAGTAAAAGAGAGGCAGAGGAGCAGCATTAGAGGCAAAGGAGCAAGACAGAGGAGCAGCAAAGAGGCATGGATCAACACCAGAATTATCATTGAGACAAAGGAATAGAGAGGAGAAGTAAAGAGGCAAGGAGTAGCATCAGAATGATCAAAGAAGAAAACGGTGTGGTGCAGGTTCAAATCAATCTATTCACGTTCAGAACAGTAACCAAAATAAAAGTGTGCAGCAAAGTTCAAGTCATTTGTATGCTTACAAAATGCGTGCAACAAAGAAAATCAATGAATGAGAGGGCCAAGTCAAGCTGGTTGCAAAATACATGCAGAAAGTGGTTCTGCACTCAGAAAATCGTGAACGAGTCAGGTGTTCTATGTGCAGCAAAGAATAAATTAACGAGTGCAACCAAAGAAACAAAGGCATCAAGTCATGAATGCATGGACAAAGACAGGCTAGTTTTCATTCAGAACAGTGCATGAAGGCGCGTGCAATTCTTTTGGCCGATTTGGGTAAATTTCCAGAATTTCACGTTCAGAACAGTGATGGTGGAGATATCGCAAATTGTAGCAGAAGGAGTATCGCAAAATAGCAAAGACGGAGAAATTGTGAAATGCGAAGTGCGAGATGGTGATGTGGCTAGATGAAATGGCAGTGACGTAGGTAGTGACATGGCAGAAGATATGGCAATGAAGTGGCACCCCGGTGGGACCTGAACCCTTTATCGCATATCGCAAGTCGCAAAGCTCAGAAGGGATAGTGCTTATGTACCACGTTGAAACACTGAAATTCGAAGCGTGACAAGGGGCCAGATGTGATATGCTTCAAAGCTAAAGTCTAAAGGATTTAAATTCTGACGTGGGACCCATTCAAATATCACAATTCGTAAGATCAAAAGGGTGAAGATCATAAGAACAAGGTTGAATTGTCAAAATGCAAAACGCAATAAGATCCTAGACGTGATACCTTTCAAAAGTAAAAGCAAATATATTCCAAATCCAAATGTATATGAAATTCCTTTAAGAAATCACATCGGGGTTTGGAAGAGGTATGCATAACAAGAAACACATGAGAACGCCAAAATGTGAAGTGCGATAATGAAGTGGACACGATGTAGGTCAACGCTAAAGCCTAAAGGATTTCAAGTCCGTGTGTATGTGGTTTTCCTTTGTTAAATCGCATCAGAGAATAGAGGAGGCTTATAACATAGAACGATTGGATCACCGAAATACGATAAAGGGATTGGACGCGAGGTTGTTCAAAGGTTAATTGGAATTTATTTAAGGTCCAGGGTTCTTTGTAGTTACACTATTTTATGAATAAAAGTGAACGCGGGTAGTAGACTAGGGTAAGACATGACACTCATGCAGAACAGTGGTTGATGCGATAACGGTGGTTTATGAAGAAAATGTTGAACGTGATAAAAGGACTTAGGTAGAATAAGACCTGACACTACGTTCAGAGCGTAAATCAGTTACGCAGTGATAATGGATGAAAGTATGAACATGGGAAAAATTCTCGAGTAAGGGACCCAACACAGAGCAAAGGGCAGAGTAAGTTGAACGTCGCGGTAATGAGGAGATAGACACCATGGGTCGATACGGGATCAGCAACACTCCAGGCAGAGTCGGGTGTTGGGAGAAAGGTGAAGGTTGAACACTGTGAGCACGAGCAGAAGAGGCAAAGTCGGGCAAAAGGAGATACGGTATCATTGTTGGAAACATGACTGTTGGGTCGAGTCGGGCAAAGGCGCTTGTGTAGAACTATTATAATATAATAGAAAAAACAAAAAATACAGTGACAATAGTAGAAACGACAAATGCACAGCCAGCCAAGAGTTGAAAGGGTTGAGTGAAATATATTTGTTTTAACTATAAATTTAAATGAATTAATTATTTTTTATTGTATGTGATGTAAAGGCAAGTTTCCATAGGCATAGGCTAAACTCAAATGAGTGCTCAAATTATTATTTCTGTATTATTGTTGATGTATATACCTGAACTGAAGGATGAGGAATCGAATGGGTGGAAGGTAGAGAGACAGGCTTGTTCATTTCGTATTCCGTGTAGAATGAAAATAGTCAGGAGTTATCTATATAAGAGATGTAATATTAGTATGCATAAGGAGGTTAGAGAGCATAAGAATCAGAGAGAGTTGATAGAGATGTTGTGCAAATCAGGAGCTGATATGAAGTAGAAATGAAGGCAGAAAAGGGAGCAGTGAAGAAGGAGGATAACAGAGCTGATATCGAGGTAAATCAGCATATTATTTTCATGTTGAGTGAGGGGATTGTAGTCTCCTTTCAATTTGTATCTTGATAAAATTCCAGTTGGAGTTGGGTGAGGTAGGAGCCTCCTATAGGTTGTAGCCTACAGAAAATATTTGGGAGTTGGAGCTTCCTTGCAAGTTGTAGCTTGCAGAATTTGAGGTAGTAACCTCCTGTAGGTTGGAGCCTACATAAAATCAGTTGTGAGAGGGATTTGGAGCTTTCCTTTGCATCACAACAATAATAAAATGTGGTTTTATCCCTTATGGGTTTCCACTTATATCTGTTGTCTATGTGATTAACGATTATGTGGTGAAGTGATGTTTTAATCTGCTTAATTACTAGTTGTCCACACATTATGTTTGTTGATTTGTTATGCATTATGCTTCTTATAAAATGTAGTTAATGGGTGTAAAGAAATTTTTTTTAATTTCCATGAATGTACTAAACTGATTCACCCCCCCTCTTAGTTTAGCTAAGGGTTCATCACCTCAGTGCACACTCGAAGTTGCCTATCTTTTGTTTTTTATGCCTGCTTAAGGAAAGTGTGAGTGTGATTCTAGTAAGTAGCCATTTGCTGGATTGGTTACACTAGAGGGATCATTTCAAATGATTGTATATATATATATATATATATATATATATATATATATATATATATATATATATATATATATATATATTAGGCAGGTCATTATCATTAGGATTTGAAGCCATCAAATCTCGATGGTCTGCTGCCATAAATAAGTTCAGTTAGTAGTCATTTCAGTTTGTCAAGTTGTGTCAGTTTGTTGAGACACTTCAGTCTTGAATCTTGCTTTTATTTTTTATTCCATGCCCAATGGATAAGGCTACTTGGTCTATGGTGTTCTTGACACCTCCTAAGTAGGTGCCATCTCCAGCTGGAGCCAATTTTAGTGTTTTACAGTCTTTTCAGTCACCATTGATCAAATTATGCTCTTTCATATGGTTGATAGGGTCTTAGGGAAAATTTTTATAGTTTTTGTAAGTCTTCAAATAAAAATTTGATCATTGGTTAGGATAGCTAGGTCATTACTACTCCTTTCAGTACCATGGTCAATAAACATCACTATGGTCAGGTCATTACTTTTTGCAAAATTGTCTTGGTCATCATGTTCATCGTTGAACTCATTATTCCATGTAGTGTCATCATTAGGTCATAGGGTCAAAATTGTGAAAATAGGTCATTTCACCATCAAAGTCATCAGTTGAAGGAGTAGTAATAGGGGAAACTTATCAATAAATATTTTTAAAGTGCATTTTTATCTTTAGAAAGATGAAAATATATGTAAAAAGGTTTTCTAAGCTGCAGTACACAATCCATCAAATCAATTGATGAAAAGACAAGGTGGGGCCACATCACCACCAAGAAGGATAATCGATTTCCAGCCTATAAGAAGACCAACAAAGCTCATTTTTTGTTCATTTCTCTCTCATAAGACATCATTCCATCAAACAGGAGCTTGCCACCCTTGGGAGATCATTTCCTTCCCTTGTAAAAGAGGATTCTCTTGCTGCGTTGCGCATATCTCTTGCTACATTGCACATATCAGTGGTTGTGTTGCGTTTTTCTCACTATTTTTGCGCTTTTCCTTAGGATAGAAAATTTCTCATTTTCAGTGGTTTCATCATCAATTTCAGGTTCCAACACATCATTAGAAGTATGTGGGCCCCTCATCTACCTCTTTTGACTTCGTTTCATGCTTAGAAAGCTCAAAATTGCCTCTCTTAGGGTTTGCTACATTTTCTTGGTATCATAGTCTATTTGGTCAATTTGTTGACAAAAACCCTCACATTCAAGCTCACTCACCCTCCCCCACCTTTAATATACCTTCCTAAACATTCTCCCTCACCCCTATCCCTCATTTTCATCACTTTCCTCCAAACCCTAGCCCACACTACACTTTCCTAGGCTAGGGTTGTGTTTTTCCCGTTTGCACCCTTTCCCCTCATTCATTTCCTAAAATTACATTTCCCCCCATTCCCTAACATTTATCCCTACCTCCCTAAATTTTCCCAAGAATTTAGACTCCCTTTAACCCTTTCATTCCCCTCCATTTCTAAAACTTCCCAAAATCCTCTATTTTTTCCTACACTAAACCCTAATTTTCCCTCCTAGTGAGATAGGGTTTACTATGGATTTAGAGACCACTGAGTAGAGGAGGAAAAAGGGAGGTCAGATCATCAAGTATGAACCCACTATAGTACATGATGTAATGGATGCACCATTTATTAAGAAATCACTCCAAGATGCATGTTGCATTACCTTTTGTGAAGGTTTGAACTTGGTTTCAATGACAAGCTTACAAGCACTTTTGCCACTGGTCTAGGGAGAGATAAGGTGACCATTGCAGGAATTGTTTTCTCTCTTTCAGCAGAGGCTATTTCCATAGCTATAGGTGTCCCAAACAATGGTGAACTTTGGTTCATGAGAAGAGACCCTAACATTGAAAACTACAAGATCTTTTTGAAACCTCCATACAAAGTTGCTCCAAAGCACATCTTTCCATTCAGACACTTGCTTGACAAGTATGCCCCTCTCATGAATACGATCATGAAATATTTCACATGTGAGGTAGGTTCTGAAGGTTATATTAATATCATGTGATATTACTCATGCATTTCACCAGTATAAAATCTCTCAAGCTACCCCACTATCTCTATAGAAGCATGGCCAAAATGGAAGAGAGGGTACATAGCAAAGTAGAGGATCATCATGCTAGCTTGTTCCATCATGTCTTGGTGAAAATCATTGTTTTTCATCAGCTTGCATAGGTAAAATTATATTGGGACGGTTCCATGAATTCAACTTCACTTTTTCCTACTCCAACTCAGTCAAGTAGTCACTCTACACCATTGGCTTCACCAATGCAACAAGAAGTAGGTTCTACAAGAAAACCTATCATAAGGACACCTAGAGTTGAGGTGACTAAAAGGTAAACTAGAGGGAAGAGGCTGATGTTTTCTCCTACTACTGTTGAAAGGGCGCAGCCTACTACAACAGTTGAAGATACACCAGCACATGAGGCACCATTGCATGAAGAAACACAGGTACAATTTGACATTCATATGGAAGATTTAGAAGTGCACGAAGAGGAAAAAACATCTGAACAGGTCATCCAGAAGAAAGAGGCTAATATTAGAGAGCTAAAGGATAATTTTTTCAAGGTATACTTCATGATCACTTTCCTTCAGCAAGAAAACAAGTAGCTCCAAGTTAAGCAAATTTTGCTTTGCAAGCTCAAAGAAGATTTGCAGAAGGATGATGCCAAAGGTAAGGCATTTGTTGATGTGGATGATTTAGAGGATAAAGAATAGTATTTTAAAGCAAGGAGACCAAGAACAAGAGGTATCAAGAGGTAACTAGAGCAACAAAAAGAACCATCTCCACCATTAGGTTAAGAGGACCTTGATGACCTAATTGCAGCAGAAATTGAGCAAATTAAGGATTTTTCTCTTGAAAAGGTCAATTGCCACTTGGAGAATATTTTTAAGAGGGCTAATAGGAACAAAAAAAATTCAGAGGCACATGCCCATGAATTATTTCATAAGGAATAATATTTCTCAAATCATAATCAAGCAATTGAAGAAGAAATTGAAGCAAACCCTAATGAGGCAAAAGGATAAGGAAAAACTTGATTTTTTGGCTTAGGCCTCCCTCATTTCTTGACATATCATCTCCTCACTTCATGGGGAAAATTTGGGGAAATTTTGAGCAAATTGCAATTTTTTGAATTTTTGGTGTTTTTGGCTTAACACAGAAAAACCAGTTCAGCCAAAAGCGCAACGCCTTGGTGTTGCGCTTGTCCCTCAGAGGAAAAAATGAGAAAAACTTCACATCATTGGATATATATTGACCTGCACATCACAGCTATCCACTTTTTGTGCCATGTCAGAAAACATATTGAGAGAAAAGTTCAAAAAACATGCCAAAAAGTCACTTTCTGCCACTTTTTTGACCCAGGCGCTACACTTTTGGAGTGACCTTGGGAGATTGAATTTTTCTCAGCCTTTGAGAGGCCATTTTTCTTGCTCAAGTAGTCTAATGATAACTATAAATCCTAATATTTACAATGGTACCTTCAAAGCTAGATTTGGAGCTCAGGAACGCAGTCAAAAGTCCTCTTTAAGATGGCGTCGTGCTTTTCGCTCGTGGAGCTGCGCTTTTCCCTGTTAGTCAATTTTTTGAGTTTCTTTAGTCAAAGATGCTTTTTCATGATGTAAATATTATTTTTTTGAATTTATATTACGTATATGAATGTAAATAGGCTGATCAATGACATTTTGATGTATTTTTATTCAAACGCTAAAAGGATGTGTTTGTTTTAACCTCCATACTCTTATGTTCTATTGGAGAAATTTGTGCAAATTGATCCTATCTTGAGGGATTCGACCCCTGAGAGAGGGGAAGATGTTTTTTGGCTATTTTTATATAGTTTTCCTTCAGAATCAAGGTTGTACATTAGATAGTATAAGTCTTGGAGACTTATGTACATTTGACATTTGCGGAAATACAAGTTCAATTGTAGCTAATATATAGGGATTCATGTGGTATGATTTTTTGGCATATTTTTTTAATTGTAATTCACTTTTATTAATGATTTATTCATATTCTTTCCATATCTACACTCTTCAGTGATCTTCCTATAATATGTTAAACAAAATTCTATAAATTTATGCTTTGTTTTGGTAGGAATTTCATGTTTATGTAGCTCACTTCTGATAAATGAATTAATGTTTGTCATGCTCATTTTGATCCTCTCCTTTTCCACCCTACACTACAATTTAAAACCCTAAAGTTCCATTGAACATATGTACCATGCCCCTTTATATCCCTGCAACTGTAATTTTTTGGCTCTGACCTAGTTTTCTTTACCTCTCCTCCTAATCTAGCAAAAACCATAAATGTTCAAAACCATAGAGCTCATACCTAGCCTAATATCATTACCTTTCTTTAGTCATATTTGGTTGCAAGATCACAGAGAGATCCCTCTCTCATTTGGTAGGGCTAGCTACCAAATCCCAATTGGTTTGAGGTTACCTCCTTCAGTTTTCATTCTCAGCCTTGGAACATTGTGGAGGATAACATGGTACACTTGCTAGAAAACTTAACACTAACAGGGTAAATGTGGGAGGGGGGGTTACAAGGTGCTATCAGAGCTCTCTGGTTCATCACTTGGACTGGATGGGTGGAATTTTATGGTCATGCATGCATGCCAGTTGTCTATGGGTTTCTATGCATGCATTATGATAGTCACTTTTGGAGTTGTGTCGTTGTAACACCTACTTCACACATCTACCCAAGTAACCGACCAACCGGGTAAACATGTGATGATAGGCTGCTAATATGGGATTCAACCTCATAGATGACCTTAAGGAAGCGGAATTGATGGAAACATGAAAAACACACCTTACATTGCATCATTGACATCCCCAAGAGGTAACCCAACCTTCCAAGGCCATGTTCCCTGAGGGGAGACTGATTTTTATCCCCTTTTTGGTTGATCCATGGGCATATAAAAGAAAGGGAGCGACTCTAAACCCTAGAGCTGCGAGCTAGCCTTGGAAAAGTAGTAGCTCAGGCACAAACAACGAATTTTCCACCTGTAGATCCAAGATTTGTGTAACATTTTCAGCCCCTGAGCATAGGTCACTGCCAAGAACTTCATGTAACTTTAGCAGACTATAAATAAAATTAAAGCAAACAAATGGAAGCAATCACCTCAACCGGAACTCATCCAACCGCACCCAGCCATGATAGCCATTTTTTCAAACATGTTACAAACATAGCATCTAAAAGAATAAACAAAAGATTTAAACAAATGGGTCTCTTTCTTATCTGAGAATGGTTATGAACCATTGATCACTTACACCATAAGCTATCATACAATCAATTTTACCATAGATACATGGGATATTCATTTACAGGAAAAAACATGAATAGATCCATACATCATCACTGATCGAATACATGCTCATAACCAACATATTAATAACATAAATACAACAGATGCAATAGCAATAAATTCCATACATAAAATAGTACATTTTCATACTGAATATTGGAGAAATGAGCTCTTCATTATTGAATTTAAAAAAACAACAGGAGATGGGACTTCCACGTTCCATCCGGCTGTAGATTGGCTGGGCCAAATCTAATTTAGCCAATCACCCTTGTGCCATATTTCAAGCATGAATGTGGGACTTAAACCGAAGGAACCAACCAGGGAATCCTAAGACAAAACCACCTCACCCTCATCAATAAACATGTCATAAATATATTTATCTTGATCTACCTTAATCACTAGGCTAACAAAAGCATGGTTATCACCGGATTCTCTCTGCCTAAACCGTCAGGAATTTCCCTGTCTCCTAGTCTCTTAGGCTTTACTGCAACCCACAGTCTAAATCAGGGGTCACTAGGCCCTAAGCCAAGACATACTCTCCAGGATTTACCACAATCCCAAACTCGGGATTCCTAAGCCTAAAATGGATAGAAAACCACCACCTCTCGGGCTTTATCGCAATCCAATCCTAGATTACTAGGCCCTAAACATATGCAAGTGAATCGGTTCTATATCATTCGTAGATCCACCTCACTTAGCTTCAAATCCATCTGGTGATCCAGCTAAACCAAAACATGAGAACACCACAACACCATGGCTATCTAGAAATGGTAAGGCTAGGCTTAATACACTATCACGCCTGGAAAAACCCATGCCAAAATAGCAAAGAACCACATGTAATATCACGCATGCCAAATATAGCAAGGAAAATACACATTCAAATTGATACCTGCCAAGAATCTTATTGTAGTTTCTTAATTCCTGCTCGTCCTCGCTTTCTTCCTAATTTTTCTTGCTTTCTTGTCTTTCTTTCTAAAAATTCCAAGGTGCTCCAAAAACTCTGTGTCCAAGAGATAGAGAGAGAGAGAGAGAGAGAATAATGAGAGAGCTCCATAACTGAATTGACAAAAAAGGTACCAACTGGTCCTCAAAAGCCTTTTTATGGAAGAGGCCTCTATTTTCTTCATTTTCCATTAGTATTGATCCATATTTATGCAAGAACGCAATAGAATACACATATAACCATAAATACAAATATTCAGTGGAAATAACACTTCATTTCATTAATATCAAAGAACTAAAATTTGCTTCCAGACAGAATGGAAATAAACTAGCTAGGGCACTGGTAGCTTATCTCTAAGAAGAGATGTGGTGGCTACAAGAATTTGAACTGTGTTATAATGAGGCTCAAGGGCCTATTTATTATTTAGAAACAATGGAAAAGCCTAAACATCCAAAACCCTAACACTAGGACCAAAACTATGGGCCTCATTTGGGTAAATTGGTGTTTCAACTTCCCTAGGACGTAACTTTGGCATACGATCTTCGTTTAACATGCTCCATACCTCAATAGAAAGATCTATCCGAGGACTAAAACTTTTGTTGTGAGAAAATTTGGTCCATGGAACCATGTTTCTCCTGTTTTTCCCAAAAAACGCCATTTGGGGCCTCAAAACGGCTCAAGAAGTTTGGGACCCGAAAAACTGCTAAAAATAGTAAGTTGTGCCGAAACTAAAAAACTGAAAGATAAAATGGTGGGGCCCCAAGTGGAATAGGAGGGTGGCCACCAATATCCACCTGGATCATTCCTCTTCCCTTAGGAAGCAATGGTCCCCATTGCATTAAGTTCCTCCATGAGATGAGGAAAATTCTGCTGAGCTTGGTCCCTCGTGAACCACTTGCCTTGGTGCAGGAGTTGACCAGCTTTGACAACCCGATAAATTTGGATCTTCGATTGGCGAGTGTTCTTGATTTGCATTTATATTATATAATCTTTCGTGGCATGTTCCATGTAGTCTAGGTTTAACTTTGTTTGTGTGAGTTGTTCTGCAATGTCAGAGGTGTCCAGTAGAGGTGGGAAGTAGAGACGAAGGCGGTCCACGTTGAATACTGGGTGTAGACCAAGGAATGGTGGAAAAATAAGCTCAAAGGCTGTAGAAATTAGTATACACTAAGCATGCATACATCCAGATTCCTCTGATCTCACAATATTTAACTTCTTGCAAAATACAAAATCATTCCATTGTTAATATTTTGCGGAAAATTAATTGCAAACACATGTGAAGCATAAATAAAAACAATCGCACATAACACAGTTTTTTAACGGGAAAGCCTGAAGTTCAAAACCCTAACTATCATATATTATGTATCATGGAGATCATGTAACAATTTCATACAAATATTAGTGCATCAAGCTCTCAGTACAATCAATCGTCACACACTAACATAGAATAAATCTGCAAATCCATGCACCGTTCTCTTCCCTCCTACTAGCCTGCCTCCACTGTGCAATCCCTGCTGAAGAATAGATCTGAATGAATTTGAATTACCCTTGCCTTGACTGCGCAATCCTCATTGGCAACTCCAATTTTTGTGTGGTGCAATCAATGCATCACTATAGTCACAACAGATAGTCCATCTTGCCCTTTCACTTATCTCTCCATTGTGTTAGGTCCCTATATTACTAGTATAGTCCCTTATTGTTGTTGTGTAACCACCTTATTGTTATTATTGTACCCCTGTAACCCCCATATTGTTATTATTGTGCCCTTAAATTATTATTTTTAGGTCGGCTACGATTACATTGTGACCCCACTAGGATTACATTGTGACCCCATGGACTCCTATATATAGAAAGGAGGTTTTTTAATTTGAATCATAGAAGAATTGTTCATTTATGTAATGTATTGGAGGTTTCCCCCATGAAGTGTCTTATTTCTAAGGTGTTGATATATCTTTTCTTCTATTTTTGGAGCTGGTTTCCCAACATTTGGTATCAGAGCTTTGGATTCTAGGGCTTCGCTGCTCCAAACAGGTCATCGTTGAATTTTCGCTATAACTTGTTTTCTATGAAGGTTCAGAAGCTGAAATTTTTAGGGTGCAAAGCCGAAATCCTGAGGAACATCGTCACAAAATTTTAGAGCTTTGTTCGCAACATTTTCGGAGATATGATCTGTGGAAGGTAGGGCTTTTTGCAAGCTCCTGAATTTCACTTAAACAGGTCATCGCAGAATTTTCGCTATAACTTTTTTTCTACGAAGGTTCGAAAGCTTAAATTTTTTAGAGCACGAAGCCAAGATCCTAAGGAAAATTGTTGCAAAATTACAGAGCTTGGTTTGCAATATTTTCGGAGATATGATCTATGGAAGGTAGTTCTTTTTCAAGCTCCTTAATTTCATCTCAAAGAGGTGATCGTGGGAAAATATTCATAACTCTCTCTCTCTGAGCATCAAATTGGAATTCTATAAAAATTGACTGGAAATACACGGACCGTAGTTTCCTGTCTATAAATTTTAGAGCCAAAGGAGGAAACAGTGACACGTGGCAAGTCGTACAAGTTCGCTCTACTGAACCAATCCATAATTACATCATTGTGGGACATTGGACATAACTTTGTCTTGAAGAATCCAAATCAAGTTAGACCTGTGGCATTTGAAAGAAGCTTCAGAGGACTACTACAGGGCCAAATTTTAGATATTGAGGATCTACAATTATAGAGATAATTCAATTTCATTATAGAGCTCTGCAAAAGCAAGTAGAAGGTGTGTATTTTTTTCCCAAATTACATAAGTCTTGTTTGAAGAATCAAGTTGAATTGATTCCAAGGGCACATTGTAGAATAGATGTCAGTATTGGTTTCTAAAATGGCCCCTAAAAATAATTCAACACCCATTAAGCCTTTCGAAGGCTCTACTATGACTCATGAAGACGAAGAATGGCAACATGACATATCAAAATTACAAGAGCAAGTGCAACAAATTTCTCTCTCGCAAAGAGCAACAAAAAATGACATGGAAGTTTTGAAGAAATGTGTGGAAAATAATACGGATGGTTTGAAGAAAAGCGTGGAATCTAAGATAGATGGCATGGAAGCTGGCAGGGAATCTAAGATGGATGACATGGAAGCTAAGATCGATGAAAAAATGAAAAACGTGAAGAATGATATAAAAGAAGACATAGAAGGTTTGACAAAGTTGATACAAGAAATGTTTCCTAATGGTGGAAAGATAGTAGAGGAAACTCATGATGAGAACAAAATAAATCTTAATCGTGATTTCATAAACTCTAATGTTGGTGGGAAGAACCACCATATTCTAAAAATGGATATGAGGAAGTTTGATGGAAAGGATCATGTAACATGGATACTACAGATGGAGAAATATTTTTATCTCCATAATGTGCAAAACACACAAAAGGTACACATTGCAAATTTACATTTAGAACAAAATACATTTGTATGGTATCGATGGCTTTGCTCCCGTAAAAAAAATTTCACTTGGTCAATTTTTACAGAGGAAATGATAGCACATTATGAGGATACAAAGAGCAACACGTTCTTTAGCCAATTGATAAATCTCAAACAAAACAGTTTAGTGGGGGAGCACATTAAGGACTTCCAAAAATTGAATATAAGGGTAATTGATATTCCAGAGGAACACAGGATTGATCTCTTCATAGGTACTTTAAAGGATAACAACCAACATGAAGTTCGTGTTTTGGAACCTGATTCATTGGAGAGGCATTAAGGTTGGCAAGAAAAATTGAATGTAAAATTATGGCGACAAGGAAGCCTACCACTCACTTCTATAAAGAAGGAAGTGTTGCTACGCCTAGATTTCCACAACCTACAAGGTTTACACCACAACAGTTGGAAGAAAAAAGAGAAAAATGGCTTTGCTACAGTTGTGATAGAAAATACACTTAAGGTCATAAGTGTACTGAGAAGAAATTATTTTACATAGATTGTGAAGAGGAAGAAGAAAATGAACAAGAAGAGGATATACACCCGGAACCAACCCTAGAAGAGGAAGAAATGATTCTGACCATATCGTGTAATGCATTGGCATGAATTACCACTCCTCAAACTCTCAAGATAGAAGGACATATCAAGAAGAAAAAGGTAATAGTGTTGATTGATTCAGGTAGTATCCATAATTTTATTCATTGTAAGGTAGCCAAGAAATTGAATTGTTTCCTATACCTAGCACCACAATGTCAAGTGATGGTTGCAAATGGAGGAACTATAAATTTCTCTAGAAAATTCCATAATATCAAGCTAACCATGGGGGAATATTTATTGAATAGTCCAACGCTTTCCATTCCTATGGGAGGTGCTAATGTTGCTAGGAGTACAATGGTTACAATCTTTGGGGATGATAGCTTTTCACTTTCAAGAACTTTTCATGAAATTTTTTTCAGAAGGAAAGGAAGTCGAATTACAGGGTATTGCAGGGAAGCTGGGAAAGATAATAAGCTCTAAGGTCATGACAAAGCTTCTAAAAAAATAAAAACGAGGCGTAATTGCACAATTATTCTCACTAGAAGTTCCAACATCAAAATCATCTATTTTTGCAGATCTCCAAAAATTATTGGACAATCATTCCAAGTTGTTTGAAACTCCCAAAGGACTCCCACCTATTCGTGATCATGATCATGTTATTCATTTGATTCCACTAATTCTTCCTCCAAACATCAGGGCTTATAGATATCCTTATGTCCAAAAGAGAAAAATTGAACGTATGATTGCAGAAATGTTAGAGGCAAGTATAATTCAACCCAGTCAAAGTTCTTTCTCTACTCCTGTAGTATTGGTACATAAGAAGGATGGATCATGGCACATGTGTCCATATTATAGGGAGCTCAATAAGCTCACCATTAAAGATAAATTTCCCATTCCTGTGATTGATGAATTACTAGATGAATTACATGGAGCAATTTATTTTACCAAGTTGGATCTTCGTTCAGGATATCATCAAATTAGAATGAATACTGAAGATATTCTGAAAACATCATTTCAAACTCATGAGGGTCATTATGAATTTTTGGTCATGCCTTTTGGCCTTACCAATGCACCTTCTACATTTCAAGGGTTGATGAATTCCATTTTCAAACCCTTCCTTAGAAAATTTGTGCTTGTAATTTTTGATGATATACTGATCTACAGCAAGTCTTGGAAGGATCATGTTCAACATGTTGACAGGGTGCTCAAACTATTGCAGGAGAAATAATTATATGCAAAAACATCCAAATGTTTCTTTGGAGTACAAGAGGTGGAATATCTGGGTCATATTGTATCTCACGAGGGTGTTAAGGTAGACCCTAACAAAATTAAAGCCACTAAGGAATGGAAAGTCCCCAAAACCATAAAGCAATTGCGAGGATTTCTTGGGTTAACAGGGTATTATCGCAAGTTTGTTAAGAATTATGGGAGAATAGCAGCACCTCTAACAACATTATTGAAGAAAGATGCATTTTCATGGACTCCTAAAGCAACTAAGGCCTTTGAACATCTTAAAGAGGCAATGTGCCTAGCACCAATCTTAGCTATGCTAGACTTCACAAAAACTTTTATTGTGGAATGTGATGCCTTGGGAAATGGAATTGGTGTTGTTTTAATGCAAGAAGGAAGACCCATTGCTTTTGAAAGTCATCCAATTAAAGGAAAGTATTTACAAAAACCTATTTATGAGAAGGAAATGTTAGCAATACTGCATGCACTAAAGAAATGGCGAACTTACCTAATGGGAAGACACTTTAAGGTAAAAACTGATCATGATAGTCTTAAACACTTTTTGGAACAAAGACTATCTTCAGAAGAGCAGCAAAAATGGGTCACAAAGATGTTGGGTTATAACTTTGAAATAATCTACAAAAAAGGGAAGCTAAATGTTGTTGCAGATGCATTCTCAAGAAAGAATGAAGAGGTGGAAGCATTGCTTTGTGCCATTGCTATTGTCCAACCAGATTGGATAACCGAAGCAAGAGATGAATGGAAGAAGGATGAAGAAGTGTGGACACTCATTCAAAAGTTGCAGCAAGATCCTAGTACATATGATACATTTATTTGGAAAAATGATTCCTTATGGTACAAATATCACTTATATCTTTGTAAGAATTGCCAACTAAAACAAAAGATTCTTTTGGAATTGCACACTTCTCCTTTAGGAGGACACTCAGAATCTTTAAAAAATTACCACAGGGTGAAGAAAGAATTTTTTTGGGATGGACTTAAATCTAATATTCAAAATTTTGTGGCGGAATGTTTGGTTTGCCAGCAGAATAAAGTTGAGACAATTAATACCCTGGGTCTTCTACAACCTTTATCCATTCAAATTCAATGTTGGGAAGAGATTTCAATGGATTTTATCACAGGTTTACCTAAGTCCGAAGGAAAGAGTGTCATCATGGTGGTAGTGGAAAGAATTACCAAGTATGCACATATTTGTACATTAACTCATCCATTTAAAGCAAGTACATTTTCTATTACATTTATGGACACAACTCAAAAGCTACATGGAAACCCAAGGGTCATTGTGAATGACAGAGATCCCATTTTTACTGGGAATTTTTGGACGAAGTTATTTTCTTTTTGGGTACTCAATTGGCTCATAGCTCATCTTATCATCCTCAATCTGATGGTCAAACTTAAATAGTAAATAAATGTTTGGAAGGATATCTTCATTGTTTTGTATCTGATAAACAAACACAATGGGTCAAGTGGTTACCTCTCGCAGAATGGTGGTATAACACTTCCTTCCATACTGCAGCAAAAATGACCCCATTTATGGCACTTTATGGATATCATCCATCATCCATCACATCATCTTTAAGAGAAAATTAAAAGGTTCAAGCAGTGGAAGAACACATCGAGCATCAACAAGAAGTTCTCCAACTCTTAAAGGATAACCTGAATTTGGCACAAAATCGAATGAAACAACAGGCAGATCAACATCGTAGCGAGAGAATTTTTGATGTAGGAGACTGGGTTTTTTTACGGTTACAACCATACAAACAAATGTCCCTCAAGCAAGCTAAGAAGGATAATAAATTATCGCCAAAGTACTATGGTCTTTACAAGGTGTTGCAAAAGATTGGCACTATGGCATACAAATTGGAGCTTCCTGCTTCTTCACGAGTGCATCCAGTTTTCCATGTTTCATGCTTAAAGAAGGTTATAGGTGAAAATCTTCCAGTTCAAACAATATTGCCAGAACTTGATGAGGAAGGAAAAATCATATTAGAACCTGAAGCAGTCACAGAAACAAGAACTCAATAGCTACGGAATCGATCAATTTCAGAGTATCTCATCAAGTGGAAGAACTAACCCAATGAATATTCTACATGGGAGGATGAGAATTTTATACATAAGCACCCAAAGCTACTCAAGCGTTGAGGACAACACTTTTTTTAAGGAGAGGGGCATGTTAGGTCCCTATATTACTAGAATAGTCCCTTATTGTTGTTAGTGTAACCCCCTTGTTGTTATTATTGCACCCATGTAACCCCCATATTGTTATTATTGTGCCCTTAAATTATTATTGTTAGGTCGGCTAGGATTACATTGTGGCCCCATGGACTCCTATATATAGAAAGGAGGTTTTTCAATTTGAATCATTGAATAATTTTTCATTTATGTAATGTATTGGAGGTTGCCCCCTCGAAGTGGCTTATTTCTAAGGCGTTGATATCTCTTTTCTTCTATTTTTGGAGCTGGTTTCCCAACACACTGGAATTGACATGCACTGTAGTTAACTGTTGTATTGTTTAGTTGATTAATGAGTTATTATTTGTGAATTAATTAAATAATTAAATCACTCCACTCTCACTAGTGTATCATTCAGTTAGACTAGATTCAACTAGCTCAACTAAGTCTAACTGAGTCTAACTGAGTTAAACTGAATACAAATCCATGAACTACTCTTCCAACACTGTCATAACTTTTCCACTTCAGTTCTAACTGATTTCTCCATGCATGAACCACCAGTAAACCCTAGGAATTGCGTAATTCCTTCAGCCCACTGATTTTCCAAACCTGTGCACTGAAATTAAGTGCTCCGGGAAAATAAGTTGTTGTTTATTGTCGGATTGTTATTAAGAGCTAATAATAATCGACACTTATATTTTTATATTGACAATCTATAAATAGACTTCGCCCAATATTCTAAAAATATAATTTCATCTATTTTTCAAACTTGATCAACTATCCACAAATAGCATCCTGCAACTTCTGAAATACGATCACCATGTCTAAAAATAGACATAGTCTAAAAATAAACTTGCGCCAAAAATAGCCTGTGGGCCCACTTAGTGAAGGCAACTCTTTTCACTACGCTCATCATCTTGTTGAATCTCAACAAAGGCATTGTTCCCAATAGCCTTGGTGATGGTGTACAGCCCATATCAGAGCGGGCGAAGCTTGCGGTGGGGTCTAGTGAGGCGCTCCTTCTGCAAATGTAGCCACACTTTGTCACCCACCTGGAAGTTGTTGGCACTTGATGTTGATCATGTCGTTGCTTTTACTTAGCATTGGCTTTATCCAATATGTAATGAACCTGTTAACGGATGTGCTAAATTCACTCAATGAAGTTGTTCACTTTTTTAGCTTCAGACTAGACATGAACCGAATCGGCCTGAGTAGCCGCAAATGGCATGGATACGTCAATGGGACATAGTGGCTGGAATCCCAAGCCCACCTGAAAGGGGCTATGTTTGGTTGAGTTGTGGAGAGCCCGGTTATAATTATGTTGTACATAGGGGAGGCTCTCATCCCATGTGTGTGGATGCTTTGAATTGTACATGCGCAGAATGTGTACAATCATCCTATTGACGACCTCTGTCTGGTCATCAGTTTGGGGATGGAAAGTTGTGGACTTGGTGAGCTTGTTGTCTAGCATTGACCAGAGGTTGGACCAAAATGTACTGAGGAACTTACTATCCCTATCTAATATGATAGACTGTGGGATCCCAAAGTGCACCCACACTCATTCAAAGAAGAGTTTAGCAGTGGCTTCTGCTGTGATATTCTTCTTGCAGGCCGCCATAATAGCCATCTTCAAGAATTTGTCAAAAAAAATGAAAACACAGTCATTTCCATGCTTAGTAAAAGGAAGGCCTAACATGTAATCCATGGATATGGATTCCCAAGGTCGACTAGGGGTAGGTAGCGAAGTATATAGGCCTTGCTTCTTGATGGTCGGCTGGAAATGGTGCAAGCATTGCAGGATCTGATGTACTTCCTGACATCCTATCAAAGGTTCGACTAATAGAAATATTTCTGTAATACTTCCATTGTTTTCTCAACCCCAAAATGCCCAATGACTTGAATGTAGTCTGCTTCCCATATCATCTTAGCACGCTCGCTTGAAGGAACACAAAGGTGTCTCAGGTGACATAATAGTGAAAATTTGGGACTTGTGTACCCCCCAAGAGTTCCTTGTATGAGTGGTCGAATTCTAGATCGCTCTTGTAGAGAAGCAGCCAATCAGAAGTCTCATGCCCACAAGAGTTGATAACGGTGGTTAGCACCACGATCGGTGGTCGGTTGAGGTAATATACAACATTATTGGTGTTACCCTTCTTGTACTTAATGTTCAAACGAAACTGTTGCAGATATGTGGACCACTTCTGATGGCGATCGTTCTGCAACTTCCCTTGTGTCTATATGAATAGTAGGGGTTGGTGATCTGTGTGGATGACTATTTCCTTCCCCAAAATGTAACGCTTCCATTGTCGAAAATCCTGCACAATGGAATAAATTTCTTTTTCACAAGTGGGATACTTGTGAACTATGTCAAACAATGTCTCACTATGATATGCCACTGGATGCCCCTGTTGAGTAAGAACTTCCCTAATAGCATAGTCAGAGTCATATGTCTCGATCTCAAATGGTTGTTGCAAGTCTGGTAATGTGAGCACTGGGGTAGAACAAAAGCAATGTTTCAATTCTATGAACGCCTTTTGCTGAGATTCTGACCAAAAAAAATTTGCTTTCGCTTCTCCCTTGGTGACTTGACTCAAGGGCCAAGTGATATGAGAGAATCCCAACACGAACCTACAGTAGAAATTAGAAATACCCAAAAAGATGCGAAGCCCTGTTAGAGTGGTTTGGGTTCGCCAATCCTGAATGACTTGGATCTTGGTTGGATACACATGCACCCCCCTTTCATTAATAATGTATCCTAGATATTGAACCTGGGTCATCCCAAAAGTGAACTTCTCCAAATTGGCACACAACTTGTGTTGGCGCAATGTTTGGAAGACTTCTCGAATGTGGTGGAGGTGCTCTTCCCAAGTCTGGTTGAATATGAGAATGTCATCGAAGTACACCACTACAAATGAGTTGTTGATTGGCCACAAGATGTCATCCATCAACCTCATGAAGGTTGTGGGAGCATTCGTCAACCCGAAAGGCATGACCAACCATTAGAAAAGGCCCTCCTTGGCTTTGAAGGAAGTCTTCCACACATCGGAGGATTCGATTGGTACCTGGTGATACCCAGACTTCAAGTCGATATTGCTGAAATATTTCGCCCCTTTGAGCTGGTCCAGAAGGTCATCAATCCGTGGGATCGGGTACCTATTCTGGACAGTGATTTTGTTCAGCACTCGATATTCAATACAGAGTCTCCAAGTCCCGTTCTTCTTCTATACCAACATGATTGGTCTCCCACAGGTCGATGAACTTGGCCGGATGTGACCTTTCTGCAGAACTCCTAAATCTACCTCTTGATTTCATCATTCTCTAGGATAGAATGCCAATATATCGGTCCATTGGGTAGCGACGCACCTGGGGTCAGATTAATGGGGTGCTTGACCTAACAGTGTAGAGGAACCCTTGTGGGTGAGGTGAGTATGTCCCCGTACTCCTCCACAACCTTGTCCATTTATTTTTTTCATGCAAAGGAGCCCTGTCTAGAGGTCGTGGCCACAGTATTCTTCTTGCCTTGGGGGCGGATCATCAGGAAAACAAATTTCCTGGTTTGGGAAATGAGCTTACTGCATTTTTTTTCAATAACCGAAGAGATAGCAGCACGTGGTGGTACCTCTGGTATCATGTACAGCTTATTTCCCAAAGTAAAAATAACAACGTGAGGGCGATATTCATACATAGCATGTCACTTCCACAAGTATGGTTCGCTTTTCAAGAGGATAAATGTCACATAATACCTCATCCGTGAAGGGCTTGATGTTGTAGGGAAGGCGGCACTACTGGCTGACGCGGAGATCTCGTCCTTGGTGAAGCCACTCGATGGTGTATAGTTGTGGGTGTGTTATGGTTAGCAAGCCCAACCACTTCACGGCATCTGCTGAAATGAGGTTCTTTTGGCTCCCATTGTCGAAAATGAACTGTAGCAGGGAACCCTTTACCCACATATGGGAGTGTAAGAGACGCTCCTCCTCCTCTCGATCTTCTGGTTCCTCCTTCTAGATCTTCATTGTGGCAACAGTGGCATTGGGGTCCACATCAATAATCTATTTCCCTTTTTCATTGCCCTTGTCAGGTTTTGATTCAAAGTTGGAACATGCATCTGATTCAAAAGCCCTCATGTCGGCCACCAGTGACAGCTTGGCCAGACACTCACTTATGTTGTGATTGGAGCTCTTAAGGAACTCACACCACTCTCCCATGTCCTTCTTTGGCTTCGTGGTGTTTTTCTTTGCTTGTGGCTTTGGCAGGTTGTCTTTGGCCACCATCCCTTGGCTTTGTCCTTTGTTCTATCGTTTGGGGGCACCTTTCCCTTTCTTTTGATTTGCAAATCCAAAGTCTCACTTCTTCTGTTCGAATTTCTGCTCAATCTTGGCAGCATACCGGTATGTCGTACCAAGCAAGGAGATTTCAAGGAACTCCATTTCCTCTTGAATGTATCTATGAATACAACTGCGATACTTTAGCACCAAATGTTTCTCTGAATCTTTGATACCCAACTTTGTGCCCAGGGTATGGAACAGATTCGTCATCTCATGCACATCTTGATCCCTTTGTTGCCGCAGCATGGTCCATTGTATGTAGTTGTCCTCATAGCTCCCCATGGGATAGTATTGTTCCTTGATGGTGTCTCGGAAATAATTCCAAGTGGGTACGGTTGAGAACAGAGAGGGTTCTGTCTCGTCCTTTTTTTCACAATAGGTTTCCCGTCGGTCCTTGAAATGGGGGGCAGCTTTGAGGAGTGCAAAAGTAATCTTCTCCGAGTCGGAAAAGTCATGAACTGAGAAATATCCTTCTAATAGATTCAACCATCTATCTAGGGCATTTTCATCTATTTGACCCTCAAATATGGGAATGTCAAAGTTTACTTGTACCTTAAAGGGAGTCACTCCTCCAGAGTGGCTCTAATACCACTGATCTGGATTTATGCAGGAACGCAACATAATACGCATATAACCATAAATACAAATATGCAGCAGAAATAACACTTCATTTCATTAATATCAAAGAACTGAAATTTTCTTACAGCAAAATGGAAATAAACTAGCTAGGGTGCTAGTAGCTTATCTCTGAGAAGAGATGTGGCGACTACAGGCCTATGAACTATGTTACAATGAGGCTCTAGGGCCTATTTATTATTTAGAAACAATGGGAAACCCTAAACATCCAAAACCCTAACGTTAGGAGATGAAGCACCAAAATTGTGGGCCCCGTTTGGGTAAATTGGTGTTTCAACTTCCCTAGGGCGTAAATTTGGCATACGATCTCTATTTAACGTGCACCATACCTCGTTAGAAATATATATCTAAGGACTACAACTTTCAGTGTGAGCAACATCGGTCCATGGACCCATGTTTTTCTAGTTTTTCCCAAAAAAAATGTCGTTTAGGGCCTCAAAATGGCTCTGGAAGTTCAAGACCCGAAAAAGTGCTAAAAATAGTAAGTTGTGCTGAAACTGAAAAACTGAAAGATACAATGGTGGGGCCCCAAGTGGAATAGGTGGGTGGCCACGAATATCCGCCTAGATCAAGTGTCCTTCAATTTTCCTCCTCACATGCAACCTGTGACTTGTCATCTCCCTTTTCTCCTAATTTCCATTATTTTCATAATTAATGTGCCAAAAATACTTTTTCCTCTTTAATGCCTTAGCCACAGCCTTTGCCTTTGCCTTTTCCTTTTCCAATTTCCTTAGCTGTAATAAACCAAATCAACACCCCCTAGGATGTTTTTCCCAACATTCAGCTTGGAATATGTGTCTCGTCAACCATGGTTATTATTATTAGCATTTATTACATGGAATTTTCACTAGGGTTGTTACAGAACCCTCCCCCTTGGGGGACACCATCCTAGGTGTTCAACAGCACATATACCTCATCAAAACTGTTGAAATTCAACCATGTTTCCCATTTAGAATTATAACATAACTCGTTGCAGTATTTACAATGATCACCTTGCTGAAAAACAAACCAACATGATATCATAACAACATGACAACTCAAATGACATGACACCATACCGATTATTGGAGCTTTATAATATAGATCATGGTGGTATTTATATCCATATACATATACATATGTACATACATCCATCCATCACATCAAAACATATATGAAAACATCACCAAAACATATACCAACATCACACCAAAACTGCTTTGCCTCAAAAAGAAAACAAGGAAGGATACATGGCATGCATCTGATCTGCCATCTCCCATGTAGTTTCATCGGGCCCAAAGTGATTCCATTGCACTTTAACTTGCTCTATTTCTTGGTTATAAAGTATGAGCACCTTTTTCTAGAATATACACTGAGGCTCCAGCATGAATTCGCCATCTGGTTCCACCTAAAATACAGACCATTCAATCACATGATCGGCATCATTAACATATTTTTTAAGCAATGATATATGAAAAACATCATGGACTTTCACTATGGAAGGTAGTGCAATTCGATAGGCCACTGGTATGATCCTCTCAATGATCTTGAATGGGTCCAAAAAATCATAGTGCCAACTTGGCACATGATCGAATCCACAAGGAGCTCTTATTGGGCTTGAAACGAAAGTACACCTAATCCCCAACCTGAAACTCCTTGAACAACTTGTTCCTGTCTGCATAACTCTTCTGCATATCCTGAGTTGCCTTCAAGTTCTTCTTGATCACCTACATTTCATGTTCCATCTCTTCCAACATCTCTGGTCCAATCAGTACCTTGTTAACCGTATCACTCCAACTAATTGGAGTGTTGCAACTCTGCCCATACATAGCCTCAAATGGACTCATCCTCAATGAATCCTGGTACCAATTTTTGTAGGCGAAATCTACTAGTGGAAGATACTCTTCCCACTTGCGTTGTTGATGCATCACATACGTCCTCAACATATCCTCTAGTATCCTATTGACCCTCTCTATCTTCCCATATATATGTGGAAGATAAGTTGTGTTGAAGGCTAACTCAGTGCCCAAACCTACAAACAACTCCTTCCAAAACTTGGAAGTGAACTTTACATACCTGTCGGACACAATATTCTTCAAAACACCATGCAATCTAACTATGTCTCAGATAAACACCCATGCCACATTGTTATTGAGTATGTAGTCTTCACTGGAATGAAGTGTGCAACCTTTTTCAACATTTCCATAACAACCATAATAGAATCATGTTGCCTAATTGTCTTAGGAAAACCTTTGATGAAGTCCATGGAAATGACCTCCCATTTCCACTGTGGAATCGCAATCAGCTGTAGCATCCCACCGGGATGTTTACACTCTACCTTAACCATCTGAGAATCGAATCATTTGGCTACAAACTTTGCCACATCCCTCTTTAGATTCGGCCAATAGTAGAATTTCTTCACTGCAGTAAAATTCTTCTGGTAACCTGGGTAACCCAAATATGGTTTCACATGAAACTCCTTCAACATCACCTTCTTGAGCTCACTTCTGTCTGGTACATACATCATGTCTCGAAATCTAACCAATCCATCAGTTGTGAGACGGTATTCCAAATCCTGTACACGTGTACTTGAACCGTACCTACACCTGAATTGGAACCTGTACATGTACATGTACCAACACTTGTGCCTATACCTATACCAACACCTATACCTATACATGTACATGTACATGTACAAACACATGTAGCTATACCTGTACCAACACTTGTACCTATACATGTACCCTACTGCAACCTATTCACATTCTTTGTATGCATGTGATCCTGCTAACCTACCTGTAAGATCCTATCCTGTAAGTCTATCCCATAGGAGCTCATCACTTCTATTTAATTTACCTGTACCTTCCTACTAAGATAATATGAAACCCTATTCTCCATTCCCTTGATATACTTTATCTCAAATTCAAACTCAATGATCGTGTCCAACCATATAGCCTACTTGTCATTCAGATTTGATTGGTCAAACAAGTACCTCAACCCAATGTGATCACTCATAAGTAAAAACCTCCTTCCAAGGATATAGTGCCTCCAGAGCTTTAGTGCATGAATGATCAATGCTAGCTCAAGATCATGTGTCAGGTAGTTCTACTCATGTTCATTTACCTTTTGTCACTCATAGAATAACACATGTCCATCCTACATAAGGACTCCACAAAGTCCTCTCTTGAAATCATTTGTGCACACTACAAACTCCTTGTCTGGATCTGCAATATTTAATACTGAAGCATGTGTCAACAACTTCTTAAACTGCTTAAAACTAACCTCACACTCCTATGTCCAATCAAACTGCTTACTGTTCCTCTATAATGATGTAATCAGATAATAAATTTGTGAGAATTTCCTGATGAACCTCCTATTGTAGCCTACAAATCCCATTAATGATGTCACCTCATCTACATTCTTAGGTGCTACCCACTCCATGATGGCCCTTATATTCTCTCGATCAAATGCAAAGCCCTCCTTGGAGACAAAATTTCCCAAGAAGTGTACCTCAGTCTGAAATAAACTACAATTACTGAGCTTAGAATACAACTGATGCTCTCTCAACAACCTCAATACTGTTGCCAAATGCTCTGCATGATCTTCATCATTTTTAGAATACACCAATATATCATCTATAAACAAAATCACAAACTTGTTCAAGTAAGGACGCAACACATTTTTCATCAAACACATGAATGTAGCTGGGGCATTAGTCAAACCGAATGGAATTACAACAAACTTATAATGCTCGTACCTGGTCATGAATGCAGTCTTGTAGATGTCCTTCTCTTTGATCAATGCCTAATGATATCCCAATCTCAAGTAAATATTAGAGAACAATGTTGCTCCCTTCAATTGATCGACCAAATCATCAATCCTCGGTAGTGGGTACCTGTTCTTGATGGTTAATTTGTTTAGTTGCTTGTAGTCAATTGATTAGATTTGGATCAAGCACCAAAGTGATAGCTCAAATTTCAAATTGTTTGAATTTTTTTTTAACCTGATCAAATGGATAGATCTTGTCTTCCTAATTCCGGCACTACGAACGGTTCGAAAAAATGACACTGTATGAAGAAGTTATCACGATTTGAAAAATCTCTCGTGCATTAGTTCGGCCGAAATTTGATTAAAAGTTCGACCGAACTATGTTTTGCGCCAACGGCTCGTTAAGTCTAACTGTAGAAATTTGAATAACGGTTACATTATTCACCGAGATTATCCCGATCACACACTATTTAAGCTTCATGCATAATACATAACCTCTTCTACTATTGATCATTAATTGCGGAAATATAAACAATCGCATGCGCACATCAAAACAATGAACAATCACACATATAAACACAATATTTATGGGAAAGCTTAAAGCTGAAAACCTCCAACTATCTGTATATTATAATGATAGAGATCATGTAACAATAATTGTACAAACTCCTCACAAGCTCTTAGTACAATCTCCAATTGTTACACACTACACAAGCTCAGATCTAACAAAACACATGCTCCAATCTGCTCCACCTGTTAGCCTGCCTCTACTGCGCAATCCAAGATGAATAATGGCCCAATCTGAGTTCGAATCCACCTGGTATGCACTGCGCAATCCTCATTAGCATCTCCATCAATGTGTGGTGCAAACTCATGCACCAGTATGGTCACAACCGATAGTCACACTTGCTCTTTCACCTACCACTCCACTGGTCTCCACTGAAACTGTCCATGCACTGAAGTTAACTGATGTATTCTTTAGTTGATTTATGAGTTTATAATTAGTGAATTAATTAATAATTAATTCACACCACTCTCACTAGTGTGTCAATCAGTTAGACTAGATACAACTAGCTCAACTATGTTTAGATTAGTTAAACTGAACACAACTCCATTAACTTCCTCAATCAACTCCACCAAACTCTCTCACATGAGTTCTAACCGAAGTCTCCATGCAATAGCTCCACTTAACCCTCAGGAATAGCGTAATTCCTTCTGTCAGCTCCTGTGCCACATCTGTGCACTTAACTGAAGTGCTCCAAGAGAATAAGATAATGTTTATAGTCCAAATATTATTAAGAGCTAATAATATTTGACATATCTATTTTTAGACTGGCAATCTAAAAATAGATTCCACAAAATATGTCTAAAAATAGAAGTCCATCAATTTTTCCAACTTTACCAACCATCCACAAATAGCATCCTGCAACTCATAGAATATGATCGACATGTCTAAAAATAGACATAGTCTAAAAATGGACTTTGCGCCAAAAATAGCCTGCGGGCCCACTTAGTGAAGGCGACTTCTTTCCACTAAGCTCATCATCTTGTTGCAATCTCAACACTAACGACTTAATAGTTCGGTCAAACTTTTAATCAAAATTTCGGCCGAACTATTGTATAACTTTCCGTCGGACGAAAAGTTTTGTGGAGCCCCTACTAAAACACATTTCGCGCCAATATAAATTGCCACAAAATCATTCACAATTTTCGCACATTTCGCACATTTCATCTGATTTTACAAAGATCTTGGTTTGGGTTTAAAAAATTTTCTTCAAAGTTTTGATTTAAGAGCATTTCTTGGAAGCAAACTGATTTTACAAAGAATTGTTTTGGGTTTAAAGAATTTTCTTGGAAGACATTTCTTGGAGGCGGCCTAATTTTGCAAAAAATTGTTTTGAACTTAAAAAAATTTCTTGGACGTACATTCAAAAGACATTTCTTGGAGGTATGTACGTGTTTTGAGTTGAAGTGAATCTTTTGAGCTTCGTTTAATTTTTATAAGACATTTTTCTCTCGAATTTTTTAAAGTAAGTGTTTTGGATTGGAGTATGTATTTTTTGCAAAAAAATTTAAACTGATTTTTTTTAAATTAGATCTTTTGTGATATCTTTTGTAATCGAGTTATTGTCTAATTTTTTGAAGGAAATTTTTTGAACTTCATACCCTATTATCATGGGAAATCGAAGAACTTGTGTGAGAAAATATGATCGAAAAAGAGACCCTGAGGAACGTAGAGAAGAGACGAGACAATCTCGCAAAAGAAAGTTAAAAGTCCTCTCAAATATTGAAGAGGAAAATCAACCTCAAGAATAAATTGAAGCAGGTATGTAAATGTAAATATTATGATCTATTGATATATTTAAAATTTTCCTAATGTAAAATGTGAAGCTTAATTTTTATTTGATGAACTAATTTGAAAAATATTTTGTTTAATGTAAACAGACAGAGATATTCCTCAAAATATTGAAGAAAAAAATCAACCTCAAGCAGAAATTGAAGCAGGTATGTAAATGTAAATATTATGATCTATTGATATATTTAAAATTTTCCTAATGTAAAATGTGAAGCTTAATTTTTATTTGATGAAATAATTTGAAAAATATTTTGTTTAATGTAAACAGACAGAGATATTCCTCAAAATATTGAAGAAGAAAATCATCCTCAAGCAGAAATTGAAGCAGGTATGTAAATTTAAATATTATGATCTATTGATATATTTAAAATTTTCCTAATGTACAATGTGAAGCTTAATTTTTATTTGATGAACTAATTTTAAAAATATTTTGTTTAATGTAAACAGACAGAGATATTCCTCAAAACATTGATGATGAGATACAAAATTTTGAAAGAGATATTGAACCAATGATTGAAGATGGTGAAAATATTGAAAGAAATTGAATCACAAGGTATATATATATATATATTAAACACATGCACATATCATTGAAATTATAGATATATTTATTAATTTAGTTATTTATTGAATATGTACTATTTTTTCGAATATGTACAGATGAAATTACTATCGATCATGAGATGTTCGAAAATGTTGACACTCACACATATGGAGATAAAAAAACCTGACCATGTTATATGATATCATGTTAACTGCATTTTTGAAAAGTATTTCTTAAATGAGCGAGTGACAGTTCAGGCTCAAATGTTGAAAGGTATCCTATCATTAAGGAAATTAAAAGAAGCTACGACACTATTGGGTATTCAAAAATCAACCAAAGATAAAAAAAAATGAAGGAAGATGTGATAAAAAATATGAGTAGTGCTATAAAGTCAATTAAGAGATCCAGAGAGAAAGATGTTTGAATTGTACGTAGAGTAATATAGATGGCAATGGTTTCATCAAGTACTCAAGAGAATCATTTGGTAACATCTATGGCACGAGCAATGGGAACCTCGCGAAAAAATTTGCACAAACATCGGAAATTTCAGCTGCAAATAGATGTAAATGATGAACTCGCTTGTTGGAGAGCTATTTGTAGGCAACCATACAAAGATAGACTTGGAGAAAATGTTAAAAAAATAATATATGAATATTGGAAGAACAATTCGCATGTTTCACCAACTCCAAGGCATGTGATGCGAAGAAGAATAGCACAAAATCAGTATGAAGAACATGAAAAATATTTCGTGGAAACCACTCAGATAGAGTTATTCAACAAGTTCAAAGAAGAGAATCATCAAATTCATGTTTCACTCAGTGCTTTTGTTCAACAAAAACCATGGTATGTAAAACCTATCACCGTACGCGACACTTGTTGTTGTTGTTATCATGTGGAATTTGAGTTATATTATGACACATTCCTTGATTTCAATAGAACATTATGGAAGGATTCACCTCCTCCTTCCACTATCCGTGATTTCATATCTCAAATTCTATGTGAAAGAGAAAGCGATGAACTATTTTACAAAATGAAATGTGTTGGTGGTAAAAAATGCGATGATTGTGGAAATTTGACTAAATTTCAAAACAAATATCGTATTGATATAAATGATCAATCATTGTCCAACATGAAAGTGAAATGGAATAGATATGAATATATCGATACATCGATTCAAGGTGCAAATAGTGTTAAAAGAATTGAATTACTAGAAGACAAAACTTTTCTGATAGACTTTTTGAGAAAGTTTGAGGCAGAAATTTACAAATACACCAAGCATTCCCATAGAGCTCGATGGCGAGACTTGCAATTCAAAAAATCTCGTGAATTTTTTCCACCATGGACCATTTTGTCAGTGATTGATTTTGCAAAAAACTACACATTTGTTACACAAAAAGAAATTCAGAGTGAATACTATCATTCTGACCAAGTCTCCATGCTCGTCCATATTCTATATAGACATGCTGAACAAAATGTCAATCATATAGAAAGCAAAAGTGAAAATCGACATATCATTCAAGAATATCACTTTTATATCAGTGACGATCGTACACATGATACATGTTTTGTACAACATTGTTTTGGAAAAATTTATGATTCATTGAAAAATTGTGGAATAACATTCAATGAACATTGGATAGGGTCAGACGGATGCGCAAGTCAATTCAAATATGCATGATCATTCTTTTGGTTGTGTTGTCTTCATAAGAAAACCTGCATTAAACATTGTTGGAATTTCTTTGAGACTGACCATGGAAAAGGAGAACATGACGGTGCAGGAGCATGCATAAAACAAGCACTTCTAAGATATCAAATGAACCACTCTGCAAGCCGACTTGTGAATGCTGAAGAAGTTGTTCAATGGTGCATCGCTGCTCTAAGCCATGAGAGAAACCCATCAAGAGAAGTGCGAAGGTACATTAAATTTAATTTATATTGGAAATCTAATTTTAAACATTGTACATTTATCATGCAATGATTATCTTTGATTGTATTTTGATATCAAATTTACAAATTCTTCTTCTAATTTTCCATATAAAGGTTTTTTTGGCATATTGGAATCGAAGACGTATATAGATCAATTGGAAATGACCTTGAAACAATAAAAGGGACTCGAAAATTGCATTCAATTCAAACAAAGTCGTCCAGAAATGTGTTTGCATTAGATAAAATAAAATATTCTTGTTTTTGTGATGTTTGCATAGACAACACAAAATCCAATGACGTTTGTGAAAACAAAATGTATGTGAACGATTGGAAACATACAGAGCTAAATACAAAGGGAAAAATGTTTGTTGCAATGTTTGAAGAAATGAAATCAGAGGAAACTACAATATAATCTGATGGTGATAGAGTTTATGATCTTGTTAGAGAAGGTAACATTTGAATTACTTTCTAATGATTTAAAAATATAAAAATAAATTTAAATATGTATAATTTTTTTAAGTTTATTTTATTGTGGAGGAGATGTTTTTGCTGTAATTGCACCTATTGACAACGATGAAAATGTGAAGTATTATTTGATGCATTGCACTGAACGACAAATGAAATTATTACAAAACTATAATGATCACGGATTTCAATATGACAGAGGGTCTATTATACTGAAAGGTTATTTTTTCAGACAAACTCATCAAAGTGGAGACTTTTTTTACTTTAAAGACTATGAACCTGATTCCATAAGTTGTCAATATAGTCACTTGGTGTGTGCAGCACGCATAAAGTTGATAGAAGTTCAATCAAAGAAAAAATCAAAAATTAAGAGATGGAAAATGTCAAAATCCGATCATGAATGGATTATTGAAGATGGAATTCCATTAGAATTTTTTTGAGTGAATTGTCCAACAATTTATTCTCTTTGGATTAAATATGTTTTAGAACTTCCAGTGCTCAACTAAAAATTGAGCTGCTTATGTTATTTGTGCAAGTGTTTGCACATGTACAAATTGTTTTGGTACAAGCACGTGCTCTAGTATCAATTGAAAGTAGCTTTTCTATACATGTGCATTGATGAAAAATGTTATATGTATTGGATATATATGTGTGTGTGTGTGTGTGTGTGTGTGTGTGTTCTAGAATGAAATTAATTGTTCTAGTTTTACTATGTGCATTGATGAAAAATTATTTACGTACTCAATATATATGTTCTAGAATGCA
The DNA here is from genome assembly GCA_034641835.2 of Pinus albicaulis. NCBI lineage: Eukaryota > Viridiplantae > Streptophyta > Pinopsida > Pinales > Pinaceae > Pinus > Pinus albicaulis. The sequence goes on along the minus strand of CM076580.1, from coordinate 723,880,779 downwards.
ATTAAATGGAACTAGTTTTTCTATGTGCATTGATGAAAAACTAGTTGGATTTTCTGGTAAAAAGTATGGACACAATGTAAATAAATCATCTGCAGTATAGTTTTGTACGAAAATTCCTTTCAGACAAGAGACTCGGAGCACTTCTCCGACTTTTGGTGGGACTTGACCCACATCTCTAATCCTGATTTAAAATCTAGTACAAAATTTGCTTGTCCAATGGTCAGATATGTTCAATGTGCATTGATGAAAAATGTTACTTGTCTTGGATAGATATGTTCTAGAATGCACAATTAATTGTTCCAAGTATTTTTTCTATGTGCATTGACTTTGAAGATGGTTTAGAAGACGTTGAAGAAGTTGTAGATTTTGGTGTTTTCACTGAATGTTTCTTTGTTGTTGGACTTGATCAAGACACAATTTAACTTTACGAGCAGATTGAAGACCTTGAAGAGGTTTTAGATTTTGTTGTTCTCACTGAAGGTTTTTGTCTAGTTTTGTTTCTTAAACCATCATTTCCATAGGACATTTTTGGTGAATAGATTCTTGACCTTGATGAGAGGATATTATACCTTGAAGAGGCTACATCTTTTGGTGACGTCACTAATTGTTTCTCTATTATTATGTTTGTTAAACATCTCGCTTAGGGCGAGGCAACTCCACATATATTGTACAGTTTATGGGACAGAAATCAATATGTAGAAATATTCACTTGGTTTTTATAATTGGATAGAGGAATGACTTAAAATGACCTTGTATGTCTTCTCGTTTTAGAGCTCAAATTTTTAGGAAGGATTTAAGTATCCACCTTTCAAGAATCACTAGAAGAGGTTGATAAAGAATATAGGAAGAAAAAAAACTAACCAGTGGTGTAATAAATGGATTTCTTTGGAGGTAGATTGGCATATGGACTTTTGGTAGCTAGAACTTTTCCAAATAAGTGAATGTATTTGAAAACCGAACCTCTAGTTTATTTTGGTTTAGACAAGGTCTAGAATTTGAAAAGTGAATTCCCTCTTTCTTCCTCTTACATGTCCAATGATCGGAATCTGGATTGAGGGAAACAAATTTCCAAAATAAAAAATTTGCATTTTATTTGTTGTAGACATGAGTTTTTAAAAGCTAATTAACTCATAAATTTCTCACAAAATACACTTAAAGCTTGACACATAAACCCCTTCCCAATTGGCTAACTTTAGACGATCCTAAACACATTTTTATTTAACTAATGAGGGGGATAGCCCAACAAAACTAGTTTGTCCATATTCAAATCAAGTTGGTATCAAAGTAAAATTTAGCTCATTTTAGTCAAGGTTAGTTAGAAGAATTAGTTATTGGTTTCTGTCTTCAATTTCCTCTCAAAATTAATGTGTGCATGCTTTTGAGAGACACACTAGAGGAATAAGGTCCAAATTTTTTATGAAAATGTGCTATTAAAGTAAATGGTTAAAGGAAAACATGTACAAGGCATAGTTGAGCCAAATGTTGTTGAGGAAGGGCCTAATTATTTGGGTCTTGGTTATGGAAAACATGATGGAGAATGCTCCAAAGCCAAGGAGGCGCATGACGTTGTTCCAAGAAGGAATTTTATTTTGTGTTCATTACCTCAAGCTTGTGAAGTTTGTGTTCATGATGAATGGAAAATTTTGACACCCACTTTGCAAGAAGATGTTAATAATCATGCAGCTAATGAGAATGTAAAATAAGAGGATGTTGAAAGCTCTAGATTCATTTAATTCATTGCTAGTAATTAGAGGAGAGCCACTACCTCTTCAAATTCACCTCCTCAAGAAGGCGACAACGGTGAATGTTCAAGGTATAAATTTTCCTCTAATCAAATTGTTTTTTATTAGGATAAACATGGTAAATATTCATATAAGATTTGGAAAAGAACTTGCATGTTCCTTTTGTGGTTTGAATAATCATAATGTTTATAGATGTTGGAAGAAGATATCCATGCACATGAAACTTTCTAAATAAATGAGGCAAAAATTCAAAGGCCCATTGGACAAGGAAAATGATGTTGAAAATAAGTTGCAATTGTTTATTACTCATTTCCATAAGAAAGGTCACCTTGTATAATATTTTGCTACATACAACACTGCACATTTTTAAAACATAAACTAACTTCTAGCAGACAATAATATTAAATTAGATTTAATTGTTTGTGCAGTTGAATTGATGTGCATAGAAAAACTGGGAATAGAAATCTTTGATACATACAACACACAAATGCAAAATCTTAAAAGATAAATCAATCTTGCAAATAGAAGGGTATTTAACTAGACAAAAATGTCCATATAGATTCAGTCAGAAACCCAGACCTAGTCAAAGAAAACATGAACCAATGGTTTATTTCCGCTCTAAATCAACGTTGAAAAATAGAGCTATTATGATGTGTTACAAGTCAGCCTACATGCCAAAGTGTTGGTCGGCCTAAAAGGAATTAAGTCTATCTATATTTATATACCTTGTCTGTGGCTCTTTTGATAAGGAATAACTCGGAAATCTCTGAAAACAGTTTACAGATTCTTGTAAGATTCAGTACGAATATGTTGATGGGCTTTCAGTGTGAAGTTTAAATAGTTTGCAAATAGTGTGGATCTGTTGTTCAGTCATCTTTGAAGCAGATTGCGAATAGTATAGTATGAAGCAGATTGCGTATAGTGTGAAGCAGATTGCGAATAGTCTAAGGAAGATTACAAATGCCTGAAACAAATCTGTGGATATATGTGGCAGGATGCAGCACCAACTAATGTTGTTGATAAGACTGTTAAAATAGAGATAGAGAACGAACCCAAGGGTTTATGTTATGTAACTAGCTCCAAAAAGAGAAGAAAAGAGATATCAACGCCTTAGAAATGAGCCACTTCGAGGGGGCAACCTCCAATACATTACATAAATGAACAATTATTGGATGATACAATTTACAAAACCTCATTTCTATATATAGGAGTCCATGGGGCCATAATGTAATCCTAGTGGGCCATAATGTAATCCTAGTGGGCCACAATGTAATCCTAGCCGACCTAACAATAATAATTTAAGGGGACAATAATAACAAAATGGGGGTTACAAGGGTACAATAATAACAATAAGGGGGTTACACTAACAACAATAAGGGACTATACTAGTAATATAGGGACCTAACATGCCCCTCTCCTTCAAAAAAAGTGGTGTCCTCAACGCTTGAGTAGCTCTGGGTGCTTTTGTATAAAATTCTCATCCTCCCATGTAGAATCTTCAGTGGGTAAGTTCTTCCACTTGATGAGATACTCTGAAATTGATCGATTCCGTAGTTGTCGAGTTCTTGTTTCCATGACCGCTTCCGGTTCCAATATGATTTTTCCTTCCTCATCAAGTTCTGGCAATATTGTTTGAACTGGAAGATTTTCACCTATAACCTTCTTTAAGCACAAAACATGGAAAACTGGATGTACTCGCGAAGAAGCAGGAAGCTCCAATTTGTATGCCATAGTACCAATCTTTTGCAACACCTTGTAAGGACCATATTACTTTGGCAATAATTTATTATCCTTCTTAGCTTGCTTGAGGGACATTTGTTTGTATGGTTGTAGCCGTAAAAATACCTAGTCTCCTACATCAAAACTTCTCTCGCTACGATGTTGATCTACCTGTTGTTTCATTCGATTTTGTTCCAAATTTAGGTTGTCCTTTAAGAGTTGGAGAAATTATTTTTGATGCTCGATGTGATCTTCCACTGCTTGAACCTTAGAATTTTCTCTTAACGATGATGTGATGGATGGTGAAGGATATCCATAAAGTGCCATAAATGGGGTCATTTTTGCTGCAGTATGGAAGGAAGTGTTATACCACCATTTAGCGAGAGGTAACCACTTGACCCATTGTGTTTGTTTATCAGATACAAAACAACGAAGATATCCTTCCAAACATTTATTTACTATCTTTGTTTGACCATCAAATTGAGGATGATAAGATGAGCTATGAGCTAATTGAGTACCCAAACAAGAAAATAACTCCGTCCAAAAATTTCCCGTAAAAATGGGATCTTTGTCGCTCACAATAACCCTTGGGCTTCCATGTAGCTTTTGAATTCTATCCACAAATGTAGTAGCAATTGTACTTGCTTTAAATGGATGAGATAATGTGCAAAAGTGTGCATACTTGGTAAGTCTATCAACTACCACCATGATGACATTCTTTCCTTCGGACTTAGGTAAACCTGTGATAAAATCCATTGAAATCTCCCCCCAACGTTGACTTGGAATGGATAAAGGTTGTAGAAGTCCCGGGGTCTTAATTGTCTCCACTTTATTCTGCTGGAAAACCAAACATTCTGCCACAAACTTTTGAATATCAGATTTAAGGCCATCCCAAAAAAAATCTTTCTTCACCCCGTGGTAAGTTTTTAAAAATCCTGAGTGTCCTCCTAAAGGAGAAGTGTGCAATTCCAGAAGAATCTTTTGTTTCAGTTGGGAATTCTTACAAAGATATAAGCGATCTTTGTACCATAAGGAATCATTTTTCCAACTAAATGTATCAGATGTACTAGGATCTTGCTGCAACTTTTGAATGAGTGTCAATACATCTTTGTCCTTCTTCCATTCATCTCTTGCTTCAGTTATCCAATCTGGTTGGATAATAGAAATGGCACAAAGCAATGCTTCCACCTCTTCATTCTTTCTTGAGAGTGCATCCGCAACAACATTAAGCTTTCCTTTTTTGTAGATTATTTCAAAGTCATAACCCAACATCTTTGTGACCCATTTTTGCTGCTCTTCTGAAGATAGTCTTTGTTCCAAAAAGTGTTTAAGACTATCATGATTAGTTTTTACCTTGAAGTGTCTTCCCGTTAGGTAAGTTCGCCATTTCTTTAGTGTATGCAGTATTGCTAACATTTCCTTCTCATAAATAGGTTTTTGTAAATACTTTCCTTTGATTGGACGACTTTCAAAAGCAATGGGTCTTCCTTCCTACATTAAAACAACACCAATTCCATTTCCTGAGGCATCACATTCCACAATAAAGGTTTTTGTGAAGTCTGGCGTAGCTAAGACCGGTGCTAGGCACATTGCCTCTTTAAGACATTCAAAGGCCTTAGTTGCTTCAGGAGTCCATGAAAATGCATCTTTCTTCAATAATGTTGTTAGAGGTGCTGCTATTCTCCCATAATTCTTAACAAACTTGCGATAATAGCATGTTAACCCGAGAAATCCTCGCAACTGCTTTATTGTCTTAGGGACTTTCCATTCCTTAATGGCTTTAATTTTGTTAGGGTCTACTTTAACACCCTCGTGGGATATAATATGACCCAGATATTCCACCTCTTGTACTCCAAAGAAACATTTGGATGCTTTTGCATATAATTGTTTCTCTTGTAATAGTTTGAGCACCCTGTCAACATGCTCAACATGATCCTTCCAAGACTTGCTATAGATTAGTATATCATCAAAAAATACTAGCACAAATTTTCTAAGGAAGGGTTTGAAAATGGAATTCATCAACCCTTGAAATGTAGAAGGTGCATTGGTAAGGCCAAAGGGCATGACCAAAAATTCATAATGACCCTCATGAGTTCAAAATGCTATTTTTGGAATATCTTCAGTCTTCATTCTAATTTGATGATATCCTGAACGAAGATCCAACTTGGTAAAATAAATTCCTCCATGTAATTCATCCAATAATTCATCAATCACAAGAATGGGGAATTTGTCTTTAATGGTGAGCTTATTGAGCTCCCTATAATCTGGACACATTCGCCATGATCCATCCTTCTTGTGTACCAATACTACAGGAGCAGAGAAAGAACTTTGACTAGGTTGAAATATACCCGCCTCTAACATTTCTGCAATCATACGTTCAATTTTTCTCTTTTGGAAGTAAGGATATCTATAAGGCCCGATGTTTGGAGGAACACTTCCTGGAATCAAATGAATAGCATGATCATGATCACGAATAGGTGGGAGTCCTTTGGGAGTTTCAAACACCTTGGAATGATTGTCCAAGACTTGTTGGAGATCTGTCGAAATAGATGATTTTGATGTCGGAACGTCTAGTGAGCATAATTGTGCAATTACGCCTCTTTGTTCTTTCTTTAGAAGCTTTGTCATGACATTAGAGCTTATTATCCTTCCCGGCTTCCCTTCAATACCCCGTAATTCGACTTCCTTTCCTTCTCAAAAAAATTTCAAGAAAAGTTCTTGAAAATTAAAAGCTATCGTCCCCAAAGATTGTAACCATTGTACTCCTAGTACAACATCAGCACCTCCCATAGGAATGGAAAGCATTGGACTAGTCAATACATATTCCCCCATGGTTAGCTTAATATTATGGCATTTTCCAGAGCAATTTATAGCTCCTCCATTTGCAACCATCACTTGACATTCTGGTGCTGGGTATAGGAAACAATTTAATTCCTTGGCTACCTTACAATGAATAAAATTATGGGTGCTACCTGAATCAATCAACACTATTACCCTTTTCTTCTTGATCCGTCCTACTATCTTGAGAGTTTGAGGAGTGGTAATTCCTGCCAGTGCATTACATGATATGGTTGGATTCATTTCTTCCTCTTCTATGGCTGGTTCCTGGTGTATATCCTCTTCTTTTTCATTTTCTTCTTCTTCTTCACAATCTATGTAAAATAATTTATTTTCAGCACACTTATGACCTTTAGTGTATTTGCTATCACAACTGTAGCAAAGCCCTTTTGCTCTTTTTTCTTCCAATTGTTGTGGTGTCAACCTTGTAGGTTGGGGAAATCTAGGCGTAGCAACACTTCCTTCTTTATAGAATTGAGTGGTAGGCTTCCTTGTCGCCATAATTTTACATTCAACTTTTCTTGCCAACCTGAATGCCTTCTCCAATGAATCAGGTTCCAAAACGCTAACTTCATGTTGGATGTTATCCTTTAAAGTGCCTAGGAAGAGATCAATCCTGTGTTCCTCTGTAAGATCAGTTACCCTTATATTCAATTTTTGGAAGTCTTCAATGTGCTGCCCCACTAAACCCTTTTGTTTGAGATTTATCAATTGGGTAAAGAAGGTGTTGCTCTTTGTATCCTCATAATGTGCTATCATCTCCTCCGTAAAAATTGACCAAGTGACAATTTTTTTACGGGAGCAAAGCCATTGATACCATACAAATGTATTTTGTTCTAAATGTAAAGTTGCAATGCGTACCTTTTGTGTGTTTTGCACGTTATGGAGATCAAAATATTGCTCCATCTGTAGTATCCATGTTACAGAATCCTTTCCATCAAACTTCCTCATATCCATCTTTGGAATATGGTGGTTCTTCCCGCCAACATTAGAGTTTATGAAATCACAATTAACATTTATTTTGTTCTCATCATGAGGTTCTTCTACTATCTTTTCACCATTAGGAAATCTTTCTTGTATCAACTTTGTCAAACCTTCCATGTCTTCTTTTAGAAAATTCTTCATGCTTTCCATTTTTTCATCGATCTTAGCTTCCATGTCATCCATCTTAGATTCCATGCCAGCCTCCATGCCATCCATCTTAGCTTCCACGTCATCCATCTTAGCTTGCACGCCATCCATCTTAGCTTCCACACCTTTCTTCAAACCGTCCATCTTCACTTCCACTCCATCCATCTTAGCTTCCATGCCTTTCTTCAATCCATCCATCTTCACTTCCACACCTTTCTTCAAAACTTCCATTTCATTTTTTGTTGCTCTTTGCGAGAGTGAAATTTGTTGCACTTGCTCTTGTAATTTTGATAGATCATGTTGCAATTCTTCATCTTCATGAGTCATGGTAGAGCCTTCTGAAGGCTTAATGGGTGTTGAATTATTTTTAGGTGCCATTTTAGAATCCAATATTGATACCTATTCTAAAATATTCCCTTGGAATCAATTCAACTTGATTCTTCAAACAAGACTTACGCAATTCGGAAAAAGAATACACACCTTTTACTTGCTTTGAGGAGCTCGATATTGAAATTGAATTATCTCTGTAATTGAAAATATTCAATATCTAAAATGTAGCCCTATAGTAGCCCTCTGAAGCTTCTTTCAAATGCCACAGGTCTGATCTAATTTGGATTCCCCAAGACAAAGTTGTGTCCAATCTCCCACAATGACCTAATTCTGGACTGGTTTAGTAGAGAAAACTTGTAGGACTTGCCACGTGTCACTGTTTCATCCTTTGTCTCTGAAATTGATAGCCAAGAAACTAAAATCTATGTACTTGTGACCACTTTTTACGGCACTCAAATCCATTGCCCAGAGAGAGAGTTATTGAACTTTTCCCACGATCACCTCTTTGAGATGAAATTCAGGAGCCTAAAAAAGCACTACCTTCCACAGATCATATCTCCAAAAATAATGCGAACCAGGCTCTGAAATTTTTTTACGAATTTCCTTAGGATTTCAACTTCGTCCCATACGAATTTCAGATTCTGAACCTTCGTATAAAAAAATTTATAGCAAAAATTCCACGATGACATGTTTAGGAGCTTGAAAAAAGACCTAACTTTCACAGATGATATCTCTGAAAATATTGTGAACCAAGCTCTGACATTTTTAGAAAATATTCCTCAGGACTTCAGCTTCGCACCCTAAATTTAGCCTTAAACTTCGTATAAAAAGTTATAGCGAAAATTCCACGATGACCTGTTTGGAGCAGCGAAACCCTAGAATCCAAAGCTCTGATACCAAATGTTGTGTAACCAGCTCCAAAAAGAGAAGAAAAGAGATATCAACGCCTTAGAAATGAGCCAATTTGAGGGGGAAACCTCCAATACATTACATAAATGAACAATTCTTGGATGATACAATTTACAAAACCTCCTTTCTATATATAGGAGTCCATGGGCCCATAATGTAATCCTAGTGGGCCACAATGTAATCCTAGCCGACCTAACAATAATAATTTAAGGGCACAATAATAACAAAATGGGGGTTACAAGGGTACAATAATAACAATAAGGGGGTTACACTAACAACAATAAGGGACTATACTAGTAATATAGGGACCTAACAGTTTATCTGACCCTGTTGTGTCAAAGGTTAGTGTTGTGGATAAGATTGTTAAAATAGAGACAGAGAACAAACCCAAGGGTTTATCCGACCCTGCTGTGTCGAAGGTTGATCAAAATAAGAATAAAAAACAAGGCGGAAAGGAAGCAAACAATGAAGATGGCAGTGGCAAAGATAAGTTTTCCGGCTTGATTTTTATGTGTAATTCTCAAACAAAGCAAGAGTGTTTCCGATACAAAGTGTTTGGGTTGCCACCAACCAAAAAGGAGCTTGTAGAAAAGGTGAAGCCCGGAATGAAGCTCTTCTTGTATGATTTTAACCTTAGACAGATGTATGGTATCTACAAGGCAGCGTCTGCCGGAGGAATGAATGTGGAACCAGATGCTTTCCAGAGTTGTAAAAGGCCACTCTCGGCACAGGTAATCTTTTTATACAATGTTTGATCATATATTCATTCTTACTTTGGGCCTATGCAATTTCGGTTTCGCATATTTTCTACATTAGTTTCCTGTTTTCTGTTGAGATTAAATTTTCTAAATGAATTATGCAGATTGCAGATATTCTAAGGAAGTTGAAAGAGTTTGAAAATAGTAAAGAATAATCAAATACATAAGAGGCAGTATATCCCAGTGAAGAATTTTTCAAATACATGTGAAAATTTTGAAAACGGTAAGGTCAAACATACCCGATGAAAGGAGCAACAGCGCCGATGAAAGGAGCAATAGCGTGGATGGGAGGAGCAACAGCGTTAACGGGAGGAGGGAAAACGCGCGAACAGCAGCGACAGTGATAGAAATTCGCGGGAATAATGAAACCGGTAAACAAAACAACTTCGCGAGCGATTTATTTATAGAAATTAGTTCGGCCGAACTATTGTAATCAAAATGAATGTGTACATGCTTTTGAGAGACACACTAGAGGAATAAAGTCCAAATTTTTGATGAAAATGTGCTATGAAAGTAAAGGGTTAAAGGCAAACATTTACAAGGCATAGTTGAGTACAAGGCATAGTTGAGCCAAATGTTGTTGAGGAAGGGCCTAATTATTTGGGTCTTGGTTATGGAAAACATGATGGAGAATGCTCCAAAGCCAAGGAGGCACATGAAGCTGTTCCAAGAAGTAATTTTATTTCGTGTTCATTACCTCAAGCTTTTGAAGTTTGTGTTCATGATGAATGGAAAAGTTTGACACCCACTTTGCCAGAAGATGTTAATAATCATGCAGCAATGAGAATGTAAAATAAGAGGATGTTGACAGCTCTAGAGTCATTGAATTCATTTCTAGTATTCAGAGGAGAGCCACTACCTCATCAAATTCACCTCCTCAAGAAGGCGACAACGGTGAATGTTCAAGGTATAAATTTGCCTCTAATCAAATTGCTTTTGATTATGATAAACATGGTAAATATTCACATAAGATTTGGAAAAGAAATTGCATGTTCCTTTTGTGGTTTGAATAATCATAATGTTTATAGATGTTGGAAGAAGATATCCATGCACATGAAACTTTCTAAATAAATGAGGCAAAAATTCAAAGGCCCATTGGACAAGGAAAATGATGTTGAAAATAAGTTACAATTGTTTATTACTCATTGCCATAAGAAAGGTCACCTTGTAGACAAGTGTTGGACTTTGTATCCAACAAGTCATCCGCAACATTTGAAGAAGGTGGAAAGAGATAATGACAAGAATGGAAAAGAGGATTCCATAATCGATGAGGGTCAAGATGATTCACATGATGATGAAGTGCAGCTAAAAGAAGTGCCATTGAAATGGTTTGGTAATGGATGGTTAGATTTCTTATCCAATTAAGGCCTTGCATGTATTTTGATGTTTCATGAATTTCTTTGCAAATTCAAAGTATGGTGCATGTTGCATGAAGCAATATGTTGAAGGTAGAGTTATGTTGACACACTTAAATGCAACAAATATGGAAATTTGTACATGAGCTATTATTTGACTTGAGAGTCAATTGTTTGAAGAGGCATGTTTTGTCGACTTGTGTTTGGTTGATGGTTTTGTACACCAATATATAAGAGTACATGGAGATATTCACATGATGTGAATTTTTTTTCTTTGAAGGATAAAAATGATATGTCAGTGAGCTATGTTTCTTGCATGATGTGTTTTTCAGTTTGATGGTTTTAGTTTGTGACAAGACGTCACAAGATTTTGGGAAGGTCCACTCTTGAGCGAGAGCCTCATGGTTACAACCTAATCATGAGAATCAAATGGCATGAACCAAACATATTGTGTATTAAATGAGGAATTCCGCTCTCCCAATCATTTCTAAATCACCCATATCACCAGGAAAACATGTTTTAAAAGAACATACTTTGGTAGGGGAAAGACCTTAGGTCCTTTGATTGTGCACATGTGGTGTGAAAAATTGAAATTGACAATTTGCAAAAAAGTGAAATTATGAATGAAACCACGAAAACAAAAATCCCAAAAGTGGTAAATGATTTAAATAGACCTAATTAATTATTTACCAACATAAATCCTTCAACTTTTAGCAACTAAATGATAAGTAAAAAAATAAATAAATTTGTAATTATGGTTTGAAAGTTACATAATCTTAAGAATCCAAAAAAAAAAATATTTTTCAAAACGTATTACTTTCAAAGTATCAACAAAGAATGTACAAGGGTGTTCAATGAATTAATGCTATTTATTTAAATTCCATGATGCATATCTTACTCACAATTTTAACAAATTATTAAATAATGATCTAGATTGGATAATTATATTATTTGTCATATATTTTGATGCTTATAGAGTGAAAAAACTAAAAGAATCAACTTGTAGGGTCATTTTAATGGTGGGTAGATAATTGGGGTCAAACCTTTTGGAGTCATTTTGAGGTATTAAATGACATTTCAGGGGGTCAAACGATTATCCCTTGCACTGAAATCTTGACCATTATTCTACACTTAAAGACATTTCCAATGGTGCAAGAAAAACATCAAATTAGGTTCATTCAAAATTTATGCCTTTAGTAAGTTGACCTATAATGTTGACCACCATGGTACGAGAGAATGTCATTTTAGCCCCATTACTCATGCATAGCAAGCTAGCTACATGTGGAATTTTAACAAGACTCTAAAAGGTCTAAAATCACAAACCTCGTTAATGGTTGACAGAGTCAAATCTTACACCTAGTTGGCTATCACGCTATGTTAAATACTTGGCCACTAGGAGGAATAAGAGTTCCATTTTGTGTTATTGTATTTTGTTCCATAGTTGAAAATACAACTAGGAGTATGAAGTTAGAGAGAAAATTGTATGAAGTTAAGTTTTCATAGCAACCTTACATGCCAAAAGTCTTAGCTAACTCTAAATATATTACCTCTTTCTTTGTACTTACATATTTTCCATACCAGAAAAGAGAGAGTAGAGCATGTTTAAATTTTAGTGTTTTTTTTCTCCGATAAGGATTTCCTAGGGAAAAAGGAGTCTAGAGCATCATTACTTTTTAGGGTTGCTTGTCTCTCATAAGGATTTCCTAGGAAAATAATTGTGTTGATTGTCTAGAGATATGTATGTGTGTGTTTCATTATGTTCTTTATTTCTTACGTTGTGTTTCATTATGTTTTATATTTCTTACATTTTTTCCCTCCTATTTTTCTTTCCAATCAAGGTTTATAAAGTAACATGAGAAGAAACATGAGACTTAGAACAATAATTTTCATTATCTATATGGAAGGCAAAAAGGATTATATCCCCTTAAGCTTAAGCTTATGTAGTTTGTCAATTTTTATCATATATTTTTTGGTAAGGGTACAAATGTTTTTTTATCTATAGTAAGTCATGAGTTCCCCAATTTTACCTTATGTAAAGCATGATTCTAGGATTACTATAATTTGTACTTGGTTTTTTATTGTGATGATGCCCTGTCTCAATCACTTGGCCATCTCTTGATGGGTAGTTAAATATTTATAACAATACTTAAGTAATATTTATCTATTTGTATTATGTGAAATGTAAAAAATGGTATACTATTTTTCATAAAATTGTGTTGAGTTTATCATATATTTCGATGAAAGTTGATTATATGACACATTTTCTTTAAAAGGATCTAACAATTGTGTTAAGGTATGAATTTGCAATTTTGTGTGGCTCTCTATCAACCTTCACTTCCTCATTTCTAGAAAAAATCTACTTGCTCATTCGTATACCCACTTTGTATTCAAATGCATGAGTTTTGAACTCTCGGTAACTATGTTTTTCCACGCATGAAAATTATATGTCACGTTTTATACTAACTCTAAATATTATTTTGAAGTTTGGATCACTGTTATTCTTTCATATAATTTAACATTAGATATAAGTTTAAATTGAAAGCTACTTAGATGAAATATAGCTTAGATATGGCATGTGCAAATTATTATCTATTTATTGAACTAAAGGACATAATTATTACACATGTTTAATTTACATTCAAATGCTTTTTTGATTTATCTCCTATAGCTTAATGTAATGCTAGATATATAATTTAAGTTGAAGGCCCATGACATAAATATGACTTCTATGTGACATTTGTATTGAATCATCTATTTGTTGTGTTATATGAACATAATTGGTACACGCATATCTAATTTGCATTACTAATATGTCATGCTTCTTTAATTTATCTTTTATAGACATGACCAGAGCATCCCCTTTTAATCTATCCCTTTTGAATTTGGATATGTGGGAAATACTCATCCACATATTTTTCTATCATAAAGTAGTGAGTAAAATTGTATTCCATTTGTGTCAATGTTAAGGCTAAGCACATGGATTAAAGTTCTGTATAAGATACATTGCCACGATGTACATTTACATCTAAAGAGTCCAAAAGCTCATTCAAGACCATATGTTTTGTTGATGTAGGTTGATTGGTTATATTGCATTTCTTTTTCAGTTGTTGTTGTGGGCCTTACCATCTATTCATTCTAGTAATTGCTGAAACTAATCTTTCACCTTTTATTTTAAATAGAAATAACTTTTCAAAGACATTTTAATATGTAAAATTAAGGAAAACCCTTTTTTGCCTATGTGAATATGATAATGTCTAACATGTGCTTTTTATTTCTGCAGTAATGACAAAGAACACTATTGTGGTTGAAAATGGTCTAAATGAAACCATACCATACACACAGCTCAATGAAAAGAGAGAGCCTAATATAGCAGGCATAAAAATACTTTGCTAAAAAATGATAAAACATGTGAGTGCAAAATTTAAAACATAAATCAAGATATCAAACACAATGATATTATGATGGAGAGAATATTTCTGAAGCCAAAATGAACATGCAAACCAAAAACTGTAATAAAAAGATTACAACATATCATTGCAAAATTTAAAAACATAAATAACCTAACACACAAGGATATCTCAAAACACTTGAATGCATATGTAGAACAAAACCTGTAATAGAATTTTTTTCTACATACAACACTGCACACACTACTACATTTGGCGGAAATTCCGACACCTGTTTCCGACGCTTTTGACCAAATGTCGGAAATTTTCCCAAATTTTTTCCATCCCGCCCGAAACCGTCGCTATACCGACGTCTATAGAAAAGTGTCGCAATACCGACACTTAAAAACGTGTCGCAATTGCGACGTTTAAAGGAAGGCGTCGCAACTGCGACACCATGGCCCAAAGCGTCGCTATTGAGACGACTCTAAACGTCGCAACTGCGACACAATGTCTAGGTGTCGCCATTGCGACGTTTGGAGGCACCCGTCCTAATAGCGACGCCTTTTCCGCCGTCGGTATAGCGACAGTTATTTTTGCGCTACATAAAAATACCAAACTTATATGCGCGCTACATAAAAATTCGAAACTTATATGCGCGCTACATAAAAATGATTTTATTGTTTCGTATTTGTCGCAATAGCTACATTAACGTTTGATATCACGCACGCATTCGCCCTCTGCTCTTGCAGAACAACATTTTCCCTCAGCATTCGCGCTCAGCTCTTGCAGAACAGCATTTGCCCTCAGCATTCGCCCTCAGCGTTCGCCCTCAGCTCTTGCAGAACAGCATTCACCCTCAGCTCTTGCAAAATGGTAAGTTCTTACTGCATGCCCTTCCTCCTATAGTAGGGTTGACTCTATTTGGGTTTTTTTGGTCAATTCCATTGGATTGTGTTAGGTTGTAGGGTTCTCTGTAGATGTCAAGAATCAAGATTCAATACCCTCTATTATCTTCATCACCTAATACAAGATTTAAATTTTTCCCAAAGAAACGCTTATTAATTTGGCAGCCATTATTTCTCCCTACTTTAAAAACCCTACATTTAAATGAAAACAAGCATTGCATTTCAACTACAAAAATCTATTAGTGTTCAAATGTACATGTGTGCTACATTAACGTCCGATATCATGCGCGCATTCGCCCTCCGCTCTTTCAGAACAGCATTCGCCCTCAGCATTCGCCCTCAGCTCTTGCAGAACAGCATTCGCCCGAGCTCTTGCACGAAACATCGCCCTCCGCATTCGCCCCGAGCTCTGCACGCATTCGCCCCGGATCGCCCCTCGCCCTTTCGTAATCGCATTCGCCCGCATTCGCCCCCGCCCGCAACGCCTTTGCCCTCAGCATTCGCCCTCAGCGTTCGCCCTCAGCTCTTGCAGAACAACATTCGCCCTCAGCGTTCGCCCTCAGCTCTTGCAGAACAACATTCGCCCTCACCTCTTGCAAAATGGTAAGTTCTTACTGCAGGCCCTTCCTCCTATAGTAGGGTTGACTCTATTTGGGTTTTTTTGGTCAATTCTATTGGATTGTGTTAGGCTGTATGGTTCTCTCTAGATGTCAAGAATCAAGATTCAATAGCCTCTATTATCTTCATCACCCAATACAAGATTTAAATTTTTCCCAAAGAAACGCTTATTAATTTGGCAGCCATTATTTCTCCCTGCTTTAAAAACCTTACATTTAAATGAAAACAAGCATTGCATTTCAACTACAAAAATCTATTAGTGTTCAAATGTACATGTGTGCATCACTTGTGTAGGGTATTCTTTTTCCACTTTCACATTATCCAAGAATGTGTGCAGTATAGTTCATATTTTTTGTGATTTAGATTGTCTTGAAAAAGGAAAGGTAAATTATTTCCCATGGAAAAAGAAGGTTTTCCCTTTTTATAGGTTGTTTGGACTTACGTGAAAAAATTTATGGTATGCCTTTCATATTATGTAGTTTAAATTTGAATTAACAGATTATTCTACATGAAAATATAATTACCTATGTGATGTCCTTCATCACTAATTAAAATTATAGGGTTTCAATTTCCTAGACTCTAACTCATCTGATGCTAAATTTTAGGTTCTCATTGGTGGATCACTCTTCCATTGATTTCCTTTCCCTCTGGATCTTGTCATACTTTAAAAGTCATCAATGATACATATATTATTTCAGGTATCCCAAAAGGCTTTATAGTAGAACATATTGTGAAGTTTTTTCGACACTTGAGGATTCTTTTTAGAACTGCAACGTGGTCTATGCTATCGAGTTATATATCAAGCAACTTGTCCTTAATAACCACACTATGAGGTAGGTTCAACCAGCTTGAACTTGTTGGGACATAGCATATGAAGTTGTGTGATGAGTCCATATCACAGGTCTATTATGGTGAAAAAAGTGAAGACACGTAATGATAGTTATTATGTTAACATTACTATAAACATTTTCGAAATTATCCATGCTATCAAGATGTCAAAATTCTAGGCATTAGGTGTCAATACTCGTAGCTAATAGATAATGATAATAATATAAAAAAATCACAACTTTATTCTTGAAATATTATTGTTACACATTGGTAACCTAGTTCATGAGTTACTATCACCCAAAGATTGCAAAACAAACTTAAAATATAAATTAAACCAACATGAGAATCCAACTAAGGGTTTCTCGACAAAATCATGCCATAACCTCGCATTTTGAAACCCAAATTTGAATCCATCATAAGTAATACAATGCAAACTCAGATGGATTTTCAATGCATGTTTGCATGCTACACTTATTCTCTGTCTAGATATCATTTTTTAAATGGAACCATTAGTCAAGCCCACAGTCCTTTTTATGTGAAAAATTTCAGCTCTATTTGAGCTTTTTTTTGCTCCACCACCTCCATAAACCAGTGTTACACGGGGTCTCGCCCCCCCACCTAGGGGTCTAGATTCCTCGCCCCCTCGCGCTCCGGGGTCTTGGGGACTTCTAGGGGATGTTTCCCTCACGCCCCCTCACGTCCCCTCACCTCCCCTTTTAGTTTATGGTTTCGTGTTAAAATTTGATGTGCCACTTAGCATATTTGAGAATCCAAGTGATTCTGATTCAGATGGTGACATGGTTGATCTTGATATATTCGTGCAGAAGTTGGATGCAGAGACTAGTGGGGCATTAACTTGATCATTTATGCTCATTTATCAGTATGATGATATCATTTGATATTCATATGTTATGTTTTATGTTTTATGTTTCAGACATAACTTATTTGCGTTTAAGTTTTATGTTTCGGACTTGAGTTGTAAACTTCAGTTTAAACTCTATTTTGAATCTTGATATAATATGTCATATGATATCTTAAACTTTATTTTCATTGTACATTGTTAGTAGTTACATTAATGATTATATGGTTACAAACTTACAAACTTACATGCATGATTGTATGATTTATGTTTTAACTTTTAACTTTTAAATTTGTTTCAATTATATGATTCATCATTCATCGATTTGTAATTTTATCATTTATGATTTATCTTTCATGATGCAAGTGTATGATGACTATATGTACATTCCTTGCAAAAATATAGTTACATTTTAAATATTAAATTTTATAATTTTTATGACCCCGACGTCTCCCCACGTTTCCTGAAAATTGGTAGGGAGCTTTTGCATAGGCCGCTCCCGCGCTCCCTCGCCCCCTCGCTCCCACCTCCAGGGGACTTGGTGGAACATTGCCATAAACATATGCAAACATATATCATGATCTTGGAATTCCATTACATATGTATGTGACAATGTTCCATAATCTTGCCCCATCATCAATTTAAGAAATTTCCATTGACTATCAAATTATGGAGGGGGGGAACTTTTTGCTGCAACATTTGGCTCAAAATCAGGGACCATCTTCGTATGAGGTGAATGAGAACTATAGATATTTGAAGAATTATATTAGTGCCTTTTCCTCTAGCCATGGAGTCATATACAGTCATCCATCACAAAAATTTGTCTTTGTTCATTCTCACCTTGAAAGTTGCAAAAAATCATGCCCTAAGTGAAACGACACTAAATTTGAAAGATATAATAAAAATGCAAGCTAGAAGTGCCCTATTAATACAAAGGGAAAACCTTCCTACCTACCCTAACTGAGATAAATTTTGATTGAATAGGGAACATGATATTTCCTATGGAGTTGATCCAACAACTTGTTAAATGTATGGGACTAAATCATGCATTTGATTTACAGGGAAACATGCGCATGAAGAGAAAAAGTGCAGAATTAATGGAAAATCCATACATGCCACTTATAAAAACTACACCGAAAGGTCAAAAAATACTTAAGGCCTTAACTTAATTTGAATCCAAAAAATGACAAAACAGGATTAGTGAAAACACGAGAGTGGTGTGGGTGAACAACATAAATAAAAAGTGAAGATACCTTTCCCCAAGATGCCTTTGTCACCGTTGTATGAAAACATGTTTTCCTTTCCCTTTATACATGCAAGTGAATGCATTATAGGTATGGTGTTTTCCCAGAATAGGAGAAGCCTACTTAAATATATCATTTGTGGATTGAATGGTTGGGTGCCTTAATGTGCAATGACATGTTTCCAGGACTGAATTCAATGCAAGGCATATTTGAAACTCTAACTCTGTCTTCCGGTGTCTTATTAGAAATTATTTCAATTTTCATTTTGTGTTTTCAAGTTAGATATTGTTTTCAAGTTTTTACATTTATAATTTTATTGCAATGTGGCAGACTGATCAGAGCAGTGCAGGAACAACCCCGAGACGTGATGATCGCGGAAAGAGGCCAGCGGAAGAACATGTAAAGTGCCAGCATTTCTCTATCTTCAGGTATTTTAGTTATTTACATAATTGAAATAATATTAATTTTGTTCAAATATGCAGACACCTAGCCATGGTACGCCCGATGATTCCCTCTTTGAGGAAGAGCTTTCTTCATCCCTATCTCCAGTGTTGTTGTTGCAAAAAAAGGCACGAGATGCAAGGTCGGAATTTAATGCTTTGATAGACGCGCCTCAAACACCTGAAACAGAAGAGAGGATACAACATCTTATGAGGCAACTAAATAGATATCAGGTAATAATAAAAAGTCAAAAGGATATTTTTTTTGTTCTGCATGAGATGAATTGTGATAGTTTGATTTTTAATTTTTACATTGACTAAACTAACAAAAAGTTATTTTGTATGTAGCGTTTTCTGGCACTTTCTGAACCTGGTGTTGGTGGTAGTGGGACACAAAGGCAAGAGATTTCCCAACAACCCTCTCGTACACCTTCTACTCCTTTAGGTGCCAGCCAAGAAACACACCCTACCCAAGCAGACACCCAGCCAACCGCTGAACGTGTTGGCAATGATGAGGCTGATATGGCCAACTACATTATTGCGTTTCCTGGAGCTACACGTGTCAGCTCCACAGGGACCATTAATGGCACGTTGTTGGTGAACGATGAGGGTGTCCCTATAAAGCATGTACAACTCCCAGGCAAATTTTAATATTTTAACTATTTCATGTACTTTATCTAAAACATATTTATCATGATTTTTATTTTTAAATTAATGATAATATCTTCTTCTTTTTTTGGTTTTATTCTGTGTAGGAAACAATGAGTTCTACAGGATTCTGGAGAGCTATACGTTGGTAATTTTTGGCCCAACCATATGTACAAGGTGGAATTCCCAGAATTCCAATCTAAAAAAAGAACTTCTAGATTATCTAGAAGCCCTTTTTGGGATCGGCACATTTGACAGAACAGCGGTGGCTCAGGCAGCCGGCAAATATTTGAAATATACCAGGGACACCTATAGGACGCAATTGCAATTTAACCCTAGATATGAGCGTCCTCTCACAGTTTCAGAGAGTGAGTGGAGAGCACTCATCCATGACAGAAAAGAGAAAAGGGCAAAGAAAGAAGGAAAAATGCCAACTGGACCCGCAAGGTAAATTACAACTTTAATTCAATAGCTTTAATTTTCTCTATGTCTAAAATAAAAGTGTTCTACGTCATATTTGACTTCAATATTTTGATGCTAGGTTGCCTGACACCTCAAAGGCAACCAAAGCTAGGATTGAAAAAAAGGGCCATCACAAGCTAGGCCAGGGCGGCTACTTGAAATTAGCCGTAAGAATTGTAATTAAGTAGCTAAACATCTTATAATTAATTGTATCGCCTTCCAACGTTTTTGTAATCCTATCAAATATGATTAAAAATACACAATCATATGTAATGTAGGGTGATGACTTCGGAACAGAAACTACAGAGGAAGATAAAAATATCGCTTTCCATTTTGGCTATCAAGTCGTAGTTGAACGTCGCAGAAGCTTGGGGCAGGTCCCAAGATCCAGAATGCCTAATAAGGTAAAACATTAACCTTTCAATATGTTTGTTTTCGTCCATAAATTTAATGTCTAAAAAATTTGTTTAAATCAGGGGAGCAACACTACCGATGAGGCAAATAACCCAGTTTTAGAGCCAGATGTAGATGATCCTCACGTGCAACCTGATCATTGTAGTGGGGACCAGGCCGACAATGCTACTATCAGTGAGGGCCGTGACGGTAATTAATTTCCACTTATATTTTTTTCTAATTATACCTTGATGGTTTTCCTTATAACGTTTTTTGTTTAAATGACAGAGAATGTTTCCCTTGAGGATCTTACCACCAGAGAGGAAGACAGGGCAACAGTCCCAACGGCGACAACTGGTGCACCAGGTAAATAATCTCATTGCAATTTTTTTTATTAATATTACCGAACTAGTTCAATGAGATTTAAAAACTGATAATTAAAATTTAATTATTATCTGTTTTTGGAGGCGATGCCCCGTCACTGGATGAGACCAGACATCGTGACAATGCAACTAGGTCAGCGGCGACAACTGGTGCACCAGGTAAATAATCTCATTGTAATTTTTTTTATTAATATTACCGAACTAGTTCAATGATATTTAAAAACTGACAATTAAAATTTAATATTATCTGTTTTTGTAGGCGATGCCCCGTCACTGGATGAGCCCAGACATCGTGAATACGCAACTAGGTCAGCAGTGCGGGTTGAAAGGCACGAAACAGGAGCAGAGCACGATGATATCGATGATGTAATTAGGAGCTTTAAAAATAGGAAGAAGAAAAAGAAAATTTGACAATGTAAAATATTGTATTATTATAAGACAAACGTTACCATACTTGGAACGTTTTTTTGTGTTATATAAAAAACTCATTTATCATACTATTTTTATGTCAAGCATTAATTGCAATGTTTCCTTGCGTACTTTTTGTTGAATTGTTTTTTTTATTAGTTATTGAATATTTTTTTTTATGCTCATGAAAGTAAAAAATGAAATATAGATTGGGTATTGGGGAATTGAGAGTGATGTGAGGGGGGGGGGAGGGGCCATAAGAGCTTCCACCTTCACGTGGTTGGCCCTGTTTAGTAGAGAATAATTTATTGGAGCGATTTAATCTTCGAGAAAACATCCCTTGATCCAGCGTAGCAACAAAAAAGTCACTGTTGACTTAGTTGCTACTCTTTCAGATCGTGGGAGGCTTGTTCCAAGTTCATGCGACTCCAATAAATTGTTCTTGAAACGAAGAGGAGCTTATTCAGGTATGTTTTGACATTTTTAACATATGTTCTAACATTATCATAAGAATGCATCTTAGAGTAAAAAATACTACATCAATTACTTGTATTTATTGTATAGATAATGATGGATTTTGATTGACTTGGCAGTGCAGGTACAAATCCTCTTGCATCATGAGCAATACAACTTGTCAACCAGGGTCATGTCCAAAATATTTTTGCTTGTGCGCTTGACCAGGTTCGTAATGTCACATTTTGTAAGTTCCTTTACAGTTCATAATTCAATATTAAGCTTGTTCACGATTATTATCTAGGTTTTTTGTATGTGTTTTTTCATCTATTTGATTGTAAGAAACTATGCATGTTTCCTGTTGTTCACTATGATTTCTCCCATTACCACTCCCAAGATGAATCCGACTTTATTGTTACATAGGTTACTTTATTGTTACTATGATTTCTCCATTTACGATTTCATAGGTTACATCATGTAAAGTTGTCAATCTCAGGTTGGTGATGAGCTTTAGTTCTCCAGATTTGGGGATTTTCTGATATTTTCTCCCTCATGTCATTCCCTGCATCACCTCGTTGTTTGAGCATGCCAATTTTCTACCACTTGTACCAATTGGCACATGTCAATCTCTGAGTGGTGCCACATTTCACCTATTTTCAGTGAGAGTTTAGGGTTTCTCTAACATAGCTTCATAAATCCGATTCAGTGCCTGCTTGAATATTGTCACATAATACTTATGGTTTGGATTGATGAGCATGTTCTGAATGGTTGGTTGATTCATAAGAACCACCCATAAATCTCCCTTCCTCTAACACAGAGAAAATAAAAATTTCTTTGACAGGAGACAGAGTTTCAATACTTTGAAAAAAAACTTCTATTCCCTTCAATAACTCAAAAAAAAACTATTACACTACTTCCTCACCGAGAGGGATTACAAAATTATGACTGCTACAAAACGCAGTGCATAAAACCAACTCACTGTCTGTTCAAAACAAACATACTCTGTCTCTAAAACACTCTGCTGTGTTTTTCCCTTTCGCACTGCTGTGCATACACACTTAAAAAGTTACACTCAGTCTTTCACTTTTTACACACTGCTGTGTAATAAAAAATTTACGTATTGTCTATAAAAAAAACTACCAAGCTTTTTTGTCCTTTTTATTTTTATATGCTGTAACATATAAAACATATTATAATAAACCCTCTTTTTAAAAAATAAATTTAAAACTAAATTCTATGGCCCACCTTTCATTTCGCGTATGATATATATATAACATATGTATATATTAAACTATCAAAACATTAAAGAACCCTTTCCGTCTGACTTCAAAAGTCTAAATAGATTGAATTTCAAACCAAATTCGCGTTCCAAAATGGGATGCTGACGTCTGCCTAATTTTAACTCGAATTCTCAATCCAATGTGCCCTATAAAATATTCGGGTCCGGTTTTCAGGTTTTCAGATTCCCTTCAATTTCATGCGATCCAATATTAATGCTCCACGTGTCCTCCTTTTGAATTTACAAAACTGTCGGGTAAATTTCTGTTTGTTTAATTTCTGGTTGGTGAATTGCGTTAATGTTGGCTATTGTGTTTAAATACAATCCTGTACAGAAATATGGTTGTGGCCGTCTACAAAAAAAACTTGCAGGAATTTTAAATGCTGAATTAAATTTCTGGATGGCATGCAAGCAACCTCCAAAAAAAAATGTTGCTGCTGCATCCGTCCTTCTGCTGCAGCACTTGAAGTTAAAATTCAACAGCACAGGGTTTAATAAGTGAGGGTGTAAAGGTAACTTTTTGTCGATGGTACTGGATTAAGATCATCTATTCAATTTTGTAGGGTCTTATGGTGTTTGGTTTTTTAGTTTTGGGTTGGGTTTATTGAGTCTAAGATAGTTTTTGAGTGAAAAAATTGCTATCAGGTATTAAAAATTTTGGTTCTTTTGTCAAAATTTATGAGCTTGTTAGGAAATACAAAACTGACAATGGTTGTATCTTAAATTTGTGGAAAATAATTTGAAATGAAACCTTTTTGTTTAGGTTGTTGCAACAGGTGCAAACCCCATTCAAATTACTAGGGGCATTGACAAGACAATAAAGGCCCTTGTTTCGGAACTCAAAATTTTGTCAAAGGAGGTAAACGCTTGCCTTTTGAGTAGGATGGTTTTCCTTTTTGCTGATGGTTTGGTGTATCTAATTGAATTAGTTTCCTAAGGTATTTTTGGTTGCAAACTCCTTTTCATTTTTCATACAATATTGGCCTTGTGGAATACATTTGATTGTGTGGTCTTGTTAGATCTACAACATTTGTAGTTGTTTAGTCTTATGGCCGAGGTGCACTTTTATTATGGAAATAGTTGGTGCAATATTGTCATTTAATCCTTACTGCAGGGTAGCATGTTGAGAAGTTTCTTGTGAAACATTTGGTATTCAAAATGACACTTGATCCTATACAAAATCATGCACTTGACTTCAAAATTCATATTCAAAGTGTGCCAGACAATTCTTGCAAAATTTCAAATATTTATGTTGTTTTAAACCATTATCTTTTTCATGTATTGGATGCTGAAAATGAGAAAAAGACTTTGGTATGAAACCAACTGGTGAATAATTTCCAGCAAAACAACCACTTTCAAGACATGATTTAGAAGTAGAACATATGTACTTATGAAGCATAGAAAGATATCCTTGATGCATTGTCAATGTTTGGCTAGGGTTATTTTTGGAGAAAATAACTCCTTATTCCTAGAATAGTGATCTTCAATACAAGTAAATGCCAGAGAAGAGACATCATCGTGTGACGCAACAAAACTGAAATTGGACCCCCAAGGAGAGCTGGTGTGTCTACAATCGCTCTGTCAGCATTTTCCCTTGGTGTACCCCGTTCTTTTTCTCCAGCCTGAGTCTTAATTGACTTCTTCTTTCTTCGGGTTTATTTATCAAATTCGTAGAATTTGATAAATAAATACTATCCACAATGGTTGGACTTTAATTTATATTCTCGACTTTATATTATCTCCAATCCTTATAACCAATGTTTAAATTTCAACACTTTGTATTTATACTCCACGTTTCTTTTTAAATAAATAACTTGTAATGAACTTTCGGCTCTATATTTCACCACCCAGCCTTACAACAATCACGCTCCAGACTTATGCTAATTATCCGCCAACCGTTTAATTAAACAATTTCATTATACTCCGGCCCCACCTATATATATCAATAACCAATCAAACACTCGTATCGTACCTGGCTATCCTCTGCACACCTTAGTTAACCTCCGGGCAAGTTCAACGTGCGACCACTGTCCGATGGCCCTTCTCCAAATCAATGACTCTTGGCAATTTCACTCGGCTTCCAACGTCGGGCTTTAACGTGCGATGGCGTGGGTTAAACGGTTGTTTTTCGGGGTCACTTCGCCACGTGTCGCATTCCCTATGGAATCGCTCGCGAATAGGAAATACTGCCTACTCCGCAAAAGCGGTGCGATATGGGCAACCCGCTTTTGTGATTCCGCTCGTGGTTTTCGTAGAGGGCTTGACCACGGGTGCATGTCTGGTTCCGCTATCCTTTTGTTTGTTAACTCATGTCCAATCCTCGGGTCAGGTTCCAAAAGCACAACAATTTTGTCTCTTTATTAAGCGGGATTTTAATATGTGTATTATCAAAGAAAACCAACACAAATTTTATAAGAAAATTGTTCTTAAGTCGAGCCCGCCGGACTTCAAACGACGATAAACCATAATTCAAACCAAATTCGCGTTCCAAAATAGCCTGCTGACGTCGGCCAATTTTGTGACGCGAACTTCTTATCAAATTCGCCCTAATATTTTACGGGTCCGGATTTCCACTGTGCGAGCGGCCTAAACAAAGATCCGCTCCAATCAATTTCTGCCACGTGTCCTCAATAAAAACTTGCCCTGCTCCCGGCTGCGGGTGCATTCGATGGCGTTTAAGGTGATGGGACATGGATATGGCAATTTCATATCAATCGCATTAACATTTAATGCTGTTCAATTAAGTTTTCACATCAAATCCGCATTAATTAATTTTTAACACTGTTCAAGATCGGACCTCCACTCCTCTTAGCGATTCCGCACGCTCCAATTTGATCCGGCCTTCGGCTCTCATTATTAATGATCAGAGATTAATTATGACGGGCGTCCTTTGATTGCATTGCAGACGGGTCGACATACAAAATGGCGTTTAGCCATGGTTTTTCAGACAAGCCAGTTGCTGGATTACACTGCCTGGTAACTGTGACGATAAGGAGAAGTGGCCAGCGGAACTTCTGCCTAGACTTTGCTGCATATTTCCATTTCTCTTGGTTCTGTCTCTGTCTGTCTTCCTCTATTAATTGGAATTCTGCTTCTTCGTCTCTTGTGCCCACTGCGATTGCACCCATGCCTCGCGTGCGTCATAGGATGCGTTGCCGCAGGGGGAGCACTAGAGGTCAATCCCGGCGCGCTCCCTCCAGCACCTCAACAGAGATGACTTCCGGCCAGTCCATTGATTATTACTTAGGTCGATATCCAAATACTAGGAGTGGGCGGGGTCGGCTTGTAGCATCTGGCCACCGTATGGATTCCCCTGCTCCTGGCTTCCCCACCGCTAGTTCACCTTCTCCCACGATGCACACTGCGCAATTTTCCTTTGATTGCACTCTCAACCACCCGCGAATCACAGCTGTAGTCACTGTGGTCTTCCGCGAGGAGGCCCAAACGAAGGAAGAATGCACCCGTCCGGCGGGTCTGAGCTCGGAAAAAGCCGGCCAGCATTCGGGCCTTCAGGAGGGGAGCCGTGGCATGCATGTGGAGGTAGCACCTAGCGATCCTGGACCTTCCGAAGGATGGTACCGAATCGTGGAGGAACCACCGGAGGAGTAGTTTGGTTAATTTTTTTTTCTTGCTTAGCAGGCCCACTTAATTGGGCTGCTTTTAGTTTATTTTACTGTGCTGGACCTTTGTAATATTTTTGAATTCTGTAAATTAAACGTTCAAGACTGGTTTCCCCGTATGAGGGAAGTCTTCTTAATTTTTTGATTTTTTGATGACAAATTTGCCATGAGTATGGCCAGGCAATGTTTTTGACTTCGGTGTAATTTTATTCACAATGTTAATAGATTAACTTTACTTAGAATTCTCACATGATTAGCATTTTTCTTGAATCCGTTCAAGGATTTTGGGTACTTTAATTTGTATTTGGAACAATGGACGTTGGTAATTTACTTCTCCGTTTTACCGTTTCACATACTACTATTTCACTTTCTTATAGATGCCTCAAGATATTTGAATGCTTTCTCAGATTGTCTAGAATTTCCATGTGGGACTGCTACTAGATTTTATATCATGTCCCCGTACGTGACATGGGGTATTTTTCTATCATTGTCTCTGGGTGGACGACTTTTCCGGATGGATATTTGGGTTCCAATCTTCGATGTGAAAATGTAATGACTTCATGGACTGTTTTACTTCATATAATATATTCAAAATATCATTTTTTCTCTTCGAAAAAAAAAATGATTAATGTTTATCATTCCGCCTTCAAAACTAGCGATGATGGTCTATGTTGCCGGTTTATCGATATGGCCCGATGGTCTTTTTATATTTTGGACATATCACACTCCTCACATGATTAGCGTTTTCCGTTCAAGGATTTTGGGTACTTTAATTTGTATTTGGAACAATGGACGCGTACGTACTCTATCTCGTTGCTTTACTATTCTACATATCGCTATTTCACTTTCTTATAGATGCCTTGGGCATATTTCGTGATGCTTTCGATTGTCGATAATCTCCATGTGGACCGTTACCGGGTTTTTATATCAAGTCGTTGTATGTGACATGGGGTATTTTTCTATCATTGTCTCGGGTGGGACTTCCACTTTTCTGGATGGATATTTGGGTTCCAATCTTCAGATGTGAAAATGTAATGACTTCATGGACTTTTTTACTTCATATAATATATTCAAAACAACGTTTTTTCTCTTGTGAAAAAAAAAATGATTAATGTTTATCTTTCTGCCTTCAAAACTAGCGATGCTGGTCTATGTTGCTGGTTTATTGATATGGTCTGATGGTCTTTTTATATTTTGGACATATCACACTCCTCACATGATTAGCGTTTTTCTCTGTTGCAGGGTTTTGGGTACTTTAATTTGTATTTGGAACAATGGACGTCGGTACTCTATATGTTGCTTTACTATTCTACATACTGCTATTTCACTTTCTTATAGATGCTTCGGGCATATTTGGATGCTTTCTCAGATTGTCGATAATCTCCATGTGGACCGTTACTGGGTTTTATATCAAGTCCCTGTATGTGACATGGGGTATTTTTCTATCACTGTCTGGGGTGGGACTTCCACTTTTCTGGATGTATATTTGGGTGCCAATCTTCAGATGTGAAAATGTAATGATTTCATGGACTGTTTTACTTCATATAATATATTCAAAACAACGTTTTTTCTCTTGTGAAAAAAAAAATGATTAATGTTTATCACTATGCCTTCAAAACTAGCGATGCTGGTCTATGTTGCTGGTTTATTGATATGGTCTGATGGTCTTTTTATATTTTGGACATATCACACTCCTCACATGATTAGCGTTTTCTCTGTTGCAGGGTTTTGGGTACTTTAATTTGTATTTGGAACAATGGACGTCGGTACTCTATCTGTTGCTTTACTATTCTACATACTGCTATTTCACTTTCATGGACTGTTTTACTTCATTGTTGTAGGGTTTTGGGTACTTTAATTTGTATTTGGAACAATGGATGTCGGTACTCTATCTGTTGCTTTACTATTCTACATACTGCTATTTCACTTTCATGGACTGTTTTACTTCACTGTTGTAGGGTTTTGGGTACTTTAATTTGTATTTGGAACAATGGACGTCGGTACTCTATCTGTTGCTTTACTATTCTACATACTACTATTTCACTTTCATGGACTGTTTTACTTCATATAATATATTCAAAACAGCGTTTCTCGTCTTTTAAAAATTTAATTTTTTTTTTTTAAATTGAACCCTCTGTCGGTCTACCGACGCCTTGTAGACGTCGGAACTGCGACAACCCAGAAACGTCGGAAGAGAGACAGTATGAAAACGTCGGAAGAGCGACGTTCCAAACGTCGGACCACATATCGTCGGCATTGCAACATATTCCAGACGTCGGAAGAGTGACGTCCAAAACGTCGGACCACGTTTAGTCAGAATTGCGACAGTTTACAAGCGTCGGAAGAGCGACGTCCAAAACGTCGGACCACGTTTAGTCGGAATTGCGACGGTTTACAAGCGTCGGAAGAGCGACGTCCAAAACGTCGGACCACGTTGGGTCGGAATTGAGACGGTTTACAAGCGTCAGAAGAGCGACGTTCCAAACGTCGAACCACATTTCATCGGAAGTGCGATAGTTTACAAACGTCGGAGGCGCGACGGTTTGTGAGACGTCGGAAGAGTGACACTTGTTCGGAACGACGGAAGAAGTGTCGATAGTGCGACACTTTTTACGTGCGTCAGAATGGCGACGGCATGACAAACCACGGTTTGTCCGCCCCCGAACTGTCGCTCTTGCAACGACTATGTGTCGGAATAGCGACGAATTGGCCGTCCTAATTTCCGCCAAATTCTCTAGTGACATTTTTAAAACATAAACTAACTTCTAGCAGACAACAATATTAAATTAGATTTAATTGTTTGTGCAGTTGAATTGATGTGCATAGAAAAACTGGGAATAGAAATCTTTGATACATACAACACACAAATGAAAAGTCTTAAAAGATAAATCAATCTTTCAAACAGAAGGGTATTTGACAGAAATGTCCATATAGATTTAGTCAGAAACCCAGACCTAGTCAAAGAAAACATGAACCAATGGTTTATTTCAGCTCTACATCAACGTTGAAAAATCGAGCTATTATGATGTGTTACAAGTCAGCCTACATGCCAAAGTGTTGATCAGCCTAAAAGGAAGTAATTCTATCTATATTTATATACCTTTTCTGTGGCTCTTTTGATAAGGAATAACTCGGCAATCTCTGAAAACAATTTACAGATTCTTGTAAGATTCAGTACGAATATGTTGATGGGCTTTCAGTGTGAAGTTTAAAGAGTTTGAAAATAGTGTGGATCAGTTTCCTGTTTTCTGTTGATATTAGCTTTCTCAGCAGTCTGCAGTCTGATGTTTCTATAGTATCTGCATTCTCTAGAGGCTAACCAGTCAAGCTCCACTTCACCTTGTTGGAACCAATTGCAACAATAACTTACAACAACACAGAAAAATAAAAAACATGTATTTGGTGATATATCTCCCCCATGGTCGACCTCGACTTTGTGCCTTTTCATGAAAATAAGGTAATGAGCAAATAGATACCCACAATGGTATATCCCAGGTGATTTCCATGTCATGAATATTGTGTATGATGAATATTGTGCATTAACAAGTCTACGAAATCCTAAAATATGTTTTAAATCATCATGTTTGATATGGAGGAGTGTTGTGGGAGCATTTTGAGGGGAGTCTAACAGTGGATTCGATTGTGCGGAGGAGTGTTATGGGACCAGGAGAGCCACAAAGAGCGGAGGTAGCAATATAACTAGTAGTAAGGGTGTTGCGCATCACGTTAAGCGGTAGTCAAAAGGAGAAATGTGCAGGTGAGGCCGGTGGGGCCGAGTCTCAAGGGAAAGTGCCGAGAGGCCGAGGCCCTGAGAAACTATGGAGGGGAGTCACTTGTGTTGACTAAAGCATACATAAATAATCATCATATCTAAAAAGGAGAAATGAAACAGATATAGCAACAATAAATCCTTATATTCCCTCAACAACAGTGTAGGTACACGACTCATGATGTTATTTATGGTAGTAGTCTAATTAGACTATCTTTTTGCCTTGAAAATCATTGAAATTCAGGTAAGAAAGGCCTATGCAATTTCGGTTTCAGTCTTTTCTACATCAGTTTCCTGTTTTCTATTGAGATTAGCTTTTCTAAATGAAGTATGCAGATTGCAGATAGTTTAAGGAAGTTTAAAGAGTTTGAAAATAGTGAAGAATAATCAAATACATAAGAGCCAGTATATCCCAGTGAATAATTTTTCAAATATATGTGAAAAATTTGGAAACGGTAAGGTCGAACATACCCAATGAAAATAGCAACAGTGCCGACGAAAGGAGCAACAGCGTCGACGGGAGGAGCAACAGTTCTGACGGGAGGAGCGAAAACACGCGAACAGTAGCGACAGTGACAGAAATTCGCAGGAATAATGAAACCGGTAAACAAACCAACTTCGCGAGCGATTTATTTATAGAAATTAGTTCGGCCAAACTATTTTAAAAGTAAAAGTTCGGCTGAACTCACAGTTCGGCCAAACTTTTGTTGTAAGTTCGGCCGAACTTTTGTTGTTGGTTATCCAATATCCGACAAAAATTATGTTTGCCCGCACCGTCAATGTGCCGTCAATGTAAACGAAATCACAAGTTCGGCCGAACTTTAAAAAATGTTCGGCCAAACTATTGCCGAAAAAAGTTTTCAGCCCCCGATTCTCACAAAAGTGTAACCCAGCTTCACGTTTCTACCCATAGTAAACTGCAAATTTTGGTTTTTGACAAAGTTTGACTAGGTTTTTGAAAAGTCAAAAAAAGATAATATTCCCCAGAATATTCCTTCCAGGCCATTCTCATGCTAACAGCTGTCGCAAATTTATTGATTGGGTTTGTGGTTTTGGCCAATCAGAGGCTGTCACGTGGCAGGCCCATAGGCTGCCACATGGCCCAAGTTTGGTGTATTAAATTTTTTGGTTGAGGACAAGAGTCGACCCTGCGACCCCCTCGACAGCACGCCCATGCCTTACCGCTTGGGCTACCTTTGGTTCTTAACCATAAGGTTTGTGTCGTTTATTTAATGTTGGTTTAAATGATGTTTGGGGGAGCAGAGGGGCCAACCCTTCCCCATATGATCTGGCCCTTGCCCAAGGGCTTAACGCCAACAGAAAATCCACAACCGCCAACCCCAACACATTGTCACATGCCAACGGTTTTAAAACCAAAAACTTCGTGGCTTGTTGACCCCAATAGCCATCCGCCAACATTCTGGAGGTTTTTCACATGAAACTGCCCACATTTATTGCTAGTGGCTAAATCAGTGGATATTTGGCCAGCGCGACCAAAATTGGTGAAAACTTCTATTTTATCTCCAATTAACTGCAATGCTCCAAAATTAGTGGAGTTGATTTAGAGGTAACTGGACAAAATTTGTTTAAGCTCTATCTTGAGCTAGATTCGACCATTCTGAGAGTGTAAATAGTAAATTTCAACTATCTAAGACATTCCAGATTCATTGGTGAGGTTTTTAGAGCCATCAGAGGACTTCTGAGCAAGATTTAGCTTCAGATAAGTTCTAGGGGCCACTAGGGCCACCAGGAGCCAGCAACAGTTTGAGGCCTAGCTAGGGTAGCTAGAGGCCTTATTCAGTGAAAAAATAGTCAATTTTGGATGTTTCAGACATTATGTAACTAATGGTGAGGTTTTCACAGCTATGAGAGGAATTTTTAAGGCTAATATGCTTCATAGAAGTTCTAAGGGCCACCAGGGGCCACCAGGAGAATGAGGCCTAGCCAAGGCAACCAGTAACCATTCTCAGCAAACCAATAGTCATGTTTGGCTGTAATGAACCTCATGAATCTAGTGGAAGGATTTTCATAAGCTTTTGAATACTTTTGAAGGTCAAGATGCTTCAGGGAATTTTTCAGTGAACCCAGAGCCATGGGTTGCCACCAGGTGTTGGAGGCACAACCGGAGTAGCCGAAGGCCAATTTCAGTAATTGAATAGTCTATTATGAATATTTTTTACATTAAAAATCCAATGGAATTATTTTTAGAATCATTTGGAGACTTCTGAAGGTCGATAAGCCACAGGGAATTTTCGGGCAGCCCAGGGGCAACAGTGGATGGAGGCCTAGATTGGGGAGCCAAAGCTCATTTTGAGAAATGACCAGTATATTTTGGAGGTCTGATATATGCTAGAGATATTAGGTGAGGTTTCAAGGACATAAGAGGAATTCTAGGGAGTTTGTGCCAAAGAGAAGCATAGGGAAGCTTAAGAGCACCGACAGATGAAGTCAAGTCTAAGGGGAACTTAGATCTATCGTCAGAGTTATGGCAACCATTCTAGGGGTATGATGATATTCTAAACCTAATGTTACAGCCCAAATAACCATTGGAGTTAAGTTTTTACTTTTAAAATAATGTATACATCATAATCCCAAAGAGCCAAGTCAATTTGACAAGATCTCAAGGAGACGTAGCCCATGATATTCGGGTAAACTCGTATATTAAATTTGTTGTTATGTGTTGATGCTTATTTTCTGCACTTTATGGTTTTTTCACACGCTTAATATCAGCAAAAAAAAAATGTTCTTAAAGCACTTAAACAGTTAAAAAAACATACACATGTTTCAAGTATTCATTTTAGCACAGTCATGTATAAGCAAGATCTTTTATTTGTTTAATTGAGTGGGAGGTTCTTGCGCATAATAATTTCAAGTTATCCACCCATTTTTATATCAGGTTGGTATCAGAGCCAGGTTTTCTTGATTGACAGAGCACTAGGTTGCTTGTTTGACTTGAAAGGCGTTTAACAGTGCAAATAATTTTACTGTTTTCAAATTTACTGTTGCTTACAAGTATAAGTTTGCTAGAGGAGAAGGGAGAGATACTATTAGCTAAGTATAGAAGAGGAAAAGAAGGAATAAGGGCTGAAGGCATCTTCCTTACCCAAAGGACCTCAAGGAAACCCTTGAAGCAGAAGAGGCATTGTTTGCAAAAGGTTGCTTGAAGAAGAGCTTGACTCTACAGCCATTTTGTTCAGAAGCTTTGTCAATTGTTTTGAAATATTCGTGAATTATTGTTGAAGTTATTTATTTCATTGACATAATGATGACAAATTCATCAAGTGAGGTTTCAAAATCCTCCTCCTTCACAAGATTCTTCGATGAAGAGATGAAGCGAGACTTCTACATCTTGAACGATAGGGTGCAAACTATGTTTGAAGATAGAAAATAAAGAACTAGAATTCATGAGTAATTGGTTGCTATGAAGCTAGAGAAAGAAGGACTTCTTCAAAAAATGAATGAGATGGGGATGAAACTCCATCAAGCCCAAGAGGCCTTAACCAAACGCATGCTTGAAGTAGAGGTAACTCACTCAAATTTGTCTCCAAATTTCTCTTCAAATAGATGTGTAGGTTCATTTTAAAAGCACACTAGAGGTATATGGTCCAAGTTAATGTTAAAAATGGGCTATGAAGGCAAGGGTTTAGGAAAACATTCACAAGGCATGATTGATCCTATTTTGGTTGAGGAAAGGCCTAAGAAGTTTGGTCTATGCTATGTTCAACCTTATGGAAAAAACTCTACATCCCTGAAGGCATTTGAGACAACTTCAAGAAGAACTTTTGTTGCGAGTTCTAAACCACAAACATGTCATGTTTGTTTTCAAGTTGATTTCCATTGTTTGAAGCCTATGTTGCAGCAAGTTGTTAATGGACATGTAGCTTATGGCAAGCAAGAGAGTTCTGACAGTTATCAAGACAAGAACATTGATGTTAGTCTTTAAAAGAAAGTTGGAACCTCTACAAGTTCATCTCCTCAAGAAGGTAAAAAATATGGACATGAAAAGAAGCATTTTAGGTATAATTCTTCCCATAGTCAAGTTGATTATGCTTTTGATAAGCATGGAAAATATGCATGCAACAATGGAAGAAAGAGTTGTTGTTCCTATTGTGGTATGTTTAACCATGAAGTTTCAAAATGCTGGAAGAGGTTGAAGGCATATAGGAAACAATTGAAGCGAAGGAAACTTTCTCAGAAGGTGAAAAATATTTGCACACATTGCTAGAGAAAGGGACATGTTATTGCCCAATGTTGGACATTGCATTCAACTAATCATCCCAAGAACATGAAACAAGAGGATAAAAAGACTGGAAAAATTGGAACCAAATATTCCATCATTGATGTGAGAATAGATGTTTCACATGAAGAAGATTTTCAATAGCAAAATTCGCCATGGAAGTGGCTTGGTAAGAAGTGGTTTCAATTTTTAACCCAATAAGACATACATTCATTTGTACATTGCAAATTTCAGTCATGTATGCATTTATGTTGAAAACTTATGTTTTTTTGAACCACATTTGATCAATGATCAAGGAAATGAGGTTCATCTACCTTCTATAAATTTTTCGGCAGAAATTTCTGAGTGAGTTCAAGGAAGACAATTCTTGACAGGAGGACAAGAACATTCAAAAAGGGAAGTGTTGACTACCTTCGAGTTGGTGTTCAAAGGCACTAATCCATGCAAGGCAAAGTGTATGGAGGCTAAAAAATTGAGGGTGATGTTGTCTCATCTACTGAACAGATCATATAATCAGTCTTTTGGGGTCCAAAAGATTACCAATGGGGAGGTGTGATCAAATTTGGTTCAAGGACCTAACTGATAGCTCAAATTTCAAAGTGTTCAAAAGTGTGTCAAACCGGTGCGATCGGATAGATCTCGTCTTCTTGATTCTGACGCCATGAACAGTTCGAAAAACCAACACCGTATGAAGAAGTTATCGCAATTTGAAAAATCCTATAAACTACAAGTTTTGGCTTTTGACCAGGTTTGACTAGGTTTTTGAAAAGTCAAAAAAAGAGAATACTCTTGGAATATTCCTCGAAATATTCCCTGGAATACTCCTTTCGGGCCAGTCTCATGTTGACACGTGTCGCGGATTTATTGATTGGGGTTGTGGTTTTGGCCAATCAGAGGCTGCCACGTGGCTCAATTTTGGTGTATTAAAATTTTTGGTTAGGGACAGGAGTCGACCCCATGACCTCCTCGATATCATGCCCACGCCTTATCACTCGGGCTACCTTTGGTTCTTAATCATAAGGTTTGCGTTATTTATTTAACGTTGGTTGAAATGATGTTTGGGGGAGCGGAGGGGCCAACCCCTCCACATATGATCTAGCCCTTACCTAAGGGCATCACACCGATGGAAACTCTGCAACTACCAACCACTTTCAACACGTTGTCACATGCCAACGGTTTTAAAACCAAAAACTCTGTGGCTTGTTAACCCAAACAGCCATCCGCCAACATTCTGGAGGTTGTTCACATGCAACCGCCCACATTTATTGCTAGTGGCTAAACCAGCGGATAGTTGGCCAGTGCGCCCAAAATTGGCGGAAATAGATATTTTATCTCCAATTAACTGCAGTGCTTCAAAATTCGTGGCGCTAATTTAGGGGTAACTGGACAAAAGTAGTTTAGGCTCTATCTTGAGCTAGATTCGACCATTCTGAGAGTGTGAACAGTCAATTTCAACTATCTTAGACATCCTAGACTCATTGGTGAGGGTTACAGAGCCATCAAAGGACTTATGAGCGTGATTTAGCTTCAAATAAGTTCTAGGGGCCACCAATAGTTTGAGGCCTAGCCAGGGCAGCTAGAGGCCTTATTCAATGAACCAATAGTCAATTTTGGATGTTTCAGAAATTATGGAACTAATGGTGACATTTAAAGAGCCAATAGAGGACTTCTCAAGGCTGAGATGCTTCAGAGAATTTCCAAGGGCCACCAGGGGCCAGCAGGAGAATGAGGCCTAGCCAGGGCAACCAGTAACCATTCTCAGCAAAAAAATAGTTATTTCTGACTGTAATGAACCTTATGAATCAAATGGAAGGATTTTCATAAGCTTTTGAACACTTTTTAAGGTTGATATGCCTCATGGAAGTTTTCAGTGAACCCAAAGCCAGGGGTTGCCACCAGATCTTGGAGGTGTAATCGGAGCAGCTGGAGGCCAATTTCAGTAAGTGAATAGTCCATTATGACTTTTTTTGACATTATGAATCAAATGAAAGGATTTTCAGAGTCATTTGGAGACTTCTAAAGGTCTAGAGGCCACAAGGAATTTTTGGGCAACCCAAGTCCAACAGTGGATGGAGGCCTAGATTGGGGAGCCAGTGCTTATTTTAAGCAAATGATCAGTCTATTTTGGAGGTTTTATATATGAAGGAGACAATAGGTGAAGTTTAAAGGACAGTAAAGGACTTCTATGTATTTTCTTCCAAAGAGAAGATTAGGGAAGCTTAGGGCACCGACAAATGAAGTCAAGTCTAAGGGGAACCTAGATATATCTTCAGAGTGATGACAGCCATTCGAAGGGTATGATGATATTACAAACCCAATGGTACAACCCAAATAACCATTAGAGTTAATTTTTTACTTTTAAAATAATTTATACATCATAATATCAAAGAGCCAAGTCAATTTGACAAGAGCTCAAGGAGTCGTAGCCCACGATATTCGGGTGAACTCCTATATTAAATTTGATGTTATGTGTTGATGCTTATTTGATGCACTTTATGGTTGTTTCACATGCTTAATATCAAAAAAAAAAAAAAAATCTTAAAGCACTTAAACAACTAAAAAAACATGCAACTATTTCAAGTATTCATTTATGCACAGTCATGTATAAGCAAGATCTTTTATTTGTTTAAATGAGTGGGAGGTATTTGCGCATAAGAATTTCAAGTTATCCACCCATTTTCAGATCATCAATGCATAATTTGAGAGTGCCATATTTCTTCTTCATGAACAACATCGGTGCACCATGGAGAGACACTTGGTCTAATGTACCCTTTGTCCAACATTTCCCTCAACTACAGTTTTAACTCTACCAACTCTAGTGTACTCATCCTGTATGGTGCTTTTGATGTTGGAGCTGCCCCTGGAACCAACTCAATAGAAAATTATACCTCTCTATGTGGTGGTAACTCTGAAATCTCTATTGTAAATAGATCCTGAAACTGCTGCAGAACTGGATAATTGTTCAACACGTCTGCATCCTCGAATTCCTTACCTTTGTCACTAAATATATGAACTACAAATAGCACACATCCTTTCCTATGTTTTCACTTGTCCTGCATAGTTCTCACCATCCTAACTGACGTGGCTTTCTTCTTTCCTTGTAGGACCCTTGGTTTCCCTTTTTCATCCTAGTATTCAATAGCTTTGTTATAGCAATCTACTTTGGTCTTATGGAGATATAACCAATCCATACCCAATAGCGTATTGTAGCAACCCAATGGAAATATGTTCAAGTGCTCTGTTGTAGGAATACTGTTCATCTCAAATGCACAAGCTCTTACCCAATGGTCAAATCTTTTCTTTGTACTTGTGACCAACTACACTAACCAGGATTATGCATGTATTTCCTTATTCAAACCACACTTATCCACCAAGTCAGGACTAACATAGCTATAATTAGATCCACAATCAATCAAAATATAAATAACTTGATCAAAAATCTTACATCCATCTCAATTATTGAACCTTGGTGATTTTCTTGTCTGTTGTCCATTTTTTCATAACTGCAAGGAATGCCCTACCCAAAATCCCCAACAGTATGTGCCTCCTGCGCACTATATATCTTAGGCCTACCTCCCTGATTATGTGGAAAATCCCTCTTAATATGCTCCTCACCTCATGTCCAACACTCCAACCGTCACATACCACTACCTCCATGTTTTTGATGTGATATATGTTGTTTTTGTGGCCTATGTCCCTATCTAGGTG
The DNA here is from genome assembly GCA_034641835.2 of Pinus albicaulis. Classification (NCBI taxonomy): domain Eukaryota; kingdom Viridiplantae; phylum Streptophyta; class Pinopsida; order Pinales; family Pinaceae; genus Pinus; species Pinus albicaulis. Next base: position 723,842,354 of record CM076580.1, on the reverse strand, counting down.
CATTAAATTTATTTTATGGTGTCATGTTTTATTTCTCATCTGCATGCTGACGCCTTGCTCTCTTAGGCTTCCAATTACCTTTTTCATTTCTTTTCCATCCTTACTGAGACTCCTTTTTCCACTTTGATTATTCACAACAATGATTCATCTTTTCAATGACTTCCTCGAGTGTATGAAGCTCATCAGACTCAATCCGATCTCTAAATGCTATTGGAAACCCACTGAAAAATCACTAAACTCTAGCTTTCTCATCCTCAAGATATGGTACATACCTAAATATCTCCAATAAATTTTTCATGTACTCCTCATCCATCATCGATCCCATCTTTATCTCATAAAATTACTTGCCCTTACTATCGTAATACCTCTCTAACAAGTAATTCTTTATGAAAATCCTCTTGAACTCATGCCAACTCAAGTCATCTTTCTGGATGTGTCTAACCCACTTCACATCTTCCCACCAGATGCATGCTTTACCTCGCAAACTGAAGATAGCAATCCTGGCCTTCATTTTATCTGAGTACTCATGCAACTCAAATAACTTCTTCATCCCAAGTATCCAAGCCTCTGCATCTTCTGGTTTCTTCAAGCCTCCATCAAAAGTAGGTGGCTTTACTTTCTTAAATTCATCAGGCATGTATCTCCTGTCACTCCTCATGTATGGATGATATCGATGACGATCATGATGTCAATATGAACCTGGAATGATACATGTACTCATCACCCTGCCTATCTTGAGTGTCCAACAACCTGCCATCTCTCACTGTGTCTGGTCTATCTGACCTGTGTCTACCAGGAGACCTACTGACACATGCCCCATTGGTTCTATCCTCATGTCCATATCTGAATCGTAATGGCCCTTGTTTCTGCAAATGTGACAAGCTCTGAAGAGTTATTGCATTCACCTCTGCTAGTTTCTCTTGTGCTTATATGATTCTGTCATTATATGCCTTACAACTGCTTATTTCTTCCTTTAGGCTTCTCAATGTGTCTTCCAAATCAGAAGAGTGCCCACCATGCTGCTCATATGACTCATGGGGGGATTCAATGTAGTCTACCACCTTTCTATCCATGTTTATATTTTCTTCCTGCCAAGAATACTATGTCAGCTAAACCAAATAACAATAAACCAACGTACCTTAGTGTAATTTTGGGAGGATATTTCCTGCAAGATCAACCAGTCAGCATAGTACATGTATATATATAATATTGACAGCAAAATGCACACCAATGCAAACTTGACCATACACAATTAGAAGCATGAACCATACATGAACATAAGGAACATATAACCGAGCATGACTGACCCATGCACATTCAACATATAACACTACACACACAAGCACACACATACAATACACAAGCATGAGCCATATATGATCTAATCATAACCAATAAATGCACACACAATATGTACAACATGTAAAAAAGGGTTCATGCCCAATACATGAACAATAACAACACACCATTAGTCACACACTCATGACGGCATGTTTACAATAACATCATCACCACTTATATGGCGACACCACTGCCACCATGGCCAACACAACATAGATGCAACAACCACATACAACATAGATATGAAAACACATAAGAAATAAACATAAAATCATGACCAAAACACTACTCATCAAGTCTGAAAGTTGAACCATGCTCTGATACCACTCTGTAACATTGTCCTCCCACATCTACCAAGGTAACCAGCCAACCTAGGCAAACATGTGATGAGAGGCTACTAATATTACATTCAACCTCGTAGATGACCTTAAGGAAGTGGAACCAAGGGAAGCTTCAAAAACACACCTTACATTACATCATTAACATACCCAAGAGGTAACCCAAAGTTCCAGGGCCATGTTCCATGAGGGGAGACTGATTTTTAGCCGTTTTGAGGCTGAGCCATAGGCTAGCCTTGGCAAGGAAGTGGCTAAGGCCGAAACAGAGAATTTTCCGCCTATAGATCTGGGATTTGTGCCACGTTTTCAGCCCCTGAGCCCATGTCATTGCCCAGAACTTCCTGTAACTTCAAGAGAGGGTAAATAACATTAAATCAAACATATGGAAGAAATCACAGCAACCGGAATTCATCTGAACCCACCCATCCATGATAGGAATTTTGTCAAACATGTCACAAACTTAGCATCTACAGGCATAAACATCATATTTAAACAAAGGGGTCTCTTTCTTATCTGAGAATGGTTAAGAATCATTGCTCTCTTACACAATAAGCTATCATACAATCAATTTTACATAGATACATGGGATATTCATTTACAGGAAAAAACATGAATAGAGCCATACATCATCACTAATCGAATACATGCTCATAACCAGTATATTAATAATAGAAATGTAATGGATGAAATAGCAATAAAATATATACATAAACTAGTAAATTTTCAAACTGAATACCAAAGAAATGAGCTCTTCATTACTGAATGTAAAAAACAAACTAGAGATGGGACTTCCACATTCCACTCGACCATATATTGGTTGAGCCAAATATACTTTAGCCAATCACCCTTGTGCCATATTCCAAGCATGAATGTGGGACTTAAACCGAAGGAACCAGCCAGAGAATCCCAAGGCTAAACCACCTCACCCTCATAATTAAACATGTCATAACCAGCTTTACCATGATCTACCCTAATCACTAAGCCAACACAAGCATGGATATCATCGGATTCTCTCTGCCTAAACCATGAGAAGTTTTCATGTCTCATAGTCTCTTAGGATTTTCCACAACCCATATTCTGAATCAGGCATCACTAGGCCCTAAACCGAGACATACTCTCTAGGTTTTACCGCAATCCCAAATTCAGGATTCCTAGGCTTGAAATGGAGTGAAAGCCACCACCTCTCAGGCTTTACCGCAATCCAAACTTGGATTACTAGGCCCTAAACCGAGGCAACAAGTGAACCGGTTCTATATCATTTGGAGTTCCACCTTACTCAACTTCGAATCCATCTAGTGATCCAGCTAAACTAAAACATGAGAACACCACAACACCATGCCTATTCGGAAATGGAAAGGCTAGGTTGAATACATTGTCACACCTGGAAAAATCCATGCCAAGATAGCAAAGAACCACATGCAATACCATGCATGCCAAATCTGGTAAGGAAGATACACATGCAAATAAATACCTACCAAGAATCCTACTATAGCTTCTTTATTCCTACTCCTCCTTGCTTTCTTCCTCCTTTTTCCTGCTTTCTTTCCTTCCTTGCTCAAAATTCCAAAGTGCTCCAAAAAATCTAAGTGTCCAAGAGAGAGAGAGAGAGAACAATGGGAGAGCTCCAAAATTGAACTAAAAAAAAAAAATTAAAAAAAAATTAAAAATTAAAAAAAAAGGTACCAAATGATCCTCATATGCCTTTATATGAAAGAGGCCTCTATTTTCTTCATTTTCCATTATTTTCCTTCAATTTCCTCCTCACATCCAACCTATGACCTTTCATCTCCCTTTTCTCCTAATTTCCATTATTTTCATAAGTAATGTGCCAAAAATACTTTTTCCACTTTAATTCCTTATCCATAGCCTTTGCCTTTGCCTTTGCCAATTTCCTTAGCCATAATAAACCAAATCAACATCCCCTAGGATGTTTTGCCCAACATTCAAGTTGGAATAAGTGCCCCATCAACCATGGTTATTATTATGAGCATTTATTACATGGAATTTTCACTAGGGTTGTTACAGTCATCATGTAGAGGTTGATGATGTTGATGTTGAGATGATTGATATGTTGATTTTATTTTATATACATATGTTGTGCTAATCCGTACTGATTTTGTAGATGAGACAATCTCCCATGAACTTCACTAAGGTATGTTGACCATGTTTATATTTGGATTATCTGACATGGTATGTTTTCAGGAAGAAGAAGATGAAGATGACTAGAAAAATGGTGGACTACAGTTCACATGATTACTCCCTTGAAAAAGTAGATACATTTAGAAGTTTGAAATAAAATATTATAAATTGTAAATAAGATAATGATAAGATCAATAAGTCATGGGAAATACTTTCCAGGGTAGAGGAAAATCAAGAAGAGGTTAATGCATTCATTCTTCAGAGCCTATCATAGGTGCAGAGATAGGGACCACTTAGTATCATTCATGGATAAGAGGAAAGGGCCAATGAGGCATATGGAAACAGGTATCAATTAGATACAGGTCTGACATGGATGATAGAGTCAAAGATGGTAGGTTATTGGATACACCTAATATGGGGGTTATGACTATGGGATCTATTATAGTTCTAGATTAGAGAGACAACATTGTCATCACCATCACCATTTGTACAAGAGGAGTGAGAAGCGGTACTTTCCTGAGGAGTTCAAGAAAACAAAGCCTTCTACTTTTGATAGAGAAATGAATAATTCACAAGATGAAAAATTTTGGCTGCTTGGGACGTATATTTTTTTCAAATTGCATGATTACTTAGAGAATATGAAAGCTAGGATAACTACTTTCAGTCTTAAAGGAAAATCATACATTTTGTGGGAAGATGTAAAGAATGTCAGAGGAATTCGAGAAGAGGAGTTGACTTGGAGTGAGTTAGAGATACTTTTCAGAAATAAGTATCTATTTGAAAGATACTATGATGACAAGGAAAATGTGTACTATGAGTTATGATTATACTATAATATTCTTGGAGTTTTTGAGACATGTACCTTATCATAAGGAGCAGAAATCGAATATTCTGAGATTCATCAGTGGGTTTTCGGTGTCATTCAAAGACAAAATTTAGTTTGAAAAGCCTAGATCGCTGGAGGAAGCCATCAAAAATTTGAAGCACTATTATGCGCAATAAAAATCCAAGACCGAGTCTAAGCAGGATTGGAAAGGTAATGAGAAGAATAAAGGAAGGTAGACTAAGAAGAGAGGAAAACCTTAGGACACATATGACAAGGATAATGTAGTGCCACACAAGAAGTTCAACATAGTTGAAAAAGGACATGGATTTCAGTATGAGGAGCAAAACAAGGGTGATGGTAGGAAGCCTTTACAGTGTTGAACTTGTGGCAAGGATCATCATAGGAGATATTCCACTGACATAATCAGGGTGGCATACCGCATATTTACACTGCTCAGGAGGCACAAATAGTTGGTGATGTTTTATAAATTATTCCTCGGATTTATGCAACATTGGATAATAGGCAGGTTGATCATCAGGCATCTATTATCGAGATGGAAGGTAAGCTTGGTGATCAAGTTGTTTCTATTTTGAGTGACCTTGGATCTAACTATAGTTATATAAGTCCTAACCTAGTGGATAAGTGTTGCTTGAATAAATAAGTGCATGAAGAGTCTTAGTTGGTGCAGTTGGCTACAAGTACTAAGAAAAGAGTTCATCATTGGCTAAGATCTTGTGCATTTGATTTGAACTGTATGTATACATCAGTGCATCTAAATGTGCATTCATTGAGATCATACAATATGATATTGGATATGGATTGGTTGTACATTCACATGACTAAGGTAGATTTCTATGATGAGGCTATTGAGTGCTTGGATAATGACAGAGAGAAGAGAATATTACAGGGTAATAAGAAGCATGCATTAGTGAGAATAGTTACAGTTATGAAAGAAAATCATAGTAGTAGGAAAGAGTGTGTCTTGTTCGTAGTTCATAGTTGTTGTGACAAAGGGAAGGATGGTGAGGATGTTGCAATCTTGAAGAGGTAACCAATTTTCAGCAGTTTCATAATGTGTTTCCAACTATTGTAGTATTACAACAATTCCCCATTATCTAAGTAAAATAGTTTAGAAAGGGGTAATGGGGACCCTTTAAAAAAATTTAGGTTAATATTTGTTTTAATAAATAAAACTTAAATGTTAGATTTTTTTTATTAGATTAATCTTTATAAAGAAAACACCTAAAAATAACCCTCAAACCGAAAAGGCACATAAGCGAAGGAAAACATTGGCAAAATTACGAAACGCCAAAATGTGAAGTAGAGAAAAATCACTTGCGAAAGGCCGAAATGCGAAATAGTGAAGTCATCACTTGAAAAATGCTGACATTGCAAACTTTCTTAAAACATCGCAGAGTCACACTTCGTGTTTCGGAGATTTCTTCGAGTGTCATAAGTCACCAATGATAAAAATCACCGATCAATCAATCCCAATATAATGACATCTATCACAATCACACGAACCTATGCATGTCAATTAAATGTTAATTCAGGTGTTTTATGATCTCGAGGTGTCTAATTGATTTGTAATTATTTCAAATATTAATACCATAGATCTCCTATATGCATGAGTTAATTTGACAGGACAGATAATATCGTTCGAAGTGATTTCAGCTTATCCTCTCTGGTTTTCTTTTCAACAGGGTAATTACAAACACTTAGGCATAAAAGGATGTCAAGGATGATTAAAGCGCGAAGGAAATCCTCCACCCCATCACTCTCAATCATACAGCAAGAGGAAAATAGTGAAATGGCTCCCCTAATCTCGGATACTACATACAACCCAGAAATTGGTTCTTTGAGTTGGGAAGGGATCTATTAGTTGTTTGAGAACAAGAAGCCGCAAGTAATTCTCGATAGAAAAGTTGTGGCTGACGATACTTTGTCCAATTATTCAGAATCATGGATAGACACAGCTAATTCTTTTCTTCACAGAATTGTTGCTCGTACTAAAATGCTTCCATACATTGACTTAGTGAAATGGGTGTTGGAAAATGTGGATATCAGAGATATAAAAAAATTTACCCGAAGTAGAACTGTCATTGGTTCACTCAGGCCGTCAGATTTCAAGAAAATTATAAACTACGAGAACCCCAAAAGAGATATGACGCCCAATTCATGTGCAAGAATGACCATCCTGCGACTGTAATTAAAGAATGGATAAATGATCCTAGTCGACATAAGTGCGATGATAAGGGTATTTATTTAGTCATCTCTCTCAAAATCCCATTCTCTCAAATAGCTGCAATGATGTGTCATCTCTTTGGATCTGTAAATACGACCAAATTTAAAGAAAATTGGACAACCTTGATAGAAGCAGCCTCTGATGGCTATATTCTTGATTGGGCTACCATTCTTTCTGATAATTTGATCAGATTTATTATGGCCTATAGAGAAAATAGAAATTCCCCACCCCATGCAGTCTCTTCTTTTTATATGAGCTCCTATATCTTAGACATAGTCTGTTTTTCCTTTGAATTTTCATCATTAGGATGGAAATGGACCAGAAAAGTAGAAACCCATATTTTTGTACAGTTAGATTTCTTATGGGAGTCAAAATATCATTCTCGCATAATTAAAATATGCAATTATATAATGCTCTTGATCTTCTAAGTCATTTTCAAAAGAAAAATCACTACAGTTACTCACAAAGCCAATAAGAGTCTCACGTATGTAGGTAGGTGGTTCGATGAAGATAATTTTACATACATCCATATTTTTAGAAGTTAATCCAATCCGCATGTCCTACCCTTGTATATACTAGATAAATTGTTATCCAAATAAATCGCTTATCAAACATTTGGTCATGGTTTAACCAAAAGCCTGAAAGATGCCAAGAAGACCGTTTGGCCAACTTTTCCCTTTTCTTGTGCTTTGTATGCCATAGACAATTTCAAGCATGCCTACCTTGAAATTAACTGATTAAAACCTTTTAAATTTTCAGGGTTACCTAATAGAAATTATGATCCCTATGGTATTGCTAGAGACATAATGAATTCATTCAAGCTGAGAGAATTTTCAAGCGAGCCTGACAGATTTGATGATATATTTGAATCAATTCATGAATTTTCAAAAATTCAACATAAAGCAGATGAAATTCTCAGTCCATAAGATTAAAATTGTATTAGGAACAGAGAAATTCTCATTTACCAGATTATTTTTTTCACAAACCAGATCCAAAGGCAGAACAGGTTATACTTGTAATAGCTACTCAAGTACCAGTACCAATTCAAGAAGAAGAAATTTTTAATGTTCAACAGGATGATAGATTCATCCAAAATTAGGAATAATTTGAGAAATTATTGTCAGAAACTAATACCCCTTCCATTCAAAATGTCATTTAGTCAAAAATCATGCCTATGGTAAGTGCTACAAGTTCCATGAATCATATAGGAGAATCAAGTATGTAGCATGTCTCTGTTGATATAGATAACTCCTTGAATAAAGAAGAAATTAGTGAAACCTCATTCACTGCAGAGGTTTCCAAAATTATTCTCGAATAGAACCAGATTCAAGGAAGCAATGATAGAAAGGAAAAAAACAGAGGAATCACCAGCCTAAGATATGGAAATCATTCTGGCATTTGTGACTACTGAAATAGTCTTGAAAGTTGAATAAATACTGCCACTGGACATGTTTTATAGCCTAAAGCAAAAAAATTTCATGACCATGTCAAAGAAGAAGTGAAAGATAGAAGAATCTCCCAAATTACCTATAGATTCAACATTAATGTGATTCCTTTGGAAAGGAACTCAATCATCTCCACGAAAAGAGCTTAATATATTATCTCAATTTGTGGGTGCTTATGCAAATGAAACAATTGAGAAGCCAATCGAGGTTGAATCATTGATATTAGAAAAAGACCAAAAAATTGCTCAACTGGAGCAAGTTTTCTCTTATGAAAAGCAAAGAATCGAGCATGAGCTTCAAAGAAGCATTAATGATCTGCAGCAACAGTTTGAAGGTCTCAAACTCAAACTGGAAAATGAGATTAAATAAAAAGATCAATAAATTCATCAAATGCGGCAGAAGGTTGAAAATCTCCAAGAGAAACCTGAAATCAATGAAGTAAAGAAGCAAGCAACTGAGTTGGAAGCATTACTGGAAACACGAAGGCATTATTCTATTAGAAGTACAATCATATTCAGGAGCAAGTCAAGACCAGTGATCAGTCAGTTACTCAGATTTCCAATATGAGAACTTATTATGAAGAAATTGATGACAAAGTGTCAAAATATATTTATTGGCAAGATATTGCATAGGCTAGGGCAGCCGATCTTGCCCGTCTTAAAGAATCAATCAAAGATATAATATTTGGAGATTGAGATATTAAAATGAAGAGTGTTGAATTAGCTATTATCAGAGCTAAGAATTTATCTTCCACCATCTCTGAACATATAAGATATTCTCTTATACAAGCCAATTTGATTCATGAAGCATCAAAAGACACTTTGCTAGAATCAGTTTCCTAAAACAATCCTGGAAAGAGACATCAAATAGAAAAACTCTTGACATAGAAAATCCGACAATGTTAAATATGGAGATTTACTGGTACTTGTTGATAAAGCCTCATAACCAATTGATAATATTGAGGTGCCTCTCCAATGCAGCAGCTCATCTTCTCCCGACACTCAACGATGCAGTATTCATGGGCCATATGAGAATGCAGCCAGTTCATACCCCCTAGCTCAAACACATGATCAAAGCATGCCAACTCAAGGACCAGCGAGACAATGAATCCAGGAAACAGTCATAGATTGTTATAACTTATGCATTTTATTTTCCTTGTTTAGAGTAATATTATAAGACTTCATTTACAAGTCTTCTATTTTTGTAATATTAATTAGTATTTAAACCCCTTCCATGCATTTAGAAAGGGGTCCATAATTTTGAGAAGATTTCTTTTGGAACTCACACTATTGTTTGAACAGAAGTTATCTAATTGAAAATCTGAACCTTTGAAGCTATATTTTCAGATCTAATGCTATGATGCAGTGGGTACTATTATCTATGTATTGATTGTTTTATGTTTCTGATATTGTAGCAAACTTATTCTTTTTATTATTTGCATTTTGATAAGGCATTTAAGTGATATATGTTATTATTACTATTGATATAATGTATTGAACGATATGTTGTTAGATGTGAGACTTAGAGATATTTTATTTGATTAATGTTTTTCATCAAATAAATCAATTAAATTGATTTAGTTTCCTAAATGTGCTTATATCATTAATTATGCAATGATCTATATTATTTCATGCTTGTGAATTCTTATGCCTTAATCATGTATCAGAATCCAATCCCGGGAAATAGTTAGATTAGTTTTAACTTATGTTATCATTATAATAAATCACCTTGTTAGTGTTGATTTAATTTCTCTTGTTATATAAACTCTTTTTATATGGGAAATTGGTCCCTTTATCCCCAGTCAGACCCATCATTTTCAACGAAAAAGGAGATGTTTTAAGCTCCCGACTAGGTGCAATCCCTAATGTTGAGGAAGTCAGTTTCCAACCTTCAACATTTTTGGCGCTAGAAGGAGGGCATCCAACTATGTATGGCATATAAATTTGAATATCAATTTAAAAGCCAACATAAGATTCAATCTCCATCCAAAGCTTATACAGCTTCTAGATCTCGTTCACTATCTCCAAGTCATAAGTCTAAAGTTGTAGAGCCATTTCTTACATCTCCTGAAACATTACCTCATAGACCTTCTTAAAATCATATTCCTGAGTCTCCTGAAGTTTAGTATTTGATTGAAAGGTTAGAAAAAATATCTATATCTCCAGATAAGACACTTAATCTAGAAGTTTCTAAAGAAAGTATTACATCTATGTTTCGAGTGATCAGGAGATCAAGTCTTTTGTGGAAAAATGCTCAAAAAATTAGTTTCTCAGAATTGGTCCAAACTAGAACGACAAGAAAGAGCTTGGAAAAATGATCATGTACACGTGAACGGCACTGAAAACCGACATTGTATGAGAAAGTTATTCAGCTTTGAAGTTTTCCAATTTTAGTAAACAAAAGGGCCCTGAAAGGGGGCCAGCCCCCTCCTCTCCAAGTGACCCCTGCACAGAACCGTGACACTCTCATCAACACGCAGGTGGCGGGGATGTGGTTCCATGGGCTGCGGGTATGGTGCTATGCACCTATAATATTTGTTATATAATAAAGTCTTCGTGCAATAAACTCAAAGTTCTTTAATGCATTCTGTTTGGTGAAGTCACGTGGGGCTATCCGTTAGCCCTCCAAAATTGGCGGTAGAAATGGTGGACTCCACCTAATTTGGTGGCCACTCCTTATTTAGCGGGCCTAACTACAGTCTTCCACATTTGGTGGAGCTTTCCTAGCCCTAACTGGGCAAAAGTTGCTTCAGTCATAACTTTGGCTAGGGAAGTCCTTTTGAAGCGAATTTTTTTCTTATTTGGGGGTATTGGAACATTTTGAAGCTGTTGGAATAGGTTTCAGAGCCATCAGAGCACTCTGTCAGAGGTTTTATCAGCGGATTTACTTGTGGAGCCACCGGGGCCTTATGACTGATCAGCTGTATTGGGCTATGTTCATCTGTTTGAGGTGAATGAATAGTCAATTTTTACTGTTTCCAGCACTCTGATTCTGATTATGCAGCTATTTTAGCCTTTTGAGGCTTTCTTCATGGTGTAATACTTAATTTGAGCATTAATAAAAGAGGGAAAATCCTATTTGGAGGCTTTTGGACCCAGCAGAGGTAGCCCAAGAGAGGGGTGAACTGCTTAAAAAAATGCTTACTGTTATGATATGCATTCTTGCTACTTATTTCTAGAGTTTAATACATTAAACAGTAATTTTTAATAAGTCCATTTTTCACAATGTGACTTATACAGTGAACAAAACACATTTGTTCCATTCCAAACCACATTACTTCCATTGCAGAACACCTTAAATTTCTTGTTCACACATAAAATTAGTTAATGAATACTTTGCAATCAGAAAAAGAAAAAAAAATACTTTCATTCCCAGATCATTTTAGTGTTTACTTCATATTTCTTTAGGCAGAGCCAGTAAGAGGGCTAGAAGCTTCTGGTTTCATCCTTTCTAGTAAAGGTGAAATAACCAGTAAAATCCCCTACTGTCTATCTCTGTATAAGAAATATTTAGTTCACACATTTCAGATCATTGAGGTACTAGTGTTTTAACCCGATCACAAAGTGAAAAACTTGGGATAAATCCTTTATGAGTTTCCTATTTTATCTCATCGTAAGAAAGATACTACGATGGATTGTAGATTTATGTGGTGAAGATTTTTAGAATCACAGCTCGGAATCTCCACAGTTCTCATTTTTAAGTCTACGTTTCAGGTCTAAAACAAGACCTATCATCATAACATAGACCTAAAAATGAGAACTGTGGAGATTACGAGCTGTGAATCTAGAAAGATACTACATCAGCATCTCAATCAGGTATCAGTGAGATCACATCATCTTCATCTCCATTTACTCTCACATTCTCTTCTAATCAACCCATTTCTTCTCAAACAATTAGTGTTTTTGTAAGTAGTACTAGTCCAGTAGTTAGTTCTTCACCATCCAGGTCTGCTTCTAGACCTACCATCTCATCTTCACAACCAACAAGTCAAGCAATGACCAACTTACCATGGTTCAATCTAGGTGTCATTAAAATGGTAAATTTACATCCAATCTGAGATCGTCCAGAAAAATGGTTACCAAAGTATAATCTTGATTATTCTCTTCCTGCCAAAGAACGTCTAAATAATTTTATGTTAGCCATGAATCTTAACGGCGTTGAACATGAAGATGTTGTAGTTAGATTGTCTCCATATAATTTCCGAGGATCTGCAGGATCCTGGTATTTTTCCCTCCCTTCAGGTTCTACAGGAAACTGGAATACTTTTTAGGAACTATTTCTTGCTAAATTTTGTGATGATAGGACAATTGCGTCATTAATCAACTATCTTTATAATTTAAAAGCTAATACAGTGGAAAATATCAATGACTTCAACTACAGATTTAACAAGTTATTAAATAAAATATCAGCTGCCTCTAAACATGGATTAGATGTACAAATAGAATGGTACATATCTTCTCTTCCTTCTAATATTGAAATTTTTGTATATAGAGCTAATAAAGTCACTCTTGTAGAAAACATGAAAGAAGATTTTCCATTGAGAGAAAAATTGTTGCTTTAGAAAAGAAAACCAAGCTTGAAGATAAAAGATCTAAAAAGGTAACATTCAAAGATGAGCCAAATAAGAAAAATCCTAAAGATCCTTTTGATCTCAAGGGATTGAAAAAAAATATTAAAACCATTTCCAATGATATGGTTGAAATCAAAAAGCAGGTTGCTGAGACCTCTACCAGAAAACCCTTTAGATCATTTAGAAAAAATCAATCCTGGTTCTCAACCTCCCAACGTTATTTCTAATGTTGAATCTGATCAAGAAGAAGAAAACGCAGCTTCTGCTGATGAATCCCAAGATGAAGAAATTGTTGAATTACATGGATTATGGGATTTCATTTTACCTTCCTTTGACGAAGAGACAGAAGTTGAAGCCATGCCCGTTAGCACTAGAAGTAGGAATTCTATAGAACCAACTTAGTCAAATCAAAAATATAAAATCCCCACTTCTATTTCTAAAGATAAACCTATCAATAAGAAGCCTTCAGTCTAACCATCTCAGCAAGTTACTACTGATTCTCAACCAGTCAAACCTACACCCAATCCTCAATCTAAAAATATGGTAGTATCTGATACTATCGAGTATAATATAATCAAGGATATGAATAACATTAAATCCAATATCTTTCTTTATGAAGTTAGCAAATTAAAACATCAACAAAAAATTTTATTGAAAGAGTTGAATTGATCCAAGTGGATATTGGTGGTCACCCGCCTATTCCACTTGGGGTCCCACCATTGTCTCTTTTAGTTTTTCATTTTTGGCACAACTTACTATTTTTAGCAGTTTTTCGGGTCCTGAACTTCCGGAGCCATTTTGAGGCCCTAAACGGCATTTTTTGGGAAACCGGGGAGCAACATCGATCAAACAGAGATCGTATGCCAAAGTTACGTCCTCGGGAAGTTGAAATACCAATTTACCCAAACGGGGCCCATAGTTTTAGCGCTTCATCTCCTAGGGTTAGGGTTTTGGCTGTTTAGGATTTCCCATTGTTTCTAAATAATAAATATGCCCTCGAGCCCCATGGTAACTCAGTTCAGAGGCCTGTAGCTGCCACATCTCTTCTCAAAGATAGCTACCAGCGCCCTAGCTAGTTTTATTTCCATTCTGTCTGTAAGCAAATTCCAGTTCTTTGATATTAATGAAATGAAGTGTTATTTCCATTGCATCTCTGTATTTATGCTTATATGTTTATTTTGTTGCATTCCTACATAAATCCAGATCAGTGGTATCAGAGCGGTCTGCTTTTTCTCGATCCTTCTTTGCATGTCCCTAACGAGGTCGGGGTATAAGGAGTTAGGGCTCTATCTGGTGGAACCTTTGCAAGATCAGCCTCGCAAACCCCACGGATGCCCATGGGGGATGAAAAGAAAGATGATGGAGCAGGAGATCCTATCAAAATATTGCTCGAGGAGGCCCTCAAAAAACAAAGGAATGCGATGATGGATAACTTTGCCCAGATCCTTCAACGGTTGCCCACCAGCGGCGCATCTGCATCCAGCAGCCACTCTAGAGGTGCGACTCCTTTTAAGGTACGAGTAAATTTTGACATTCCCATATTTGAGGGTCAAATAGATGCAGATTTCGTAGATAGATGGTTGAATCTATTCGAAGGATATTTCTCGGTTCATGACTTTTCCGACAGGGAGAAGATTATTTTGCACTCCTCAAAGCTGCCCCCCATTTCAAGGACTGGTGGGAAACCTACTGTGAGAAAAAGGACGAGACAGAACCCTCTCTGTTCTCGTCCGTACTCACTTGGAATTCTTTCTGAGACACCATCAAGGAACAATACTATCCCGTGGGGAGCTATGAGGAAAAGTACATACAATGGACCATGCTGCGACAACAAAGGGATCAATATGTGCATGAGCTGACGAATCTGTTCCATACCCTGTGCACCAAGTTGCGTATCAAAGATTCAGAGAAACATTTGGTGCTAAAGTATCGCAGTTATCTGCACAGATACATTCAGGAGGAAATGGAGTTCCTCAACATCTCCTCGCTTGGTACGGCATACCAGTATGCTGCCAAGATTGAGCAGAAATTCAAACAGAAGAAGCAAGACTTTGGATCTGCGAATCAAAATCAAGGGAAAGGTGCTCCCAAACCGCAGAACAAAGGATAGAGCCAAGGCATGGCGACTCAAGACAACCTGTCGAAACCACAAGCAAAGAACAACACCTCAAAGCCAAAGAAGGACACGGGAAAGTGGTGTGAGTTCAATAAGAGCTCCACTCACAACACAAGTGAGTGTCGGGCCAAGCAGTCATTGGTGGCCGAGATGAGGGCTTCTGAGTTAGATGCATGCTCCGACTCTGAATCAGAACCTGACAAGGGGAATGACAAAGGGAAACAGATTATTGATGTGGAGCCCAATGCCATTGTTGCCACTACGAAGATCCAGAAGGAGGAACTAGAAGATCCAAAGGAGGAGGAACGTCTCTTCCACTCCCAGATGTGGGTAAAGGGCTCCCCAGTACAGTTCATTTTCGACAATGGGAGACAAAAGAACCTCATTTCAGCAGACGTTGTGAAGCGGTTAAGCTTTCCGACCACAACTCACCCACATCCATACACCATCGGGTGCCTTCACCAAGGACGATATATCTGCGTAAGCCAGCAGTGTCGCCTTCCCTATAGCATCAAGCCCTTCACGGATGAGGTATTATGTGACGTTTCTCCTATTGATGTTTCTGATGTATTATTAGGACAACCATACTTGTGGAAGCATCATGCTGTGTAAAAATCTTGGCCTCGCGTTATTATTGTTACTTTGGGAAATAAGTTGTACAGGATACCAGAGGTACCACCTCCTGTCGCTATCTCTTTGGTTACTACAAAACAATGAAATAAGCTCATTTCCCAAACCAGGAAATTCGTTTTCCTGATGATCCGCCCCCAAGGAAAGAAGAATATTGTGGCCACGACATCTAGATAGGGCTCCTCTGCACGACAACAACAAATGGATAAGGTTGTGGAGGAGTACGGGGACATCTTCACCTCACCCACAGGGCTTCCTCTGCACTGTCAGGTCAAGCACCCGATTGATCTGACCCCAGGTGTGTCACTACCCAATGGACGGATCTATCGGCACTCTACTCTGGGGAACGATGAAATCAAGAAGCAAAGCCTATATGCTCCACTACCTACCCCTAGTCGGCCTTGGGAATCCATCTCCATGGATTACATGTCGGGCCTGCCCTCTACTAAGCATGGAAATGATTTTTTTTCATGATCGTTGACAGATTCTCGAAGATGGCCATTATGGTGGCCTGCAAGAAGAATATCACAGCAGAAGCCACTTCTAAACTCTTCTTTGAACGAGTGTGGGTACATTTTGGGATCCCACAGTCTATCATATCAGATCGAGATAGCAGGTTCCTCAACACATTTTGGTCTAGCCTCTGGTCAATGTTGGACACCAATATCACCAAGTCCACAGCTTTCCATCCCCAAACGGATGGCTAGACAGAGGTCGTCAATAAAATGATTGTACACATTCTACGCATGTAAAATTCAAAGCATCCACGCACATGGGACAATAACCTCTCCTATGTAAAACATAGTTATAACCGGGCTCTCCAAATTTCAATCGGCCATAGCCCCTTTCAGGTGGGCTTGGGATTCCAGCCACTATGTCCCATTGACGTAGCCATGCCATTTGCGGCTACTCGGGCCGATTCAGCTCATTTCCAGTCTAAAGTTGACAAAGAAAATAGCTTCATCGAGCGCATTCAACACATCTGCCAACAGGTTCATGATATATTGGACAGAGCTAATGCCAAGTACATGAAACGCCATGATCAACACCGGATGCCACACAACTTCCAGGTGGGTGACAAAGTATGGCTACATTTGCAGAAGGAGCGCCTCACTAGACCCCACCACAAGCTTCGCTCGCTCCGATACGGGTCGTACACCATCACCAAGGCTATAGGGAACAATGCCTTCGAGCTTAGTATTCCACCATTCGTTGGTTTGCACCCAGTCTTCAATGTGGATCGCCTTCGTCCTTACTTCCCACCTCTACTGGACACCTCTGACATTGCACAACAACTCACACCAACAGATTTAAACCTAGACTGCATGGAACAGCCACCACAGATTGTATCATGGACATGCAAATCAAGAACACTCACCAACAGAAGATCCAACTGTATCAGGTTGTCAAAGTTTGCCAACTCCTGCACCAAGGAAAGTGGTTCACCAAGGACCAAGTTCAGCAAAAATTTCCTCATCTCATGGAGGAACTTAAAGTAATGGGGACCATTGCTTCCTAAGGGGGGAGGAATGATCTAAGTGGATATTGGTGGTCACCTGCCTATTCCACTTGGGGCCCCACCATTGTCTCTTTCAGTTTTTCAGTTTTGGCACAACTTACTATTTCTAGCAGTTTTTCGGGTCCTGAACTTCTAGAGCCATTTTTAGGCCCTAAACGACGCTTTTGGGGAAAACGGGGAGCAACATGGGTCTGTGGACCAATTTTTCTCACTTGAAATTTGTATTCCTCGGATAGATATTTCTAACGAGGTATGGTATGCGTCAAACGAAGATCGTATGCCAAAGTTACGTTCCCGGGAAGTTGAAACACCAATTTACCCAAACGGGGCCCATAGTTTTGGCGCTTCATCTCCTAGGGTTAGGGTTTTGGCTGTTTAGGATTTCCCATTGTTTCTAAATAATAAATAGGTCCTCGAGCCCCATGGTAACTCAGTTCAGAGGCCTGTAGCCACCACATCTCTTCTCAGAGATAGCTACTAGCGCCCTAGCTAGTTTTATTTCCATTCTGTCTATAAGCAAATTCTAGTTCTTTGATATTAATGAAATGAAGTGTTATTTCCGCTGCATCTATATATTTATGGTTATATGTTTATTCTTTTGCGTTCCTTCATAAATCCAGATCATGAATTCAGTAACAACATCCCCTCTTCCTCCAACTATTGTTGCTAAAGTTGCTAATGGAATAGAGAAACCTCTGATTGACAATTTAAACAAGGTTAATGCTTCAGACTCTATTTTGATTGGTGATAAATATAATTCTCATATTCCTCCTTTTCTTTTGACTTTTGAAATCCACAATATAAATTTTCATAATTTTTTGATCGATTTAGGGGCTTCATCCAATATAATTACATATTCAATTTGCGAAAAATTAAATATCGTACCCCAGAAGTCATCAGTTAGTATAGTTCAATTGGATAGAACAAAAGTTAAATTCTTAGGAGAGATTAATTCAGTAAGTATTAGATAGTCATCAAATCCAAAATTTGCTCAAATAATTGATATACTGATTGCAGACATCCCTAAATTTTATGATTTAGTTCTTAGCCGAGATTGGTCCAAAAAATTACATGGATATTTCGCAACAGACTGGTCTCATATGTAGCTCCCATATAATGGAAAGCCAAACAAAATCAGAGTTGATCGTGAAAAAAATATGAAGTACTCAGTCACAGATCTTGGAGAAGAAAATGAGCCCATAGAATTTAACAATAAAATTTTGGGCAATTATTCTGTAGATTCATTCTTAGGAAATTTCAATGCACAAAGTTCACCTTTTTCAATCAAATCTTTCAAATCACAAGTTGAAATTTTTTCTCACAATGATTCCATTAGATGCTTCAATTTCGAAAAAGAAACTATAGTCCAATATCCATTTTTGAAACTTTATTTTGACAGATCAATATCCAATGATGGAGCAGGAGCAGGATGTGTACTTTTTCGCCCAAAAGGCGAGAAAACCATGCTAGCTTGTAGGCTAGAATTTGAATGCACTAACAATATTGTTGAATATGAGGCATTGGTTCAAGGCCTCCGAAAAGAAATTATTCTTGATATATAGTATATTAAGGTGTTTTGAGATTCAAATATTTTGATAAGACAAGTGCGAAATACTATTCACTGTCTCTCAACTGACTTAAAAAATTACCAATATTTGGTTCAGGACCTCACATATCATTTTATTGTATTCAATATCTCTCTTATTCCTAGATTACAGAATGTCAGCGCTGACCTTTTGGTTAATTTTGCCTCCAAAATTATTCCACCTGAAGCTTTTAGTCCTTACAGATTCTCTATTGAATTACTCTTCCGACCATCTATACCAGATAATGTTACTAGCTGGTGGGTTTTTAATGACGACAGTGATATTTTAAGTTTTCTTAATTCTGAGAAAACATATGATGATCAAATTATGGACGAAGATGAACATGATAATCACATCAAGCAAAAAACTAATAAATTGTTTCTTCCAAAATACGTGGTCAAGCTTGAAGATTTATATGATTTAAAAAATATATTCAACAAAATCAACAATTCTAAGCTATAAAGTTCCACTCTAAGCCATGAATTAGTTAACTTAGGATCTAATGATTTACATCAAGATATAAATCTAGGGCCTAGCCTTTCATTGGAAGAAATAAATGTGTTCATTTCATTATTGAAAATATACAAAGATATTTTTGCATGGGACTACCAAAAGCTTAAAACATATGACCCATCAATCATTCAACATACTATTCCTATGGTACCTGATATTAAACCTATTTAGGAAAACCTCACGAAAATTCATCCGAAATTCGAAACTCAAATAAAAAAAGAATTAAACAAATTATTGAAAGCTAAGGTCATTTTTCCTGTTAGACATTCAAAATGGGTTTCTAAATTAGTACCTGTTAGGAAAAAGAATGGAGGATTCATATTTTTATTGATTTCAGGAATTTGAACAAAGCATGTCAAAAGGATAATTTTTCTTTACCATCAATGGAACAAGTTTTACAATCAGTAGCAGGATCTGAATTAATGTCTTTTTTAGATGGATTTTCAAGGTACAACCAGATTTTGGTTCATCCAGAAGATCATTTGAAAACAACATTTCGAACCAAATAGGTAACTTATGCATATCATAAGATGCCCTTATGACCAATGAATGTTGGAGCCACATTCCAGAGAGCCATGGATATTACATTCAAAGGATTGATAAATAAAACAATGGTAGTATACCTTGATGATATATATTCAAAAGACAAAAACAATCACTTGCATGAATTAAAGCAAATATTTGAAAGATGCAAGATATTTGGGATCTCTCGTAATCCAAAGAAGTCAATTTTTTCTTTAATAGAAGGTAAACTTCTAGGATTTATTATCTCAAAGAATGGAATTTGTATTGATCCAGATGGGATTAAAACAATTTCAGAAATCCCACTACCTCATAATAAGAAATCAATGCAATCCTTTTTAGGATAGATAAATTTTGTCAAACGATTCATTCCATATTTTTCACACATAGTTCTTCCATTACAAAAAAAATCAAAAAGGATACATTGTTTAAATGGGGAGAAGAAGAAAAGGAAGCCTTTCAAATCATCAAACAAGCCATTGTTGACACTCCTTCTCTTTCAACTCCTAATTTATGCAATGATTTCATTTTATATACCTTTGTCTCAGAACTATCATATGCAGCGATCTTAACTCAACCAGATGATAAAAAACTCGAAACCCCAATTGCTTTTTCCATTTCTAATTTTCAAGGAGATGAATTGAATTATTCAGGAGCCGAAAAACATGCATTTGTAGTTTATAAAGCGGTCAAATATTTTCGACCATTTATTTTAAAAACTCAGGTCAAGGTAATTTTCCTTTCTCATCAATCAAGAAAATATGGATACAAAAGGAACTAGGAGAAAAAAGGGCCAATTGGGTAACAGCGATGCAAGAATACGATTTAGAGATAAAACCTGCTAAAATTGTAAGAGGTCAAGGATTTTGCAGATTGATTACGGGGATGAATGATAAAACCTCGGATGAGGCAACAGCTAGTATTGAACATTTTACAAAGGTACTTGGTGATAACCCTCAATCTCAATATGTTTATTTAATCTTTTATTTAAATAATGGGCATGCTCCGCAAAATTTGGATTTTAAAAGAAAACGAGCATTAAGAATGAAATTTAATCACTATCAAATAGTCAATAATGTTTTATTCAAAAAAAATTATGACTTTGTCTTACTCAGATGCTTAGAGAAAACTGAAATACCTAATGTACTCCAAGAACTCCATGATGGACCAGCGGGTGGAAACTTTGGTGGAGACATCACAACACAAAATTTTACATGCGGGATATTTTTGGCCAACATTATTCAAAGATGCACACAATTATGTCAAAAATTGTAATATTTGTCAAACCGCAACAAGAAGACAAAGAAAAGCTTCAATGCCACTTCAACCAGTTAATATGGAACAACCTTTCGAACAATGGGGACTTGACATAATAGGTGAGATCATTCCTCATTCTTATAAACAACACAAATATACATTGACTGCAATAGATTATTTTACGAAGTGGGTAGAAGAAATACGTCTCAAGATAGCCAATTCAGAAAAAATTATTGAGTTTATTGATCAATTTATTATTACAAGGTTTGGTGTTCCTAATGCTTTGGTATTTAACAATGCTTCTTATTTTTCGGGTAATTTATGACTGAATTTGCTTTGAAAAGAGGTTTTAAATTAAAATATTCTGCAAATTATTATCCTGAAGGAAATGGTCTAGCAGAATCGACAAACAAAACCTCATAAGTATAATTAAGCGAACTATTGATCAAAACCAGAAAACTGGCATAAAACCTTAACCTTTGCGTTATGGGTAGATAGGATAACTAGAAAAGCTTCAATAGGAACCTCTCCTTTTCGATTGGTATATGGAAAGGAGGAAATTTTACCTTTGAATATAGTTATCCCATCAATAGCCCTAGTTCAATTCATTAATGAACAACCTTTCTCTTCATTACAATTAAGAATTTCCGAAATAATTAAAATGGAAGAGGAAAGAGAGAAAGCAAAAATGGTACACAGTCATCATCAACAGTTGATCAAAACTTCGTTTGATTCAAATACAGTCAATACTAAACAATCTAAGATTGGAGATTTGGTATTGAAATGGGATAAAGTGCATGAGGACAAAGGAAAATATACAAATTTTCAAAAACTTTGGCTTGGCCCTTCTCAAATAATTGAAAAAATAGGTCCATCAAATTTTATGTTGCAAGATTTGCAAGGAAAAAATGAAACTCTTCCTATTAATGGACTTGTCCTTAAAAAATATTTTCTTAAAAGAACATGTGCTCTTTTGTATAAATATTTAGATAGATATAAATTAAAATAAACCAAGTTATTTCAATATTATGCAAAAGGTGAAACACTTTGTTATTTTCTTGAATATGGAAATATTAATCCTTAAAGATATAAAATAAAGGAAATGAATCATAAATAGAATTCTCTATTTCTTCGGAAAATTTTGATTTAAATAGCCGATTAGAAAGAAGATTACTTCTAACTGATGTGATTTGAAAAATTATTTTGATGGGGATCATGTTCGAAATTTTTTTTTTTTTTTTTGGTAAATGAGGCTAATCTATATTAATTCGAAAAGCGAAACAGTACATATGCTACAGGCTGAGTTGGTAAGTTGTGCTTCGCCAATCCCAGCCTTTGTTGTGTAGATAAGGGGTTGCCTCTGTGGAGGAAACTAGCCCAGAAAGTACATGAAACATAAAATAGCAAAATGTGTTGTAGCACTAGTGAAAATATAAATTATGCGGTAATAACAGGCATGACAAAAAAAAAGGAAGAGTTGAGTTTTTGCGCAGTCATTAGTCTTCGGCTTCATCATCACTGTCTGAATCTTCCTCCACTATGGGACAGGCGTATGCCTGTGCAGTAGCTTCCTCTTCATCGGTGGGTAGACATAGTGGCTTGGAGACTGGTGCATATAGAATGGGAGCCATCGGGTATTTTGCATCTGAGATGCACATCCAAGTACCTTCTGAAACCATTATCTAGACATCTGTGTGATCCCCCTCATCTTCCTGAGCCGGAAGAGGCTCGGTCTTTCGAGGCAAGGGGTGCTCCTGGTGCGCAATGGTGGACTTCCTTGGTCCACTTCTCCTTCTCTATGAAACTTGCGAGGGGACCTCCTCCTCCTGATCAAGTTCAGGGCTCTAGGGAGCCTCTCTAGCGTGACTACCCAAGGAGGAGTCTCCAACATATTCTAAGCGATTATCCATCCCCCAGTGGTAGTGACCAGGGAGTGCACCTCTCTGGCCTCCTCGGATGGTTCTTTTTCGCAGCCTAGGAGCCATGGTAAACTGAAGTAGAGGAGGTGCGAAGCAAGGGGAATGCACGACCAGAATGGATGTGCAGAGCAGGGTGCAAGTGGATGGGGAGGTGCACTAAAGGGGAATGCACGGCAAGCGGCGTGAGATAATGGGTGCACCTTGGCTTATTAAACTGGCAGGACAGATGGAGCTGGGGTGAGGAGCGCAATCAGGGGGGAGCGTAGCCCAGGGAATTATGTGCGGTGCAGCACTAGGGGGGAGGTTGCGCAACAGACTGGGCCCGTAGGAGGGAAAGAACTATAAAAAAAAATAAACCTAAAGGATCAAATTGTGTGTATTTTTATGTTGAAGGGCCTTCCCTTTAATGGGCCTATGACACATGCGAAGAGGCTAGGCATTATTGTGTCGCACATGCAGCTGCATGCTATAATGGTTTTCATGAGTAGGCACGTGAAAAGAGTTATGGCATAACCTGGTGATCATTTAGAACGATTGCGAAAGAGAGGTACCCTGGAGGGGGTGATGTTGTCCAAGAGTGTCTTCATTATGCCTTATCTCTATCATCTCATGCAGATGAGTGCTAGAGTGAGATTTCACATCAAGTGAGGACCTGCGCTGCAGATCTTCGTCCTCTTGAGCATGGGAGAGGCGGTTGTCATGTGTCCTTCTGTTGTCACCCGCATCCGGGAGATCATGTTTGAAAAGTTACTTTTACAAAGTAGGAAATTTTATTGAAGTATTAGCATCTTTTACTAAAATGGTCATCCAAAAGCTCATAGAGAGAAAAATGACAACCTCCCCATTCATTTATATATTAGATTTATCTTTCAAAGTGTAATTCAAAAATATAAAAAACTTTAAAGTTGAGAGATCTCATCACGATTCGACTCATCATGTTCATAGGAAACTAATAAACTTGAAATTATCAATTGGCTACCAAACCAAGATAATGGCACATGGTGTAAAAAACCTTGAGACAAGGGATCTCATCACGAGTCAGCTTGTTCAAATTTATTACAAACAGTGAATGACATTATCACTTCTGGCCTCCAAACTAGGATAATGATTTTAAAGTGGCAGAAGAAAAATATACAAAGAAAATGAGTAATTATATTACCTTTGAAGATATCTATTATATTATCAATAGGATACTGGTTCATTTTTGGTTAAAAAGTAACCCTGTCAAGTCTATGAAAGCCTGCTGGCACCAGTGGCTCTACTAGTGACTAATAAGTTTATTAAATAAGCTAAGCTTTGATGAAATTCTTACTTATCTTTTCAAATTATTAAGATTTGATTCATTTAAAGGAAAATTTCATTCCCCAAAGAAAGAGGAAAATTTTTTCAAGTAAAATCAGGGTATTTAGATTTGAATTTACCTATATCAAATTTCAATTTCAATTATTTATTGAATTTCCTAGAATATTGTCTTTAAGTATTAATATTTATCAAAGATTATTTATTCATCCAGTGTGTCGCCAATTGTTGTAGTATTACAACAACTCCCCATTGTCTAAGTAAAATAGGTTAGAAAGGATAATGGGGGCCCTTTAAAAAAATTTAGGTTAATATTTGTTTTAAGAAATAAAACTTAAATTTTAGTTTTTTCTATTAGATTAAGATTTATAAAGAAAACACCTTAAAAGAACCCTCAAACCAAAAAGGCACATAAGCGGAGGAAAACATCGGAGAAATTGGGAAACGCCGAAATGCGAAATAGCGAAAAAGCACTTGCGAAACGCCAAAATGCGAAATAGTGAAGCCTTCACTTGACAAATGTCGACATCGCAAACTGTCTTAAAACATCACAGAGTCTCACTTCGCGTTTCAGAGATTTCTTCGAGCATCATAAATCGCCAATGCTCAAAATCGTCGATCAATCAATCCCGATATAATCACATCTGTCACAATCACACGAACCTATGCTTGTCAATTAAATGTTAATTCGGGTGTTTTATGATCTTGAGGTGTGTAATTGATTTTTAATTATTTCAAATATTAATACCATAGATCTCCCATATGCATGAGTTAAGTTGACAGGACAGTTAATATCGTTCAAAGTGATTTCATCTTATCCTCTCTGGTTTTATTTTCAACATGGTAAGTCCAAACACTTAGGATTGAAAGGATTCCAAGGTTGATTAAAGCGCGAAGGAAATCTGCTACCCCGTCACTCTCACTCATACAACAAGAGGAAAATAGTGAAATGGCTCCCCTAATCTCAGATACTACATGCAACCATAAATGGGTTCTTTGAGTTGGGAAGGGATCTATCAGCTATTCAAGAATGAGAAGCTGCAAGTAATTCTCGATAGAAAATTTGTGGCTGACGATACTTTGTCCAATGATTGAGAATCATGGACAGACACAGCTAATTCTTTTCCTCACAGAATTGTTGGTCGTCCTAAAATGTTTCCATACACTAACTTAGTGAAATGGGTGTTGGACAACGTGGATATCAGAGATATACAACTTTTTACTCGAAGCAAAATTGTCAATGGTTTGCTCAGGCCGTCAGATTTCTAGAAAATGTATGAACTACCAGAACCCCAGAAGAGATACGACACCTAGTTCGTTCAAGAGTTCATGCGCGAGAACGACCATCTTGTGACTGTAATTAAAGAATGGAGAAATGATCCTAACCAACGCGACAATAAGGGTATGTATCCAGTCGTCTCTCTCAAAAGCCCATTCTCTCAAATAGATGCAATGATGTGTTGTCTCTTCGAATCTATAAATACAACCAAATTTAAAGAAAATTGGACACCCTTGATAGAAGCAACCTCTGATGGCTATATTCTCTATTGGCCTACCATTCTTTCTGATAATTTGATCATATTTATTATGGCCTATAGAGAAAATAGAAATGCCCCACCCCATGCAGTCTCTTCTTTTTATATGATCTCCTATATCTTAGACGCAGACTGTTTTTCCAAGTCATCTTCGTAAGAAAAATCACTAGAGTCACTCCCGAAGCCAATAAGAGTCACAAGTCTGTAGGTAGGTGGTTCGGTGAAGAGAATTTTACATACATTCATATTTTTGTAAGTTATGCCAATCCTCATGTCCTACCCTTGTATATACCAGATAAATTTTTAGCCAAATAAATCACTTATCAAACAGTTGGTCATGGTTTAACAAAAACCCTGAAAGATGCCAAGAAGATCGTTTGGCCAACTTTCCCTTTTTCCTATGGTTCGTATGCCCTAGACAATTTCAAGCATGCATGTCTTGAAATTGATCGATTAAAACCTTTTAACTTTCCAGTGTTACCTAATATAAATTATGATCCCTATGGTATTGCTAGAGAGATAATGAATTCAGTCAAGCTGAGAGCATTTTCAAGCGAGCTTGACAGATTTGATGATATGTCTGAATCAATTCATGAATTTTCAATAGTTCAGCATAAAGAAGATGAAATCCTCAGTCCAGAAGATTCACAAAGATTCAAAGTGTATCAGGAACATAGAAATTATCATTTACCATATTATTTGTTTCACAAACCATAGCCAAAGGCAGACTAGATTATAGTTGCAATAGCTACTCAAGTACCAGTACCATTTCAAGAAGAAGAAATTTTTAATGTTCAACAGGATGATAGATTCATCCAAAATTGGAAAGAATTTGAGAAAGCATTGTCATAAACTAATACCCCTTCCATTCAAAATTTCATTCAGCTAGAAACCATGCCTATGGTAGGTGCTACAAGTTCCATGAATCATATAGGAGATTCAAGTATGCAACATGTATCTGCTGATATAGATAACTCCCAAAATCAAGAAGAAATTAGAGAAACCTCATTCACTGTAGAGGTTTCCAAAATTATTCTCGAATAGAACCATATTCAAGGAAGCAATGATATAGAGGAAAAAACCAAAGGAAACACCAGCCCAAGATATGGAAATCATTCTCTCATTTCCGACTACTAAAATAGTCTTGAAAGTTGAAGAAATACCGCCACTGGACGTGTTTTATACCTCGAAGCGCAAAGTTGTCGTGACTAGATCAAGGAAGAAGTGAAAGATAGAAGAATCTCCTGAACTTCCTATAGATTCAACGTTAATGTGAGTTCTTTGGAAAGGAACTCAATCATCTCTAGGTAAAGAGCTTAATATATTATCTTAATTTTTAGGTGCTTATGAAAATGCAACAATTGACAAGGCATCTGAGGTTGAATCATTGATTTTAGAAAAAGACCAGAAATTGCTCAACTGGAGCAAGTTTTCTCTGATGAAAAGCAAGAGCTTCAGCCAAGCATTAATGATCTGCAGCAATAGTTTGAAGGTATCAAACTCAAACTGGAAAATGAGATTAAAGAAAAAGATCAAGTAATTCATCAAATGCAGCAAAAGATTGAAAAGCTCCAAGAGAAGCCCGAAATCAATGAAGTAAAGAAGGAAGCAACTGATTTGGAAGCATTATTGGCAACACATCAAGCAATATTCTATCAGAAGTACAGTCAGATTCAAGAGCAAGTCAAGACCAATGATCAGTTAGTTACTCAAATTTCCAATCTGAGAACTTATTTGAAGAAATTGATGACAGTGTTAAAATACATTGGTTGGCAAGATACTTCACAAGGTAGAGCAATCAATCTTCCCCGTCTTGAAGAATCAATCAAAGAAATAATATTTGGAGATTGGGATATTAAAATGAACAGTGTTGAATTATCTATTATTAGAGCTAATAATTTATCTTCCAACATCTTCGAATATATAAGAGATTCTCTTCTACAAGCCAATTTGATTCATGAAGCATCAAAAGACACTTGGCCAGAAATCAGTTTCCTAAAACAATCCTAGCAAGAGACATCAAATAGAAAATCTCTTGACATAAAAAAACTGACAAAGTTAAATATGGAGATTTACTGGTACTTGTTGATAAAGCCTCATAACCAATTGATAATATTGAGGTGCCTCTCCAATGCAGCAACTCAGCTTCTCCCGACACTCAACGATGCAGTATTCACGGGTCATATGAGAATGCAACCAATTCATCCCCCCCAGCTCGAACACATGATCAAAGCATGACAGTTCAAGGGCCAACTAGACATTCAATCGAGGAAACAGTCATAGACTGTTATAACTTATGCATTTTATTTTCCTAGTTTATAGTTTTATAGTTTAGAGTAATATTAGAAGACTTCTTTTACAAGTCTTATATTTTTGCAATATTAATTAGTATTTAAACCGTTTTCATGCATTTAGAAAGGGGTCTAGAATTTTGAGAAGATTGCTTTTGGAACTCACACTATTGTTTGAACAGAAGTTATCTAATTGAAAATCTGAACCTTTGAAGCTATCTTTTCAGATCTAAATCTATGATGCGGTGGGTACTATTATTTGTGTATTGATTGTTTTATGTTTTTGAGATTGTAGCAAACTTATTCTTTTTATTAGTTTCATTCTGATAAGGCATTGAAGTGATATATGTTCTTATTACTATTGATATAATGTATTGAACGATACGCTGTTAGATGTGAGACTTAGAGATCTTTTATTTGATTAATTTTTTTCATCAACTAAATCAATTAAATTGATTTAGTTTCCTAAATGTGATTATATTCATTAAGGATGCAATGATCTATATTATTTCATGCATGTGAAATGTTATGCCTTAATCATATATCAAAATCCAATCCCAGGAAATAGTTAGATTAGTTTTAATTTATGTTATCATTAGAATAAATTACCCCGTTAGTGTTGATTTCATTTCTCTTATTATATAAAATCTTTTTATACGGGAAACCGGTCCCTTTATCCCCAGTCGGACCCACCATTTTCAACGGAAAAGGAGTTGTTTTAAGCTCCTGGCCGGGTGGAATCCCTATTGTTGAGGAAGTCACTTTCCAGCCTTCAATACCACCATAAATATCAGAGTTACCGCCTCATAGGGAATTTTACTTCTCTATTGAATTGATGTCGAGAGCAGCATCAACATCGAAGGCATTGTATAGGATGAGCACGCCAAAGTTAGTGGAACTAAAGTTGTAGTTGAAGCAAATTCTTGATAAGGGATATATTAGGCCAAGTGTGTCGCCTTGGGGTGCACCGGTTTTGTTTGTGAAGAAGAAGGGTGGTACTCTTAGGTTGTTTATTGATTACAGGTAGTTGAACAAGGTAAAAATTAATAGTAGGTTCCCTTTACTGTGGATTGATGAACTGCAAATTGATGACTTCTTTGATTAGTTGAAGGGAGAAGTAGTGTTCTCGGTGATAGTATTCATTGATGACATATTCAGATATTTTAAGATTGAGGAAGAGCATGCAGAAAATCTAGAAAAATTGTTGAAATTTCTAAGAGAGCATCAATTGTACACCAAACTTAATAAATGAAATTTATTTCAAACAAACTTTTGTAGAAATTATACAAAATACATGTATGTCCTCGATTCTCCTGATCTAAAAATGTGCCACTGTTAAATACATATTCGCTTCTACAAATATTTGAGAAATTTAAAACACAATCTCCAATTACAATATCTTGAAGAAATATCAATCACACACAACACAGATAATTTTACCTAGGAAAGCGTATAGCTAAAAACCCCACTATATTCTATTGTATATTATATCATGGATCATGAAACAATTACATACATAGCTCCAATACAAGAGCCCTGAGTACATGAGCAAATTGTCTCACACTGTCATACAAAAGTTGGCAAGTTCCTTAGCCAACTTACTGTCTCCAGACAGCCTGCCTCCACTGCGCAATCCCTGCTGATAGCAATCCCTAAATGAATGCAATCATGCTTGCCTTGACTGCGCAATCCTCATGGGAACATCCAATGTGTGTGTGGTTGCATGTGTGCAACCAGATAATGTCACAACTGATATTTTACTTCCCTTTCACCTAGAACTCAACTAGGTCTCCACAGGATCTGACATGCATGCATTTAATAATAGTAAACCTTCAGTTTCATGTGAGACCACTGACTGTGAATTAATTAATAATTAATTCACTTGATCTCTCACTAGTGTATGTTCAGTTACAGCTAGCACAACTGAGTTTAACTCACTTAACTGAGTTAAACTACTTTACATTTTGCATAATTGCACTTCCAACTTTGTTACAACTTCAAATCACCTAGTTACAACTAAGTCAACCTTCATGTCCCACCAACCACCCACTTAACTCGAAATTCCTTTAGCTAACTGATTTTCCACTTCAGTTAGCTATTTCCAAGTGCTCATTGAGAATAAAATATATTTTATTGTCCAACTAATATTAAGGGATAATAATAGTAGACATGCATCTATAAATAGAGATGCATTCTATAAATAGAATTTTCATATACATCTATAAATAAAAATACACCTAAAAATATCCTGAGGCTTCATCCTAGTGTAGGTGCTTAATTTTCACTAGTATCTTCTTGTTGAATCTCAACACTCCCTCTCAACAAGAAAGGGATGATCCTTCACCCTAATCCTCTCTTTATGGTATTCGAATTTGCTCCTGGTGAGCGCCTTCATCAGAATATCTACATCATGATCTTTCGTGGAAATGTACTGAAGAAACATGATTCTCCTTTGTACACAATCTATGAGATGATGGTACTGGATATCTTTATGCTTAGATCTATCATGAAACATAGGATTAATTGAGATTTTGAATCTAATGAAACATAGGATTCTCCATGCAACTCTAATTCACAATGAATCATTGTCGGATACATATGAGACCCAAACAAACCAACCAAGATATTTCTCATCCAAATAACCTCTCATGCAACTTGAATCATTGCCATGTGCTCTGCTTCCGCTGAACTGAGTGCCATGGATCTTCCTATTGTACCAAGAAATAGTTGTAGACCTGATACTAAAGATCCCCCCTGATGTGCTCTTTCTATCTGATGGACTGCCCACCCAATTTGCATCCTTGAAGTAATGCAACTTCACTCCATCCATCTGTCTGTACCATAAACCATACTCTGATGTGCCCCTCAGATAGCTCAAGACATGCTTACCCGCCTTCCAAAAAAGCTTGGTAGGCTTAACCATAACTTGACTCAGCTGGTTAACCTCATAGAAAATGTTTGGTCTCATGTTCACTAGATACATTAGCGAACCCACTGACTATTGATAGACAGTAGCATCCACTACCTCTCCAGAAGTAGCATCCTCTTTCCTCCAGTTTCCTGGAAGATGAGTATCCATGGTTTTGTAACCCTCCATGTGAAACTTACCCAGTATCTCCCTTGCATACTTTCCTTGAGACACAAAATGTTCACCATCTCGCTGCCATATTTCCAATCCAAGGAAATAATGAAGGAGGCCCATATCCTTCATTTCAAACTCCCTTGCAAGATCCTCCTTGCATGAGTGTATCAGCTTATCATCACCAGTCAATATTAAATCATCAACATAAAGAAAAATGATTAAAATTTTACCCTCCACCACAATTTGGTATAGGTTTTCATCTGCTTCACTTTTGGTGAAGCCCAGTCTGGTGAAATAGTTGTCTAGTTGAATGTACCAAGCACAGGGTGCTTGCTTCAGCCCATATAGCGCTCTTTTGATTCGGCACACATGCAACTTGTTGTTGAAGATCTCAAAACCTTCAGGCTACTCTATGTACACCTCTTCCTCAATGATCCCATTGAGAAGCACAATTTTCACATCCATCTGATAAATGTGCCAGCCCATCTATGTTGAGAGAGCAAGGATGGATCTTACGGAAGAATACCTTGCGATAGGTGCAAAGGTATCTTCATAATCTATACCCTCGATCTATGAGAAGCCCTGGGCCACAAAACTAACCTTTTATTTCTCCACACTCCCATCAGTAGCTTGATTTACCTTGTAGATCCATCTCGAGCCTGCCACTGATTTATCAATCGGCCTTGCAACAATTTCCCAAGCACTATTTTTGACAATGGAGTCATACTCCTCCACCATTGCATCTACCCATGCGGGCTCCTACACTACTTCCTGAAAGGAAGAAGGTTCGGTCACAATAAATTTTCTCATGAGAACCATGTATCCGGTAAATCGGTTAGGAGACTGTCTTTATCTATGCTGTGAAGTAGAGGCTCCTACATTTTGTGAAGCATCAAGTCTCATCCTATCAGCTTCCGTGGTACACCTTCTGCCATTTCTGATGGATGGATCTGTGTGAGTGGACTCCTCCACTCCATGAACCTCATCCTATGGCTGATCCACATTTAGAGACTTATCTTTGGGAACCGATAGTTCCTCCTCTGCATGCAAGTCCAGCTCCCTCTTAAGCGACAACCACATGGCTTTCCCCTCATCTAATTTTATTTCCCATCGCACAAGAGTAATTCTGCTATTTGGAAAATACACACGATAATTATGGGGTATTTTTGTGTACCCCATAAAATCCCAACTTCAACAATCCGCTCCAACTTCTTCCTGGCATCCTTGGTCACACGCACATAAATAGATCAGTCAAAAATATTAAATTTTGAAACATCCAGTTTCTTACAAGAGGACGCTTCTTCAAGTGTACTCATGCCAAGTACTCTATGAGGACAACAGTTTTTCACATAAACAACAGTGTTGCATGCTTCCGCCTACAAATGCATTGGTAGGCCCTGATCATGCAACATCGCTCATGCCGCACCAACATTCCTTCTTTTCTTCCTCTCTATGACCCCATGAGTTCCCTTCAAATTCCTTATTTGCTGCAGAATTTCTTTAATTCTTTAGAGATGTATGCTCCACCATTATCTCTCCTAAGGGCCTTCACTTTCTTCCCCAAATTTTTCTCCACCAATGCCTTAAACTCACAAAACTTTGAAAAAATTTTATCCTTCTTCTGCATGAAGAAGTTCCAGCATTTATGACAAAATTCATCAACAAATATTACATAGTACTTATGTTTTTTGTTGAAGCAACCGAGAACGTTCCACACACGTTTGTGTGAACTCTCTCAAGGATCCCCGAAGCATGATTCTCCTTCTCATGAAAAGTGGAATTTGCATACTTTCCCATGGTGAAACCATTGCACTGATCTAACTGAGCAAGTTTTCCCATTGGAAGTCTAGTAGATATTTGATGCATGACTTTCAAGGCTCCATGATGAAGATGGCCCAATCGTCTGTGCCATAATTCGCCCTCATTCCGGCTCACCACTTTTTTTTCCTTACCCATCATGGAAGCGTAGCTATCTACCTCCTACTTGTAGAGATTATTAACGCAAATCCCTATCCTCTTGGCTTGACCCGTTGTTTTATGTCGCAGGAAAGCTTTTCCATAGCTAAAAACAACGTCATAGCCTTTGTCCACCAACATTGCGACTGAGACCAAATTTTTTGTTAGGTCCCTATATTACTATTATAGTCCCTTATTTTGTTATTGTAACCCCCTTATTGTTATTATTGTACCCCTGTAACCCACATATTGTTATTATTGTGCCCTTAAATTATTATTGTTAGGTCGGCTAGGATTACATTGTGGCCCCACTAGGATTACATTGTGGTCCCATGGACTCCTATATATAGAAAAGAGGTTTTGTAATTTATATCATCCAAGAATTGTTCATTCATGTAATGTATTGGAGGTTGCCCCCTCGAAGTGGCTTATTTCTAAGGCATTGATATCTCTTTTCTTCTATTTTTGGAGCTAATTTCAAAATAATTTTGTATCAGAGCTTTGGATTCTAGGGTTTTGCTGCTCCAAACAGGTCATCGTGGAATTTTCACTATAACTTTTTTTCTAAGAAGGTTTAGAAGCTGAAATTTTAAGAGTGCAAAGCTGAAATCCTGAGGAATATCATCGCAAAATTTCAGAGCTTTGTTCACAATATTTTCGGAGATATGATCTATGGAAGTTAGGTCTTTTTGCATGCTCCTGAATTTCACTTAAAAAGGTCATCACGGAATTTTCGCTATAATTTTTTTTCCACGAAGGTTCAGAAGCGGAAATTCTTAGAGCATGAAACTGAAATCCAGAGGAACATTGTCCCAAAATTTCAGATCTTGGTTCGCAATAGTTTTGGAGATATGATCTGTGGAAGTTAGGTCTTTTTCAGGCTCCTGAATTTCATCTCAAAGAGGTGATTGTGGGAAACTCTTCATAACTCTCTCTCTAAGCATCAGATTGGAATTCTATAAAAATTCACTGGAAGTACATGGATTGTAGTTTCCTGTCTGTAAATTTCAGAGCCAAAGGATCAAACAGTGACATGTGGCAAGTCGTACAATTTCGCTCTACTGAACCAATCCATAATTAGGTCATTGTAGGAGATTGGAAATAACTTTGTCTTGAAGAATCCAAATCAAGTCAGACCTGTGGCAATTGAAAGAAGATTCAGGGGGATACGTTAGGACCAAATTTTAGATATTGAAGATCCGAAATCACAAAGATAATTCAGTTTCAATATCGCTCTCCTCAAAATAAGGAAAAAGGTGTGTATTTTTTTTCAAATTGCATAAGTCTTGTTTGGAAAATTAGTTTTAAGTGATTCCAAAGGCCTATTGAGCATAGATATCAGTATTGGGTTCTAAAATGCCTCCTAAAAATAATTAAACACCAATTAAGCCCTTAGAGTACTCTACTATGACTCATGAAGATGAAAAATTGCAACATGATCTATCAAAATTACAAGAGCAAGTGCACCAAAATTCGCTCTCGCAAAGAGCAACAATAAATGAAATGGATGTTTTTAAGAAAAGCATGGAATCTAAGATGGATGGTTTGAATAAAGGCATGGAAGCTACAATGGATGGTTTAAAGAATGGTATGCAAGATAAAATGGATGGTATGGAAGAAAAAATGGAAGGATTGAAGGAAGACATGGAAGGTTTGAAGGAAGGTTTGTCAAAGTTGATACAAGAAATGATTCCTAATGGCGAAAAGATAGTAGATGAAAATCATGATGAGAAAAAAATAAATGTTAATCGTGATTTCATAAACTCTAATAATGGATTAAATAACCACCATATTCCAAATATGGATATGAGGAAGTTTGATGGCAAGGATCTCGTAACATGGATACTACAAATGGAAAAATATTTTGATCTCAATAATGTTAAAAACACACAAAAGGTACGCATTGCAACTTTACATTTAGAACAAAATAAATTTGTATGGTATCGATGGCTTTGGTCCCGTAAAAAAATTGTCACTTGGTCAATTTTTATGGAGGAAATGATAGCACATTATGAGGATACAAAAAGCAACACCTTCTTTAGCCAATTGATAAAGCTCAAACAAAAGGGTTTAGTGGAGAAGCACATTTAGGACTTCCAAAATTTGAATATAAGGGTAACTGATATTTCAGAGGAACACATAATTGATCTCTTCATAGGTACTTTAAAGGATAAAATCCAACATGAAGTTCGCATTTTGGAACCTGATTCATTCGAGAAGGCATTCAGGTTGGCAAGAAAAATTGAATGTAAAATTATGGCAACAAGGAAGCCTACCACTCACTTTTATAAAGATGGAAGTGTTGCTACTCCTATATTTCCACAACCTACAAGGTTGACACCACAACAATTGGAAGAAAAAATAGCCAAAGGGCTTTGCTATAGTTGTGATAGCAAATACACTAAAGGTCATAAGTGTGCTGAGAAGAAATTATTTTACATAGATTGTGAAGAGGAAGAAGAAAATGAACAAGAAGAGGATATACACCAGGAACCAGCCCTAGAAGAGGAAGAGATGAGTCCGACATATCGTGTAATGCATTGGCAGGAATTACCACTCCTCAAACTCTCAAGATAGAAGGACATATCAAGAATAAAAAGGTAATAGTGTTGATTGATTCAGGTAGCACCCATAATTTTATTCATTGTAAGGTAGCCAAGGAATTGAATTCTTTCCTATACCCAGCACCAGAATGTCAAGTGATGGTTGAAAATGGAGGAACTATAAATTGCTATGGAAAATACCATAATTTAAATCTAACCATGGGGGAATATTTATTGAATAGTCCAATGTTTTCCATTCCTATGGGAGGTGTTGATGTTGTACTAGGAGTACAATGGTTACAATCTTTGGGGATGGTAGCTTTTAATTTTCAATAACTTTTCTTGAAATTTTTTTCAGAAGGAAAGTGTTGAGCCTCAAATTTGTGCTTTCCTTCACCTCATTTTACCTCATTTTCCCTTGTCCATTTCTATCTTAAGCCCAATTGATCAATAAATATAGTTAAAATTCTAGAATGGTTTACATGACTGACTTGTTGAATTTTGTGATTTTTGCCATTGTTAAGCATTTTGACCGGAACTAGCTGCAGAATGCAGACATTCCGTAGCTAACCGGCGATTCTGCAGCTACCTTCATGTTTGAGTATGTTCTAGGTGGCCTCTTGAGGAAATCCGCATATGGGCATGATCCACGTCCTGTCTACATGGTTCGTTGCTCATCATGGAGGAAGAAATGGATTCTGGGTACGGTTATGCACGTGGGAACACATTTATGAAGGAAGACTCCTACTAGGACTGTCTCAGTCCAGATGTCTTTTCTCCTTCACGTAGCCACCTTGAAGACTCCTAATATGATTCGGATAAGGAAAGACATTATTCCTAAATTGTTGTAATTATTGTTACTTGCATTTGCTTTATAAACTCTTGAGTAGACCGAGAGCTTAGTTAGAGATTTTATATTAGATTTGTTGCTA
Source organism: Pinus albicaulis (assembly GCA_034641835.2). NCBI lineage: Eukaryota > Viridiplantae > Streptophyta > Pinopsida > Pinales > Pinaceae > Pinus > Pinus albicaulis. Next base: position 723,805,750 of record CM076580.1, on the reverse strand, counting down.
GATTTTGTTTAAAAACTCTGTGTTACGTCCTTGAAGACACAGAGTGTTATGTTCAAACTATTGCATCGTTAATGGAGCAGACAAAGTTATTTTGAAGGCGTGATTTAATTTGAAGTCGAATGCCGTCAAGTGGTAGAGGGCCCCTGCCTCTTGCACGGATTTTATTTTGCGTAAACTAGATAAGTTTTCCTAGCTGCCTTTACGTTTTGCATTTGAATTGGTAGTTGTTTTGTTTTATCTACTGTAGTCGTATTCATTCTAGCTCTTCCACAAGAAGACACTCTTCCAACAAACTAAAATGATGAATGTTTAATGACTATGGTATTGTAGGATAGGAGTTAAATTTGTATTTGTTTTAACTAGCTACTGTAGTCATATTCGTTCCAGCTCTTCCACAAGAAGACACTCTTCCAACAGACCAAAATGATGAATGATTAATGACTATGGTATTATAGGATAGGAGTTGAATTTGTATTTGTTTTTAACTAGATACCGTAGTTATATTCATTCCAGTTCTTCCACAAGAAGACATTCTTCCAACAGATCATAACGATGAATGATGAATAGCTATAGTACTGTAGGAATTAGTTGTAGTTTTTGCTATTCACTATCACAGTTACACTTGTTCTAATCACTCTTCCACAAGAAGAAATTCTTCCAATACATCCTTAATAAGTTCAAGACATGACCGTGATAATGAAAGATTTAGTTGTTTGTTTTTACTAAGTATCATCTCTGTTGTTACTCTTAAACGCTTGCCCAAGACATCATAATGACGAGTAGGATATGGATGTGGTAACTTAGTTTTTCATTTGCTTTCAGTCCATTTGCTTTCAATTGCATACAAGTCCACAGTCAGAATTGTTCTACCTCTTCCACAAGAAGGAACTCTTCCAAAATATCACTAATGATGAACAAACAGATTGTGTAACTTCATAGATTAATGCATGTTAGTATAGTTAGAACAACTCCGGAGTTTCATTGCATTTAAATCATGTTCAGTCACTTTGTTTCAAGTTTGATGATGACTTATAGTCAAGTATTGTTCTAGTTTAGTAGCATCTTAGGTTCATTCTTAGATTAACTCATTGCACTTGCATCTCATATTCAAATTGTCATCCATTGCACAATAGATTACTCTAGTTGTTAGGATTAACAAGACAGACTTCATTATTCACAAAACATCTTCCTGTTCTAAAAACTACAACTGATCTATAGCCATAGGAACAGAAGACAACATCACTATAAGGTCTGAAATCTCTCTGTAATTTCCTCATCATTTCATAAAACAGAGCTCTTCCTCAAAAGAACTACTTTGAACAAGAAACCAATAACTCTTTGAGTATAGGTTCTGTGGCATTCAATTAAATTGCAGAATAGAACTAGGAATTAATCATAGAATAAAAGAGCTTAGGACAGAGTATTGCATCATTAGTGTTTAACTGTCTAGTTAGAGAACTTGCATATTTAGTGATCATTTCTCAAGTTTAGTTTGTGTCAGTTGCCTAAGAAGTCATTATCAAGCTTTTGTTTCTATTTAGTCATAGTTCAGATTTTGTATCCAACTGAATTTGCCAATCCATACATTAGGCTCAACTGTGTTTTTGACCACCAATTTCTTTCCATTAGTTTTCTAGGCACTTTCATTGTAAACATAAAACACCAAAAGACCAAAAACATCATAAATCAACATAAAAGACCAAAAACATCATAAATCAACATAAAAGACCAAAAACATCACAAAACACTACACACAACGCATTAAGAAACAAGCACCTAGGTACATATGGTACACTTCACTTCAACAGTTTACAAATCCTGGTTGACAATTAAATGAGCTCAGTTTAGGAGACTAGATTGAGACCCAACATTTTGGCGCCGTTGCCGGGGAAGTGAAAACTAGGTAACCTTTGTTTCTTAGCATCCAAAAACAATTTTATGCGTAGGGAGAGAGATTCAAGGGGAAGATTTAATAAGCAAAATAGAGGCACTTTGATATCTAGAACACCACTTGTTTCCATCTAGATCCAGGCTAGTACACCTTCAACTCAAACCCATCTCCATCCTTTACCGATCCCTGACTTTAAAAAAGATCTAAGGTCACCTATTCCATTAGAGAAACCTTCCACTTCATCCATCAAATCCCGCCATAGAAGAGGATCCAAAACTTTGTTGAGGATACAAACCTTTCTTACTTCCACAGAGAGTCAACCATGGCAGAAGAAGGAGGAGGAGGAGTTGTTAATGGAGAACACACATTGTTTGGAGGAGGTAGAGGTAGAGGTGTGTAGGTAGGAAGAGGGAGAAGGAGGTAGAGGTGCAGAAGGAGTGAAGAGGTAGAATAGGAAGCTCTTTTGGGTTCCCTATACTTGATGAAGAACCAATACAACCATGAAAAACATTTCACCTTTCCGTCCTTCCGAACTTCTATGGACTTAAAACCGAGGATCCCGAAACTTTCTTATTCGAATTTGGAAGTGCCGTGTAGGACTTATGACTATCTTCAAGATGCTCAAAATTGAAATTGTTTCCTTCGACTCTAAAAGGAGCGCATTGAAGTGGTTTATGTGAGTTTTCAGTTTCATATCTTATTAGAACACAGAAGACATGAGACAAGCATTTCTAGAGAGATACTTGGATTATTGTATGCCGTTAATCATAATAAGAAGTGTTCAAGATGTTACAAAAAGAAGATGAAAACTTAGAAGATTTGTTGAAAGATTTAAATACAACATAAAAAGGGCACAAATGGAAAACCTAGATCAAGACACTTTAAAAGCTCTTTTGTTGAAAACTATTAGGGATGAATGGTTGGATATCCTTAACATGATGGGAAAAGGGATATATCACAACTCACATTACCCGAAATATCCGAGTTATGTATCAACCTTTCCGCAGGGAAATCTAAAACTACCAAAGGTCCAAGAGATCCTCGCTCTTGCAAGGGCAAGTAACTGCCTCCGGAGCGTAAGTAGATCGTAAATAAGACACATGCTTGATGATTTTAACCGACATCTTAGTGGAGTCTTAGTGGAACAACAAAGACACCCTCAAGATACAAAACAAGCAAAAGGTCGAATCCGATGCTCATAATCTTTTGTCCCAAATGTAGGAAGAAACATGCCTCGAGGGAGTGTCCTCTAGATGTAAAAGTTGTAGAAACCTATGTTATTTGTTCCCGAGAAACATGAGACCAAGAATTTTCCTTCTCTTCCCGTGTCTCAAGGTTGTTTTTCAGAAGAACTCCCATGCATCCCACAGATTCTCTTAACTTTGTATCTAGAAGACCTTGGCAGGGATCTCAGACACAAGGATTCCACAGATCACAATACAATCAACCTCCACCTTGGAATTCTTGGGGCGCGAACCTTGGCCCCAATTTCAAAATCAATCTCAAGCTTGGGCACAAGGATCACAAGGTCCCTATGGAAGATACTCTCCATATTATCAGTGATCCACCATCCTATCCACCATATCCACATTTTTATCCTCAAAATCCTCAACAAAATTTTCCTCAAAATCTTCAACAAAATCCTCAACAACATCATCCGAACCAATCTCATCAAAATCAACCACTTCACTACCATTCCCTCAAAAATCCAATCAATTCTCACCAACCCATACCAAACCCCAATAATAAGAACCCCGACGACATACATGATAGAAGGACAACAATTTCCAACTTATTTAATTACTCCCTGACCTTAAGATGTTCAACTTAGGTCCGGAAGGATACTTGAGAAGAGGAAACCTTCGTGATTATACAAGAACAAGATAATTATGAGGGGAAGACTTACCAAGTTAATAAAAGCTGAAGAAGATACATCCTTTCAAGACCAAAACATTGAAAATCAAACAAAAAGATCCAATAAATCCAACTCCAAACATTAGAGCAACCATCCACATCTACTTCTATACCTCCTTTCCGAAAGACTCCAAATTGATAAAGGTGTAGAAAACAAATAATGGTGCCTAACTATGATTTCTTAGATGAATTGAGAAATGTTTCAGATTAAAATTCCATTATTGCAAGCCATCAAAGAAATTCCAATTTTAGCCAAAACAATAAAGGAGTTGAGTATGAAGACAACAAGAAAAAGAATAAGAGAAAACCAAGAAAATTCAACTCCAGGACAAATAGCGTACATGATGGGTAAGATTACTATTCTGGGTACCTTGACCCAGAAATCCAAATATCAAAATTCACATCAATGGAATTGAAATTCAAAACACACTCATCGACTTAGGAGCAGCAATAAACATCATGAGTCGACAAATCATGGACAACCGAAACTTCCTAATCTTCTCTTTACACCCACACTATTACAATTAGCGTATAGATCCGTGATCGTACCGTATGGGGTAATAGAAATATATCTCCAAGAAACCCTAGACTCTCGGGAGCACTTCGGATTTCATGATCCTAACACCCAAGAATAATCTAGAGGCCATCCGTTATACTAGGAAGACCTTGGTTGGCTGCTGAAATTGATGCTTCCTTTATTAGTTGTAGGTCCTGGCGTGATATGTATATTTCTCGATGGTAGTTCAACAAAGAAATTCACTTTATATCCTCCAAACAGACACCACAGAACTAGATGACACTCAATGGATAGAGGATGAAGAATATTTACAACCACTCTTCACAATTTCAAATTAGTGAATATAATCAAAATTCCGAATACTCTGTAGAAAACTTGAATCTTCTCCAACACAAACAAGAATCATTTCAAGAGAGATCCAATATTGAGTTCTTGTCATCTGCATGTATGCTCTTCACCAATGGACAAATTTGGCAGCTCTACAAGTGAAATTTTTCCTGCAAAACCTTGAACATAAATAAAAACCTAGAAAAATTCAACAAAGAAGAGTTAAGAATAAAGTATTAATAAGAGATATTCTTCCGCATATGCATGGGAATACACCGACATGAAAGGGATAAGTCCCAAGACTCGTACCTTCATCACATCTATATAGAGTAAATTGCAAACCAATTAGACAGCCTCAAAGACTCGATGAACCCAAATCTTAGGGAAATTGTCAAGGAAGAATTACAAAAATTGTTAAATGTTAACTTCATCTATCCTATTTCGTATAGCTCTGTGGTTTCTCCTTTGGGTGATCGTGCCTAAGAAAAATGGAAAATGGAGGGTGTGTGTCGATCACCGAGAACTCGAATAAAGTTACCTCGAAAGACCTTTTCCTCACCTTTCATAGATCAAGTATTAGATACATTAGGCAGTAAAAAGTACTTTTCATTCCCGGATGGATTTAGTGGTTACAATCAAATCCAAGTAGCACTTGAAGACCAAGATAAACCACATTTACTTGTCCTTTGGGTACCTATGCCTACCGAGTATTGCTGCCATTTGGATTGCAAGTCTGGGACTCCAACATTCCAAAGGGCGTATTAGAATTTTTTCGATCCGATACATGACTCCGTGTAGAGGTGTACATGGATGATTTGTCAGCTTTATGGGGATACATTTGGGCATGAAAAAAAAACTTTAAAAAAGTCTTAAAAAGATGTCAAGAAGCAAACCTTTCACTTAGTCATGAAAAATGTTTTATGATGTTCACCGAAGGTATTGTTTTAGGGCACCACATTTGGGGATGGGATTAGAGTAGATGAGGTTTAAAGTTGAAGTATATTTCAACCTATCCATTCCAAATTGTCAAAAATATGTTAGAAGTTTTCTAGGATTTACAGGGTATTATCGAGATTTATAGAAAACTTCACCAAAATAGCATCTCCTCTCTTCAAATTACTCACCAAAGATTGTGAATTTAAGTGGACTGATTTTGGGTTAGCTAAACCTCGAAAACCAAAATTTCTCGAAGCACCTATATTAAGGGGACCTAACCGGAAGTTACCTTTTCATATCTCGACAGATGCTTCCGATACAACCTTTAGAGCAAACATTGGGACAAAAAGATTTAATTCCCTATGCCATCTATTATACTAATAAAAATTTGACTCGGGGCAGAGTTAAACTACATCAGAATCGAAAAAAGAGTTTTTAGTCATTGCTCATGCTATTAACAAGTTTAGACACTATATAACAAAAGTTATGAAACTTTTGTTCACACTGATCATTCTCGCAATTAGATACTTAATGAATAAATCAATCACTAATGGCGTAGTTATAAGATATTAGTACATGCAAGAATTCAACATTACTATTCTAGATAGGCCGTAAAACAAAACACTCGTGGGCTGATTTCGTCTAGAATTCAAAATATCAAAGATGACACTCCCATGAAGATCAATTTCGATGAATATCTTTTTGCGATCTCTACTCAAACTCCATGGTTTGCCGATATTGCTAATTATTTAGTTTCGTGAAAATTTCCTTCAATTATGAATGCAAGGGATAAAAGAAAATCATTAATGATAGTGCAAGATATTCATGGGTCGCTAATGAGTTGTGTCAAGATGTGTCCGTATTTGATCATTAGAAGGTGTGTTCGTGAAGATGATGCTCCGAAATTCTCAAGGCATGTCATGATGAACCTTGTGGCTGACACTTTGCAAGATAAGAGGACAAAACTTATAAGATCCTTAACTTAGGATATTATTGGCCATCCTTGTTCAAAGATGCAAGGGAGTATGTAAAAGGTGTGACAGCTTTCCAAAGGGTAGGGAAACCTTCTCCTTCGTGTGAGATGTCATTACAACCTCAGGTACACATTGAACCTTTTGAAAATGGGCTGATTTTGTAGGACCTATTAGTCCTCCATCAAGACAAAAGAAATACATATTAGTTTGCACTGATTATGTTAATAAGTGGGTAGAAGCTAAACCATTACTTGTCGCTAATGAATCATCCGTAATTACTTTTCTTTTTGAGGATATTTTTACTCGTTTTGGTGTCCCAAGGGAAATTGTTACAGACTACATTCACCCATCAAGGCTAGTGGAGCAAATGATGGAGAAGTACAAAATCGCATATAGAACATCTACTCCTTATCATCCACAAGCAAATGGTCAAGTGGAATCCACTAATAAAGTTATTGAAGGAATCAACAAAGACCGTTCATCTACATAGAAGAGATTGGGTAGATAGGCTTCCGGCTTCTCCTCGTGGCCTATAGAACTACATGGAGAAACACAACAGCCATACTCCTTATGAGCTTGCTTATGTGAAAGCAAGTTTTGTTTCCCATAGAGTTCCAACGCAAACATTCAAGATGGCAACAACCAGGGACTTGATCTAATCTGAGGCACAAAAGCATAGACTGGAGCAAATTAATGGAATTGGATGAGATCGGACAAGATGCAGTTCAGAAAACAAGTCTAGTCCAACAGCAAAGGGCTAGATGGCATGACAAGTACATCAAGGAGAAGAAATTCAAAGAGGGTGACTGGGCTCTCTTGTTTGATTCAAAATTTAAGGATTTTCAAGGGAAATTTCAGACACATTGGCTTGGGCCATATGAAATTGTTCGAATTTTTGATAATGGGGCAGTAAAAATCAGAACTATAGATGAAGAAGAGGTCACTTTTCTTGTGAATGGTCATAGACTGAAGCTATACCACAAGCCAGTCTCAAGAGAAGAGTTTTTCAAGAAGTTCCAAGAAGACAATGATGTGAAGTTAATGAAGAAGAGTCTCTCTTCTTCATCAACTTGATTAAATTTTCTGAAGCATTTCTCTTCTGAAAAAATAAAAATAAAAATATATATATATATATATAAAATAGTAAAAAAAATAAAGGTATAAGAATGAAAACCAATCATTGATTGGCATGTTTATACAGAAAAGATAGGGTGAAAATCAGAGTCTCTCTGACACTCTAACTTTTCCCATTTTTGTTTTTATAAGCAGCTGTTATAAAAATCATAAGTTCAGTTCCATAGTGCTTGATTCATTTTCATCTCACTCCATTCACTTATCCATCCATACTCCATTTCATTCCATCACCCATATTTCACTCCATTCCACATTTCATTCATCTCATTCCATCTTTCATCCATCTCATTTTTCATATCAAAATACAAAATTTGATATCTTGCTGTAAGTGAATAAAACATGTCATGAATTGCAGTACAGTCCTTATGTTCTTTCACTCCATTTCATGAACTGAGTCCATTCCATTTCATCATCCACTTCATACACATCATAATCCATCATACATTTTCATTCATAACATTTAACATTTCACCCATACTCCAAAAACATTCCATTTTTATGATTAAAGTGCTCTTCAGGAACATTCTGCAGCTCAGTGGACATTCTGCAGCTGATCAGCCTTTCTGCAGCCCGACAGTCTTTCCGCAGCTATAAACTTTGAAGGAATCAACCAGCAGACATCAGAATTACAACAAAGTGACCCAGTGTATTCATGAATCAAAAGCATCAAGAAAATTATGAAGACTCCTCCAAAGGTGAACAAGAAGACAAAGGCTACAAAAATCAAATAAAGGGCAGAGGTAACAAGTTTAAATTATAATGGCATTTCATAAAAGTTTAGCATAGTTTAGTTATGGATTGTTCGAAAAGGTTGTTTTAATTATTTTGTTGATCAATACAAATAAACCCTCTACAGACTTTGGATTAAAATCTTCCATTTCAAATTTCATATCCGATAGCATTTAAGCGGTTAAAATGGCCGAGGAGTTTGAATTCTCCACGTCTCTTAACCAAATCATTCAATGATGATTCCCTCTGCCGTCACAAAATCCTCCGCTGTCTCTTCAATCATTAATGCAATCCCTCCACCTCACTCCACTACTCCATTCTGTGACCACTGCCATAACTTCATTCTGTAGCCGGCATTCCATTCCGAAGACGGAGATATTATTATCACCGAGAGCAGAGCCAAAGGATATCAGTTTGAATAGCATTGATCATTGTAAACGTAGAGCAGAGCAGAAGGGTAAATTTGGAAGTATAATAGTGTGAGGACTTGAAGCCACTTGATCCCGTGGGCAGATAAAATATCACTGTGGGCAGATAAAATATCACTGTGGACGGAGTTTGAAGCATTTTCACTATAAACACATAATTGTAGCAGTGTGGAGTTTGAAGTCTTTTGTTACCAAAAGACAGAGGTGTTAAAATTGAAACCATTTGCTACCAGAGACAGAGGTGTTGCAGTGTTAAAATTGAAACCATTTGTTACCAAAAGACAGAGGTGTTGCAGTGTTAAAATCGAAACCATTTGCTACCAAGAGCCAGAGGTATTTCACAAAAGAAATTTGAAGCCATTTGCCACTGTCTATCAGAGACATATCAGCTCGAAATTTGAAACTGCTTTCATTATCAAACAGAGGCATATCACTCCAAAGTTCAATTGTCAACAGAATCATATCAGTCCGAGGTTTTGAAGGCATTTGTCATTATCAATCAGAGGTATGTCATTCCAAAATTGAAGCCATTTTCATTTAGAGCTTGAAGCCATTTCAATCTGAAAGTGAAAGTCATTGTTTTGTGGGTAGAAGAGTGTTAATTTGATATTGAAAAAAATCATGGGTTTCATCGTAAGGACCAAACCAGTGGGTTCAAAATATTTAGAAGGCTACCCACAATGCAAAGAAATGTTACAACAAATAGGATGGCTTCTAATTTTTGGGCATTAGTAACTATCTAAATCTCTTGCAGCAACATACAAGATGTTCAGGCAGAAGTTCAAGTAGAAGTGTCAAGTTCAAGTGTCCTTGAGAATTTATTACGAAGCCCTACGGGAGTTGCTCAGTGGAGAGAGATGGTTTAAAAATAATAGAGAATTCCACAGACTCCTGGAAACAAATTTTAAAATCACCAAATATGGATGTTAGTGTATTGAAGAAAGGAATTCCCAGTTCTGCATTGAAAAACAAATGGAGAAACATACTACTTCTTTTGCAAAAATTTGTTACATGTGAGGGTAGATATGGGACATTTTATGTCTACCACATCAGACTAATGATGCATTTTATGGGAGAAGACATAAACCTACCATATTTCTTGCTTCAAAGTCTGAAGAAGATGGCTTCCTGTGTTCAGAGAAGAGTTCAATTTTTAGAGACAACCCTGTATCATCATGGTTTGGTCAAAATTTTGATTGAGCATCATCTAGCTAAAACAAATGATACATGGGATGATTTCTTAATAAGAAATCATTTTGAAGAATAAAAAGAACCATCACCTGAACCACAGCCTACAAAGAGAAGTAGGAAATGGAGGACTTCAAAAGTTAAAACTGACAAACCAGTTCAAGAGAGCAGTGAGGAAATCATTTTGGAGAAGTTGACTCGAATCAAGAGGCAACTTAAGGAAGAGAAGATAATCAAGGAATCTGCTACAGAGAAAGGAGAGGGGTCCTCTCAGCCTAAGAGAAGCCATAGATTAAAGGGAAAACTGAAGAAAACACCAATCAAACAAACAGGGGTAATCAATATTGAAGATGAAGAAACACCCATTGAAGAGGATGATGAAGAAGATTTTTATGAAGAAACCCCTGAAATTGATTCTGCTCAACAGGAAATTTATGACTATGTGGAAACCTTGGAGAGGACAGCTTCAGAAAGCAGAGAAAGAACCCCCAGTCCTCCATTGTCTGAAGTAGATATATTAAGGAGGGATAGATATGAGTTGGAATTGCTGAATAGACACATCAAAAATGAGAATGAAATTCTCAAAGATCAAATCAAGCTCAAGACTGATATGAACTCAACCTTATCCCTGCATATAGACAAAGTGGAGAGGACCAATGAGAATTTGAAGACAAGGAACAAAAAGCTAATCAGGGCACTCACCAACCTCAGGTTCAAACTTGTTATCAGGAAACCCAGAAGACCTCTAGCTTCCAGACAAAGGAGAAGAAGGGGATTAGATGTCCTTGCAGAAGCCTCTGAATTCATAGGATAATTTGCATGAGGACATGCAAAGAGGCAGCAGTGGGGGTATGTTGAGCCTCAAAATTGTGCTTTCCTTCACCTCATTTTACCTCATTTTCCCTTGTCCATTTCTATCTTAAACCAAATTGATCAATAAATATAGTTAAAATTACTTCTAGAATGATTTACATGACTGACTTGTTGAATTTTGTGATTTTTGCCATTGTTAAGCATTTTGACCGGAACTAGCTGCAGAATGCAGACATTCCGTAGCTAACCGGCGATTTTGTAGCTGCCTTCATGTTTGAGTATGTTCCAGATGGCCTCTTGAGAAAAACCGCATATGGGCATGATCCATGTCATGTCTACATGGTTCGTTGCTCATCATGGAGGAAGAAATGAATTCTGGGTATGGTTTTGAACGTGGGGAACACATTTATGAAGGAAGACTTCTATTAGGACTGTCTCAGTCCAGATGTCTTTTCTTCTTCACGCAGCCACCTCAAAGAGTCCTAACGTGATTCGGATAAGGAAAGACATTGTTCCTAAATTATTGTAATTATTGTTACGTGCATTTGCTTTATAAACTCTTGGGAGACCGAGAGCTATGTTAGAGATTTTATGTTAGATTTGCTGCTAGATTTTGTTTAAACTCTGTGTTACGTTCTTGAAGACGCAGAGTGTTATGTTCAAACTATTGCATCGTTAATGGAGCAGACAAAGTTATTTTGAAGGCGTGATTTAATTTGGAGTTGAATGCCGTCAAGTGGTAGAGGGCCCCTGCCTCTTGCACGGATTTATTTTACGTAAATTAGATAAGTTTTTCTAGCTGCCTTTACGTTTTGCATTTGAATTGGTAGTTGTTTTGTTTTAGCTACTGTAGTCGTATTCATTCTAGCTCTTCCACAAGAAGACACTTTTCCAACAGATTAAAATGATGAATGTTGAATGACTATGGTATTGTAGGATTAGGAGTTGAATTTATAGTTGTTTTAACTAGCTACTGTAGTTATATTCATTCTAGCTCTTCCACAAGAAGACACTCTTCCAACAGATTATAATGATGAATGATGAATAGCTATAGTACTGTAGGATTTAGTTGTAGTTTTTGCTATTCACTATCACAGTTACACTTGTTCTAATCACTCTTCCACAAGAAGAAAATCTTCCAAGAAATTCTTAAGAAGTTCAAGACGTTACCGTGATAATGAATGATTTAGTTGTGTGTTTGTACTAAGTATCATCTCTGTTCTTGCTCTTAAACGCTTGCCCAAGACATCATAATGACGAGTAGGGTATGGATGTGATAACTTAGTTTTTCACTTGCTTTCAGTCTATTTGCTTACAATTGCACTCAATTACATAGTCAGAATTGTTCTACCTCTTCCAAAAGAAGGAACTCTTCCAAAATATCACTAATGATGAACAAACAGATTGTGTAACTTCATAGAATAATGCATGTTAGTATAGTGCTCCGGAGTTTCATTGCATTTAATTCATGTTCAGTTACTTTGTTTCAAGTTTGATGATGACTTATAGTTCAACATTGTTCTAGTTTAGTGGCATCTTAGGTTCATTCTTAGATTAACTCATTGCATTCGCATCTCATATTCAAATTGTCATCCATTGCACAATAGATTACTTTAGTTGTTAGGATTAACAAGACAACCTTCATTATTCACAAACATCTTCTTGTTCTAAAATCTACAAATGATCTATAGCCATAGGAACAGAAGACAACATCATTATAAGGTCTGAAATCTCTCTGCAATCTCCTCATCATTTTATAAACAGAGCTCTTCCTCAAAAGACTACTTTAGAAAGAAATCAATAACTCTTGAGTAAAGGTTTTGTGACATTCAATTAAATTGCAGAATAGAACTAGCAATTAGTCATAGAATAGAAGAGCTTAGGACAAAATGTTGCATCATGGTAAGATTAGTGTTTAACTGTTTAGTTAGAGAACTTGCATATTTAGTGATCATTTCTCAAGTTTAGTTTGTGTCATCTGCCTAAAAAGTCATTATCAAGCTTTTGCTTTTATTTAGTCATAGTTTAGATTCTGCTTCAGTGTTTCCAATTGTATTTGCCATCCCATACATTAGGCTTAACTCTTTTTTTGATCACCAACTCCTTTCCATTAGTTTTCTAGACATTTCCATTGTGAACATAAAAATCACCAAAAGACCAAAAACATCATAAATCATCACAAAAGACCAAAAACATCACAAAACACCACATACAACGTATTAGGAAACAAGCACCTAGGTACATATGGTACACTTCACTTCAGCAGTTTACAAATCCTGGTTGACAATTAAATGAGCTCAGTTTAGGAGACTAGATTAAGACCCAACATTTTGGCGCCGTTGCCGGGGAAGTGAAAACTAGGTAACCTTTGTTTCTTAGCATCCAAAAACAATTTTATGCGTAGGGAGAGAGATTCAAGGGGAAGATTTATAAGCAGCAGAGGCAGAAGTTTGATTTCTAGAACACCACTTGTTTCATCTAGATCTAGAGCTAGTACACCTTCAACTCAAACCCATCTTCCATCCTTTACTGATCCTGGACCTCTAGAAGATCTAAGGTCACCTATTCCATTAGAGAAACCTTCCACTTCATCCATTGAACCTGCCATAGAAGAAAATCCAAAAACTCTTGTTGGGGATACAAACCTTTCTACTTCCACAGGAGAGTCAACCATGGCAGAAGAAGGAGGAGGAGGAGTTTTTAATGGAGAACACACAATATTTGGAGGAGGAGGTAGAGGTAGAGGTAGAGGAGAAGGAGGAAGAGGAGAAGGAGGTAGAGGTGCAGATGAAGAAGAGGTAGAATAGGAAGCTCTTTTGGGTTCCCTATACTTGATGAAGAAACCAATACAACCATGAAAAACATTTCGCCCTCTGTCCTTCCAAACTTCTATGGACTTAAAACTGAAGATCCTGAAACTTTCTTATTCGAATTTGAAGTGCTGTGTAGGACTTATGACTACCTACAAGATGCTCAAAAACTGAAATTATTTCCTTCAACTCTGAAGGGAGCAGCATTGAAGTGGTTTATGAGTTTAAACAATAGTTCTATTAGAACATGGAAAGACATGAAACAAGAATTTCTAGAGAGATACTTGGATTATTGTATGCCGGTTAATCATAAGGAAGAAGTGTTCAAGATGTTACAAAAAGAAGATGAAAACTTAGAAGATTTGTTGGAAAGATTTAATTACAACATCAAAAGGGCAAAAATGGAAAACCTAGATCAAGACACCTTAAAAGCTCTTTTGTTGAAAACAATTAAGGATGAATGGTTGGATATCCTTAACATGATGGGAAAAGGGGATATATCACAACTCACATTACCTGAAATATCTGAGTTATGTATCAACCTTTCCAGAGGGAAATCCAAAGCTGTCAAAGGTCCAAGAGATCCTGCTCTTGCAAGAGCAAGTAAATCTGCTTCTGGGACAGTAAGTAGATCAGAAATAGGACACATGCTTGATGATTTTAAATCTGACATCTTAGGGAGTCTTAGTGAACAAATAGACACCCTCAAGATACAAAACAAACAAAAGGCTGAATCTGATGCCTTGGCAATCTTTTGTCCCAAATGTAGGAAGAAACATGCCTTGAGAGAGTGTCCTCTAGATGTAAAAGTTGTAGAAACATGTGTTATTTGTTCTGAGAAACATGAGACCAAGAATTGTCCTTCTCTTCCTGGTCTCAAGGCTGTTTTTCAGGAAGAAACTCCTACAGACTCCACAGAATCTCTTAACTTTGTATCTAGAAGACCTTGGCAGGGATCTCAAACACAAGGATTCCATGATCAAATGTATAATCAACCTCCACCTTGGAATTCTTGGCAGCAACCTTGGCCCCAATTTCAAAATCAATCTCAAGCTTGGGCACAAGGATCACAAGGTCCCTATGGAAAATACTCTCCATATTATCAGTATCCACCATCCTATCCACCATATCCACAATTTTATCCTCAAAATCCTCAACAAAATTTTCCTCAAAATCTTCAACAAAATTCTCAACAACATCATCAGAACCAACCTCATCAAAATCAACCACTTCCATTACCATTCCCTCAAAAATCCAATCAATTACCAGCTCAGCCCATACCAAACCCCAATAATAAGAATCCTCAGAATACATACATGATAGAAGGACAACAATTTCCAACATATTTAATTACTCCTCTAGACCTTAGTGATGTTCAACTTAGGTCTGGAAGGATACTTGAGAAGAGGAAACCTTCTGTGATCATACAAGAACAAGATAATTCTGAGGAAGACTCCCTATGGGTTAATAAAAGTCTTGAGGAAGATACATCCTTTCAAGATCAAAACATTGAAAAACTGAAACAAAAAGATCCAATAAATCCAACTCCAGTATTAGAGCAACCATCCACATCTACTTCTATACCTCCCTTTCCGGAAAGACTACAAATTGATAAAGGTGTAGAAAAAAAAATCATGGTGCCTAATCATGATTTCTTAGATGAATTGAGAAATATTTGCATTAAAATTCCATTATTGCAAGCCATCAAGGAAATCCCAATTTTAGCCAAAACAATAAAGGAGTTGAGTATGAAGACAACAAGAAAAAGAATAAGAGAAACCAAGAAAATTCAACTGGTAGGACAAATAGCAGACATTATGATGAGTAAGATTACTATTCCAAAGTACCTTGACCCAGGAAATCCAGTTGTCAAAATTCACATCAATGGAATTGAAATTCAAAACACACTCATTGACTTAGGAGCAGCGATAAATATCATGAGTAGACAAATCATGGACAAACTGAAACTTCCTAATCTTCTCTTTACACCCACACTATTACAATTAGCAGATAGATCTGTGATCAGACCAGATGGGGTAATAGAAGACATTCCAGTGTCCCTAGACTCTTGGGAATACCCTGTGGATTTCATGATCCTAACTCCCAAGAATAATCTAGGAGGCCATCCTGTTATACTAGGAAGACCTTGGTTGGCCACAGCTAATGCTTTTATTAGTTGTAGGTCCGGTGATATGTATATTTCTGATGGTAGTTCAACAAAGAAATTCACTTTATATCCTCCAGCTAGGACAATTACAGATCTAGATGACACTCAATGGATAGAGGATGAAGAATATTTACAACCACTCTTCACAATTTCAGAAATTAGTGAAGATAATCAAATTATGAATACTCTAGAAAACTTTGAATATTCTCCAGAACACAAACAAGAATCATTTCAAGAGAGATCCAATATTGAATTCTTGTCATCTAGGCAGATGTCTCTTCATTCTATGGACAAATTTGGCAGCTCTACAAGTGAAATTTTTCCAGGCAAAACCTTGAACATAAACAAAAACCTAGAAAGATCTCAACAAGAAGAGTTAGTCAAAGTATTACAGAGACATTCTTCCGCATATGCATGGGAATACACTGACATGAAAGGGATAAGTCCCAAGACTTGTACTCATCACATCTATATAGAGGAAAATTGCAAACCAATCAGACAGCCTCAAAGATGGATGAATCCAAATCTTAGGGAAATTGTCAAGGAAGAACTGCAAAAATTATTAAATGTTAATTTCATCTATCCTATTTCAGATAGTCAGTGGGTTTCCCCTTTGGTGATTGTGCCTAAGAAAAATGGAAAATGGAGGGTGTGTGTTGACTACCGAGAACTGAATAAAGCTACTCTTAAAGACCATTTTCCCTTACCTTTTATAGATCAAGTATTAGATACATTAGCAGGTAAAAAGTACTTTTCATTCCTGGATGGGTTTAGTGGTTACAATCAAATCCAAGTAGCACTTGAAGACCAAGATAAAACCACATTTACTTGTCCTTGGGGTACCTATGCCTACTGAGTATTGCCATTTGGGTTATGCAATGCACCTGCAACATTCCAAAGGGAAGTATTAGGAATTTTTTCTGATCTGATACATGACTGTGTAGAGGTGTACATGGATGATTTTACAGTTTATGGGGATACATTTGAAGAGGCTTTAGAAAACTTAGAAAAGGTCTTAAAAAGATTTCAAGAAGCAAACCTTTCTCTTAGTCATGAAAAATGTTTTATGATGTTCACTGAAGGTATTGTTTTAGGGCACCACATTTCAGGGGATGGGATTAGAGTTGATGAAGCGAAAGTTGAAGTTATTTCTAACCTATCCATTCCAAGTTGTCAAAGAGATGTAAGAAATTTTCTAGGATTTACGGGGTACTATCGGAGATTTATAGAAAACTTCACCAAAATAGCATCTCCTCTCTTCAAATTACTCACCAAAGATTGTGAATTTAAGTGGACTTCTGATTGCCAGTTAGCTTTTGAAACCCTGAAAACCAAAATTTCTGAAGCACCTATATTAAGGGGACCTAACTGGGAGTTACCTTTTCATATCTCGACAGATGCTTCCGATACAGCTCTAGGAGCAGTATTGGGACAGAAAGATTTAATTCCCTATGCCATCTATTATATCAGTAAAAATTTGACTCCTGCAGAGTTAAACTATACTGTAACTGAAAAAGAGTTTTTAGCTGTTGTTCATGACATTAACAAATTTAGACACTATATAACAGGCTATGAAACTTTTATTCACACTGATCATTCTGCCATTAGATATTTAATGAATAAATCAATCACTAATGGTAGAGTTATAAGATGGTTATTATTATTGCAAGAATTCAACATTACTATTCTAGATAGGCCTGGAAAACAAAACACTGTGGCTGACTTCCTGTCTAGAATTCAAAATATCAAAGATGACACTCCGGTTGAAGATCAATTTCCTGATGAATATCTTTTTGCAGTTTCTACTCAAACTCCATGGTTTGCTGATATTGCTAATTATTTAGTTTAAGGAAAATTTCCTTCAATCATGAATGCAAGGGATAAAAGAAAAATCATTAATGATAGTGCAAGATATTCATGGGTCGCTAATGAGTTGTATAAGACAGGTTCAGATTTGATCATTAGAAGATGTGTTCGTGAAGATGACATGCCTTGAGAATTTCAGGCATGTCATGATGAACCTTGTGGCGGACACTTTGCAGATAAGAGGACAGCCTATAAAATCCTTAATTTAGGATATTATTGGCCATCTTTGTTTAAAGATGCAAGGGAGTATGTCAAAAGGTGTGACAGTTGCTAAAGGGTAGGGAAACCTTCTCCTTCGGGTGAGATGCCATTGCAGCCTCAGGTACATATTGAACCTTTTGAAAAATGGGCTTTGGATTTTGTAGGACCTATTAGTCCTCCATCAAGACAAGAGAAATATATATTAGTTTGCACTGATTATGTTACTAAATGGGTAAACTAAACAATATACTTGTTGCTAATGAATCATACGCGAATTTACTTTTCTTTGAGGATATTTTCACTCGTTTTGGTGTCCCAAGGGAAATTGTTCTGAGATCAAGGAGCTCAATTTACATCAAGGCTAGTGGAGAAAATGATGGAGAAGTACAAAATCGGGACAGTTGCCTATTATTCCTTATCATCAATTATTAATGGTCGAGAGTGGAGATGGATGTGTCAAAGTCGTGAAGTAATCCTAACAAAGTACATTCATCTTTACATAGAAGAGATTGGGTAGATAGGCTTCCCGAAGCCTTGTGGGCCTATAGAACTACATGGAGAAACACAACGGGCCATACTCCTTATGAGCTTGTTTATGGAAAGCAAGTTTTGTTTCCTATAGAGTTCCAAATTCAAACATTCAAGATGGCGGTTCGACTAGGACTTAGATCTAACGAGGCACAAGCATGGTAGACAGGTGTGTTAGATTGGGATGAGATGTAGAAAGAATACGATTGGAAAACAAGTCTAGTCAGCAGCAAGGGCATGGACAGCAATAAATCACATCAAAGAGAAGAAATTTAAAGAGGGTGTTTGGGCTCTCTTGTTTGATTCAAAATTCAAGGATTTTCAAGGGAAATTTCAGACACATTGGCTTGGGCCATATGAAATTGTTCGAATTTTTGATAATGGGGCAGTAAAAATCAGAACTATAGATGAAGAAGAGGTCACTTTTCTTGTGAATGGTCATAGACTGAAGCTATACCAAAAGCCACTCTCAAGAGAAGAGTTTGTCAAGAAGTTCCAAGAAGACAATGATGTGAAGTTAATGAAGAAGAGTCTCTCTTCTTCATCAACTTGATTAAATTTTCTGAAGCATTTCTCTTCTGAAAAAAAAAAAATAAATAAATAAAAAAATATATATATATATATAAATATATAAAAAAATAATAATAAAAAAAATAAAGGTATAAGAATGAAAACCAATCATTGATTGGCATGTTTATACAGAAAAGATAGGGTGAAAATCAGAGTCTCTCTGACACTCTAACTTTTCCCATTTTTGTTTTTATAAGCAGCTGTTATAAAAATCATAAGTTCAGTTCCATAGTGCTTATGATTCATTTCATTTCACTCCATCCACTTATTCATCCATACTCCATCTCATCCATCATTCATATTCCACTCCATTCCACATTTCATTCATCTCATTCCATCTTCCATTCATCTCATTTTCATGTCAAAATACAAAATTTGATATCTTGCTGTAAGTGAGTAAAATATGTCATGAATTGCAGTACAACCCTTATGTTCCTTCATTCCATTTCATGAACTGAATCCATTCCATTCCATTATCCACTTCATACATATCATAATCCATCATCCATTTTCATTCATACCACATAACATTTCATCCATACTCCAAAAACATTCCATTTTCATGATTAAAGTGCTCTACAGGAACATTCTGCAGCTCAGTGGACATTCTGCAGCTGATCAGCCTTTCTGCAGCCCGACAGTCTTTCCGCAGCTACAAATCCTGAAGGCATCAACTAGCAGACATCAGAATTACAACAAAGTGACCCAGTGTATTCATGAATTAAAAGCATCAAGAAAATTATGAAGACTCCTCCAAAGGTGAACAAGAAGACAAAGGCTACAAAAATCAAATAAAGGGCAGAGGTAACAAGTTTAAAATTATAATGGCATTTCATAAAAGTTTAGCATAGTTTAGTTATGGATTATTCAAAAAGGTTGTTTTAATTGTTTTTATTGATCAATACCAACAAACCCTCTACAGACTTTGGATTAAAATCTTCCATTTCAAATTTCATATCCGATAGCATTTAAGCGGTTAAATTGGCCGAGGTGTTTGAATTCTCCACGCCTCTTAACCAAATCATTCAATGATGATTCCCTCTGCCATCGTAAAATCCTCCGCCATATCTTCAATCATTAATACAATCCCTCCACCTCACTCCACTACTCCATTCCGTGACCATTGCCATAACTTCATTCCATAGCCGGCATTCCATTCCGAAGACAGAGATATTATTATCACCAGGAGCAGAGCTAAAGGATATCAGTTTGAATAGCATTGAGCATTGTAAATGCAGAGCAGAGCAGAAGGGTAAATTTGGAAGTATAACAGTGTGAGGACTTGAAGCCACTTGATCCCGTGGGCAGATAAAATATCACTGTGGACGGAGTTTGAAGCATTTTCACTATAAACACAGAATTGTAGCAGTGTGGAGTTTGAAGTTTTTTTTGTTACCAAAAGACAGAGGTGTTAAAATTGAAACCATTTGCTACCAGAGACAGAAGTGTTGCAGTGTTGAGTTTGAAGTATTTTGTTACCAGAGACAGAGGTGTTGCAGTGATTGAGTTTGAAGTCTTTTGTTACCAGACACAGAGGTGTTGCAGTGTTGAGTTTGAAGTCTTTTGTTACTAAGAGCCAGAGGTATTGCACAAAAAGAAATTTGAAGACATTTGCCACTGTCTACCAGAGACATATCAGCTCGAAATTTGAAACTGCTTTCATTATCAAACAGAGGCATATCACTCCAAAGTTCAATTGTCAACAGAAGCATATCAGTCCGAGGTTTTGAAGGCATTTGTCATTATCAATCAGAGGTATGTCATTCCAAAAGTGAAATTCATTGTTTTGTGGGTAGAAGAGTGTTAATTTGATATTGAAAAAAATCATGGGTTTCATCGTAAGGACTGAACCAGTGGGTTCAAAATATTTAGAAGGCTACCCACAATGCAAAGAAATGTTACAACAAATAGGATGGCTTCAATTTTTGGAAAAAATTTAATGGCTTCCATAAGGAAGTCACTAAAACATTTGCAAGATCATTTCAAGGAACCGAAGTTGAAGTAGGGGATGTCAAGTTTACTGTCACTGAAGTTTTTATTGCAGAGGCTACAGAATTGCTTAGAACTGGAGAGAGATGGTTTAAAAATAGAAAATTCCACAATGACTCTTGGAAACAAATTTTAAAATCACCAAATATGGATGTTAGTGTATTCAAGAAAGGAATTCCCAGTACTGCATTGAAAAACAAATGGAGAAACATACTACTTCTTTTACAAAAATTTGTTACATGTGAGGGTAGATATGGGACATTTTATGTCTACCACATCAGACTAATGATGCATTTCTTGGGAGAAGACTTAAACCTACCATATTTCTTGCTTCAAAGTCTGAAGAAGATGGCTTCCTGTGTTCAGAGAAGAGTTCAATTTTTAGAGACAACCCTATATCATCATGGTTTGGTCAAAATTTTGATTGAACATCATCTAGCTAAAACAAATGATACATGGGACGATTTCTTAATAAGAAATAATTTTGAAGAAGCAAAAGAACCATCACCTGAACCACAACCTACAAAGAGAAGTAGGAAATGGAGGGCTTCAAAAGTTGAAATTGACAAACCAGTCCAAGAGAGCAGTGAGGAAATCATTTTAGAGAAGTTGACTCGAATCAAGCGGCAACTTAAGAAAGAAAAGATAATCAAGGAATCTACCACAGAGAAAGGAGAGGGATCCTCTCAGCCTAGGAGAAGCCACAGATTAAAGGGAAAAATGAAGAAAACACCAATCAAACAAACAGGGGTAATCAATATAGAAGATGAAGAAACACCCATTAAAGAGGATGATGAAGAGGATTTTTATGAAGGAACCCCTGAAATTGATCCTGCTCAACAGGAAATTTATGACTATGTGGAAACCTTAGAGAGGACAGCTTCAGAAAGCAGAGAAAGAACCCCCAGTCCTCCACTGTCTGAAGTAGATATATTAAGGAGGGATAGATATGAGTTGGAATTGCTGAATAGACACATCAAAAATGAGAATGAAATTCTCAAAGATCAAATCAAGCCCAAGACTGATATGAACTTAACCTTATCCCTGCATATAGACAAAGTGGAGAGGACCAATGAGAAGTTGAAGACAAGGAACAAAAGCTAATCAGGGCACTCACCAACCTCAGGTTCAAACTTGTTATCAGGAAACCCAGAAGACCTCTAGCTTCCAGACAAAGGAGAAGAAGGGGATTAGATGTCCTTGCAGAAGCCTCTGAATTCATAGGATAATTTGCATGAGGACATGCAAAGAGACAGCAGTGGGGGTATGTTGAGCCTCAAAATTTTGCTTTCCTTCACCTCATTTTACCTCATTTTCCCTTGTCCATTTCTATCTTAAACCCAATTGATCAATAAATATAGTTAAAATTACTTCTAGAATGATTTACATGACTGACTTGTTGAATTTTGTGATTTTTTCCATTGTTAAGCATTTTGATCGGAACTAGCTGCAGAATGCAGACATTCCGTAGCTAACCGGCGATTCTGCAGCTTCCTTCATGTTTGAGTATATTCCAGGTGGCCTCTTGAGAAAAACCACATATGGGCATGATCCACGTCGTGTCTACATGGCTCGTTGCTCATCATGGAGGAAGAAATGGATTCTGGGTACGGTTATGCACATGGGAACACATTTATGAAGGAAGACTTCTATTAGGACTGTCTCAGTCCAGATGTCTTTTCTCCTTCACGTAGCCACCTCAAAGAGTCCTAAAATGATTCGGATAAGGAAAGACATTATTCCTAAATTTTTGTAATTACTGTTACGTGCATTTGCTTTATAAACTCTTGGGAGACCAGGCAAGGAAGGCATGTTAGCACCCTTTAATGCGTTACGCTAGATTTTGTTTAAACTTGTGTTACGTTCTTGAAGCAGAGTATTATGTTCAAACTATTGCATCGTTAATGGAGCAAACAAAGTTATTTTGAAGGCGTGATTTAATTTGGAGTTGAATGCCGTCAAGTGGTAGAGGGCCCCTGCCTCTTGCACGGATTTATTTTGCGTAAATTAGACAAGTTTTCCTAGCTGCCTTTACATTTTGCATTTGAATTGGTAGTTGTTTTGGCACAAGCCTCTTTATGATACAGTATTCATTCTAGCTCTTCCACAAGAAGACACTCTTCCAACAGATTAAAATGATGAATGTTGAATGACTATGGTATTGTAGAATTAGAAGTTGAATTTATAGTTGTTTTAACTAGTTACTGTAGTTATATTCATTCTAGCTCTTCCACAAGAAGGCACTCTTCCAACAGATTATAATGATGAATGATGAATAGCTATATTACTGTAGGAGTTAGTTGTAGTTTTTTCTATTCACTATCATAAGTTACACTTGTTCTCATCACTCTTCCACAAGAAGAAACTCTTCCAAGACATTCTTAAGAAGTTCAAGACATGACCATGATAATGAATGATTTAGTTGTGTGTTTGTACTAAGTATCATCTCTGATCTTGCTCTTAAACGCTTGCCCAAGACATCATAATGGCCAGTACAGGTATGGATCTGATAACAGTTTTCACTTGCTTTAGGTCTGTTGCTTACAATTGCTCGAATTACATAATTAGGTGTTTTCTACTCTTCAAAAGAACTCTTTAAGAAATATCACTAATGATGAACAAGCAGATTGTGTAACTTCATAGATTAATGCATGTTAGTACAGTTAGAACAACTCCGGAGTTTCATTTGCATTTAATTCATGTTCAGTTACTTTGTTTCAAGTTTGATGATGACTTATAGTTCAACATTGTTCTAGTTTAGTGGCATCTTAGGTTCATTCTTAGATTAACTCATTGCATTCGCATCTCATATTCAAATTGTCATCCATTGCACAATAGATTACTTTAGTTGTTAGGATTAACAAGACAGCCTTCATTATTCACAAACATCTTCTTGTTATAAAATCTACAAATGATCTATAGCCATAGGAACAGAAGACAACATCACTATAAGGTCTGAAGTATCTCTGCAATTTCCTCATCATTTTATAAACCGAGCTCTTCCTCAAAAGACTACTTTAGAAAGAAATCAATAACTCTTGAGTAAAGGTTTTGTGACATTCAATTAAATTGCAGAATAGAACTAGGAATTAGTCATAGAATAGAAGAGCTTAGGACAAAATGTTGCATCATGGTAAGATTAGTGTTTAACTGTTTAGTTAGAGAACTTGCATATTTAGTGATCATTTCTCAAGTTTAGTTTGTGTCATCTGCCTAAAAAGTCATTATCAAGCTTTTTCTTTTATTTAGTCATAGTTTAGATTCTGCTTCAGTGTTTCCAATTGTATTTGCCATCCCATACATTAGGCTTAACTCTTTTTTTGATCACCAACTCCTTTCCATTAGTTTTCTAGACATTTCCATTGTGAACATAAAAATCACCAAAAGACCAAAAACATCATAAATCATCACAAAAGACCAAAAACATCACAAAACACTACACACAACGCATTAGGAAACAAGCACCTAGGTACATATGGTACACTTCACTTCAGCAATTTACAAATCCTGGTTGACAATTAAATGAGCTCAGTTTAGGAGACTAGATTGAGACCAAACATTTTGGCGCCGTTGCCGGGGAAGTGAAAACTAGGTAACCTTTGTTTCTTAGCATCCAAAAAAAATTTTATGCGTAGGAGAGAGATTCAAGGGGAAGATTTATAAGAAGCAGAGACAGAAGTTTGATTTCTAGAACACCACTTGTATCATCTGAATAAGACTAAATGTCAACTCAAACCCATCTTATCATTCTTGATCTTGTGGACTTCTAGAAGATCTAAGGTCACCTATTCCATTAGAAACACTATACATCCTGCTGAACTGCCATAGAAGAAGATCTAGCTCTTGTTGGGATACATGAAACCTTTCTACTTCCACGGGAGAGGAAGTCAACCATGGCAGAAGGAGGAGGAGGAGTTGTTAATGGAGAACACACATTATTTGGAGGAGGTAGAGGTAGAGGTAGAGGTAGAGGAGAAGGAGGTAGAGGTGCAGATGGAGGAAGAGGTAGAATAGGAAGCTCTTTTGGGTTCCCTATACTTGATGAAGAAACCAATACGACCATGAAAAACATTTCACCTTCTGTCCTTCCGAACTTCTATGGACTTAAAACTGAGGATCCTGAAACTTTCTTATTCGAATTTGAAGTGCTGTGTAGAACTTATGACTATCTACAAGATGCTCAAAAATTGAAATTATTTCCTTCAACTATGAAAGGAGCAGCATTGAAGTGGTTTATGAGTTTAAACAGTAGTTCTATTAGAACATGGGAAGACATGAAACAAGCATTTCTAGAGAGATACTTGGATTATTGTATGCCGGTTAATCATAAGGAAGAAGTGCTCAAGATGTTACAAAAAGAAGATGAAAACTTAGAAGATTTGTTGGAAAGATTTAAATACAACATAAAAAGGGCACAAATGGAAAACCTAGATCAAGACACTTTAAAAGCTCTTTTGTTGAAAACCATTAGGGATGAATGGTTGGATATCATTAACATGATGGGAAAAGGGGATATATCACAACTCACATTACCTGAAATATCTGAGTTATGTATCAACCTTTCCAGAGGGAAATCCAAAACTGTCAAAGGTCCAAGAGATCCTGCTCTTGCAAGGGCAAGTAAATCTGCTTCTGGGACAGTAAGTAGATCAGAAATAGGACACATGATTGATGATTTTAAATCTGACATCTTAGGGAGTCTTAGTGAACAAATAGACACCCTCAAGATACAAAAAAAGCAAAAGGCTGAATCTGATGCCTTGGCAATCTTTTGTCCCAAATGTAGGAAGAAACATGCCTTGAGAGAGTGCCCTTTGGATGTAAAAGTTGTAGAAACCTGTGTTATTTGTTCCGAGAAACATGAGACCAAGAATTGTCCTTCTCTTCATGGTCTCAAGGCTGTTTGTCAAGAAGAAACTCCTACAGATTCCACAGAATCTCTTAACTTTGTATCTAGAAGACCTTGGCAGGGATCTCAGACACAGGGATTTCATGATCAAATGTATAATCAACCTCCACCTTGGAATTCTTGGCAGCAACCTTGGCCCCGATTTCAAAATCAATCTCAAGCTTGGGCACAAGGATCACAAGGTCCCTATGGAAGATACTCTCCATATTATCAGTATCCACCATCCTATCCACCATATCCACATTTTTATCCTCAAAATTCCCAACAAAATTTTCCTCAAAATCTTCAACAAAATTTTCAACAAAATCCTCAACAACATCATCAGAACCAACCTCATCAAAATCAACCACTTCCATTACCATTCCCTCAAAAATCCAATCAATTTCCAGCTCAGCCCATACCAAACCCCAATAATAAGAACCCTCAGAATACATACATGATAGAAGGACAACGATTTCCAACTTATTTAATTACTCCTCTAGACCTTAGTGATGTTCAACTTAGGTCTGGAAGGATACTTGAGAAGAGGAAACCTTCTGTGATCATACAAGAACAAGATAATTCTGAGGAAGACTCCCTACGGGTTAATAAAAGTCTTGAGAAAGATACATCCTTTCAAGACCAAAACATTGAAAAACTAAAACAAAAAGATCCAATAAATCCAACTCCTGTATTAGAGCAACCATCCACATCTACTTCTATACCTCCTTTTCCGGAAAGATTACAAATTGATAGAGGTGTAGAGAAACAAATCATGGTGCCTAATTATGATTTCTTAGATGAATTGAAAAATGTTTGCATTAAAATTCCATTATTGCAAGCCATCAAGGAAATCCCAATTTTAGCCAAAACAATAAAGGAGTTGAGTATGAAGACAACAAGAAAAATAATAAGAGAAACCAAGAAAATTCAACTAGTAGGACAAATAGCAGACATTATGATGGGCAAGATTACTATTCCAAAGTACCTTGACCCAGGAAATCCAGTTGTCAAAATTCACATCAACGGAATTGAAATTCAAAACACAGTCATTGACTTAGGAGCAGCAATAAATATCATGAGTAGACAAATCATGGACAAACTGAAACTTCCTAATCTTCTCTTTACACCCACACTATTACAATTAGCAGATAGATCTGTGATCAGACCAGATGGGGTAATAGAAGACATTCCGGTGTCCCTAGACTCTTGGGAGTACCCTGTGGATTTCATGATCCTGACACCCAAGAATAATCTAGGAGGCCATCCTGTTATACTAGGAAGACCTTGGTTGGCTACAGCTGATGCTTTTATTAGTTGTAGGTCCGGTGATATGTATATTTCTGATGGTAGTTCAACAAAGAAATTCACTTTATATCCTCCAGCTAGGAAAATTACAGATCTAGATGACACTCAATGGATAGAGGATGAAGAATATTTACAACCACTCTTCACAATTTCAGAAATTAGTGAAGATAATCGAATTCTGAATACTCTAGAAAACTTTGAATCTTCTCTAGAACACAAACATGAATCATTTCAAGAGGGATCCAATATTGAGTTTTTGTCATCTAGGCAGATGTCTCTTCATTCTATGGACAAATTTGGCAACTCTACAAGTGAAATTTTTCCAGGCAAAACTTTGAACATAAACAAGAACCTAGAAAAATCTCAACAAGAAGAGTTAGTCAAAGTATTACAGAGACATTCTTCTGCATATGCATGGGAATACACTGACATGAAAGGGATAAGCCCCAAGACTTGTACTCATCACATCTATATAGAGGAAAATTACAAACCAATCAGACAACCTCAAAGACGGATGAATCCAAATCTTAGGGAAATTGTTAAAGAGGAATTGCAAAAATTGTTAAATGTTAATTTCATCTATCCTATTTGAGATAGTCAGTGGGTTTCTCCTTTGGTAATTGTGCCAAAGAAAAATGGAAAATGGAGGAATTATTAATATTGTCAAGGAAATTTGAATAAAAACTTCTCTTAAAGACCATTTTTACTACCTTTCATAGATCAAGTATTAGATACATTAGCGGGTAATGCTTTTCATTCCACGGATGGGTTTAGTGGTTACAATCAAATCCAAGTAGCATGAAGACCAAGATAAAACCTTTACTTGTCCTTAGAATTTTTATACCTAAAAGTATTGCCATTTGGATTATACGATGCACGCAACATTCAAAGGGGCGATATTGAGAATACATTACGATAAATAGGAAGATGTAAAGGTGTACATGGATGATTTTACAGTTTATGGGGATACATTTGAAGAGGCTTTAGAAAACTTGGAAAAGGTCTTAAAAAGATGTCAAGAAGCAAACCTTTCTCTTAGTCATGAAAAATGTTTTATGATGTTCACTGAAGGTATTGTTTTAGGGCACCACATTTGAGGGGATGGGATTAGAGTTGATGAGGCGAAAGTTGAAGTCATTTCTAACCTATCCATTCCAAGTTGTCAAAGAGATGTAAGAAGTTTTCTAGGATTTACGGGGTACTATCGGAGATTTATAGAAAACTTCACCAAAATAGCATCTCCTCTCTTCAAATTACTCACCAAAGATTGTGAATTTAAGTGGACTTATGATTGCCAGTTAGCTTTTGAAACCCTGAAAACCAAAATTTCTGAAGCACCTATATTAAGGGGACCTAACTGGAAGTTACCTTTTCATATCTCGACAGATGCTTCCGATACAGCTCTAGGAGCAGTATTGGGACAGAAAGATTTGATTCCCTATGCCATCTATTATATCAGTAAAAATTTGACTCCTGTAGAGTTAAACTATACTGTAACTGAAAAAGAGTTTTTAGCTGTTGTTCATGCCATAAACAAATTTAGACACTATATAACAGGCTATGAAACTTTTATTCACACTGATCATTCTGCAATTAGATACTTAATGAATAAATCAATCACTAATGGCAGAGTTATA
This sequence comes from Pinus albicaulis, assembly GCA_034641835.2. NCBI lineage: Eukaryota > Viridiplantae > Streptophyta > Pinopsida > Pinales > Pinaceae > Pinus > Pinus albicaulis. Next base: position 723,776,935 of record CM076580.1, on the reverse strand, counting down.
AGATGGTTGTTATTATTGCAAGAATTCAACATTACTATTTTAGATAGGCCTGGAAAACAAAACACTGTGGCTGATTTCCTGTCTAGAATTCAAAATATCAAAGATGACACTCCGGTTGAAGATCAATTTCCTGATGAATATCTTTTTGCAATCTCTACTCAAACTCCATGGTTTGTTGATATTGCCAATTATTTAGTTTCAGGAAAATTTCCTTCAATTATGAATGCAAGGGATAAAAGAAAAATCATTAATGATAGTGCAAGATATTCATGGGTCGCTAATGAGTTGTACAAGACAGGTCCAGATTTTATTATTAGAAGGTGTGCTCGTGAAGATGAGATGCCTGAAATTCTCAAGGCATGTCATGATGAACCTTGTGGCGGACACTTTGCAGATAAGAGGACAACCTATAAGATCCTTAATTTGGGATATTATTGGCCATCTTTGTTTAAAGATGCAAGGGAGTATGTAAAAAGGTGTGACAGTTGCCAAAGGGTAGGGAAACCTTCTCCTTCAGGTGAGATGCCATTACAACTTCAGGTACACATTGAACCTTTTGAAAAATGGGCTTTGGATTTTGTAGGACCTATTAGTCCTCCATCAAGACAAAAGAAATATATATTAGTTTGCACTGATTATGTTACTAAGTTGGTAGAAGCTAAACCATTACTTGTTGCTAATGAATCATCTGTAGTTACTTTTCTTTTTGAGGATATTTTTACTCGTTTTGGTGTCCCAAGGGAAATTGTTACAGATCAAGGAGCTCAATTTACATCAAGGCTAGTGGAGCAAATGATGGAGAAGTACAAAATCGGACATAGAACATCTACTCCTTATCATCCACAAGCAAATGGTCAGGTGGAATCCACTAATAAAGTCATTGAAGGAATCCTAACAAAGACTGTTCATCTACATAGAAGAGATTGGGTAGATAGGCTTCCTGAAGCCTTGTGGGCCTATAGAACTACATGGAGAAACACAACAAGCCATACTCCTTATGAGCTTGTTTATGGAAAGCAAGTTTTGTTTCCCATAGAGTTCCAAATTCAAACTTTCAAAATGGCAGTTCAGCTAGGACTTGATTTAACGGAGGCACAAAAGCATAGACTGGAGCAAATTAATGAATTGGATGAAATCAGACAAGATGCAGTTCAGAAAACAAGTCTAGTCCAACAGCAAAGGGCTAGATGGCATGACAAGTACATCAAGGAGAAGAAATTCAAAGAGGGAGACTGGGCTCTCTTGTTTGATTCAAAATTCAAGGATTTTCAAGGGAAATTTCAGACACATTGGCTTGGGCCATATGAAATTGTTCAAATTTTTGATAATGGGGCAGTAAAAATTAGAACTATAGATGAAGAAGAGGTCACTTTTCTTGTGAATGGTCATAGACTGAAGCTATACCATAAACCACTCTCAAGAGAAGAGTTTGTCAAGAAGTTCCAAGAAGACAATGATGTGAAGTTAATGAAGAAGAGTCTCTCTTCTTCATCAACTTGATTAAATTTTCTGAAGCATCTCTCTTTTGAAAAAAAATAAAAATAAATAAATAAATAAATAAAGGTATAAACATGAAAACCAATCATTGATTGGCATGTTTATACAGAAAAGATAGGGTGAAAATCAGAGTCTCTCTGACACTCTAACTTTTCCCATTTTTGTTTTTATAAGCAGCTGTTATAAAAATCATAAGTTCAGTTCCATAGTGCTTATGATTCATTTCATTTCACTCCATCCACTTATTCATCCATACTCCATCCCATCCATCATTCATATTTCACTCCATTCCACATTTCATTCATCTCATTCCATCTTCCATTCATCGCATTTTCATGTCAAAATACAAAATTTGATATCTTGCTGTAAGTGAATAAAATATGTCATGAATTGCAGTACAGCCCTTATGTTCCTTCATTCCATTTCATGAACTGAATCCATTCCATTCCATTATCCACTTCATACATATCATAATCCATCATCCATTTTCATTCATACCACATAACATTTCACCCATACTCCAAAAACAGTCCATTTTCATGATTAAAGTGTTCTACAGGAACATTCTGCAGCTCAGTGGACATTCTGCAGCTGATCAGCCTTTCTGCAGCCCGACAGTCTTTCCGCAGCTACAAACCCTGAAGTCCTCTTACACAACTTCTAGGAAAACCTGAGTGATAACAGAGCAAATGATGGAGAAGTACAAAATCAGACATAGAACATCTACTCCTTATCATCCACAAGCAAATGGTCAAGTGGAATCCACTAATAAAGTCATTGAAGGAATCCTAACAAAGACTGTTCATCTACATAGAAGAGATTGGGTAGATAGGCTTCCTGAAGCCTTGTGGGCCTATATAACTACATGGAGAAATACAACAGGCCATACTCCTTATGAGCTTGTTTATGGGAAGCAAGTTTTGTTTCCTATAGAGTTCCAAATTCAAACATTCAAGATGGCAGTTCACCTAGGACTTGATCTAACGGAGGCACAAAAGCATAGACTGGAGCAAATTAATGAGTTGGATGAGATCAGACAAGATGCAGTTCAGAAAACAAGTCTAGTCCAACAGCAAAGGGCTAGATGGCATGACAAGTACATCAAGGAGAAGAAATTTAAAGAGGGTGACTGGGCTCTCTTTTTTGATTCAAAATTCAAGGATTTTCAAGGGAAATTTCAGACACATTGGCTTGGGCCATATGAAATTGTTCGAATTTTTGATAATGGGGCAGTAAAATTCAGAACTATAGATGAAGAAGAGGTCACTTTTCTTGTGAATGGCCATAGACTGAAGCTATACCACAAGCCACTCTCAAGAGAAGAGTTTGTCAAGAAGTTCCAAGAAGACAATGATGTGAAGTTAATGAAGAAGAGTCTCTCTTCTTCATCAACTTGATTAAATTTTCTGAAGCATTTCTCTTCTAAAAAAAATAAATAAAATAAAAAAAAATAAAGGTATAAACATGAAAACCAATCATTGATTGGCATGTTTATACAGAAAAGATAGGGTGAAAATCAGAGTTTCTCTGACACTCTAACTTTTCCCATTTTTGTTTTTTTTAAGCAGCTGTTATAAAAATCATAAGTTCAGTTCCATAGTGCTTATGATTCATTTCATCTCACTCCATTCACTTATCCATCCATACTCCATTTCATTCCATCAGCCACATTTCACTTCATTCCACATTTCATTCATTTCATTCCATCTTACATCCATCTCATTTTTCATATCAAAATACAAAATTTGATATCTTGCTGTAAGTGAATAAAACATGTCATGAATTGCAGTACAATATTTATGTTCTTTCACTCCATTTCATGAACTGAATCCATTCCATCTCATCATCCACTTCATACACATCATAATCCATCATCCATTTTCATTCATACCATTTAACATTTCACCCATACTCCAAAAACATTCCATTTTCATGATTAAAGTGCTCTACAGGAACATTCTGCAGCTCAGTGGACATTCTGCAGCTGATCAGCCTTTCTGCAGCCCGACAGTCTTTCCGCAGCTATAAACCCTAAAGGCATCAACCAGCAGACATCAGAATTACAACAAAGTGACCCAGTGTATTCATGAATCAAAAGCATCAAGAAAATTATGAAGACTCCTCCAAAGATGAGCAGAGAAGACAAAGGCTACAAAAATCAAATAAAGGGCAGAGGTAACAAGTTTAAAATTATAATGGCATTTCATAAAAGTTTAGCATAGTTTAGTTATGGATTATTCGAAAAGGTTATTTTAATTGTTTTTATTGATCAAACACCAACAAACCCTCTACATACTTTGGATTAAAATTTTCATTTCAAATTTCATATCCGATAGCATTTAAGCGGTTAAATGGCCGAGGAGTTTGAATTTTCCACGTCTCTTAACCAAATCATTCAATGATGATTTCCTCTACCATCGTAAAATCCTCCGCCGTCTCTTCAATCATTAATACAATCCCTCCACCTCACTCCACTACTCCATTCCGTGACCACTACCATAACTTCATTCCGTAGCTGGCATTCCATTCCGAAGACAGAGATATTATTATCACCAGGAGCAGAGCCAAAGGATATCAGTTTGAATAGCATTGAGCATTGTAAACACAGAGCAGAGAAGAAGGGTAAATTTGGAAGTATAACAGTGTGAGAACTTAAAGCCACTTGATTCCGTTGGCAGATAAAATATCACTGTAGACGGAGTTTGAAGTATTTTCACTATAAACACAGAATTGTAGCAGTGTGAGTTTGAAGTCTTTTGAAGTCTTTTGTCTCTGGTTAAAATTGAAACCTTTTGTTACCAGAGACAGAGGTGTTGTAGTGATTTAGTTTGAAGTCTTTTGTTACCATAGACAGAGGTGTTGCAGTGTTGAGTTTGAAGTCTTTTGCTACTAAGAGCCAGAGGTATTGCACAAAAAGAAATTTGAAGCCATCTCCCACTGTCTATCAGAGACATATCAGTTCGAAATTTGAAACTGCTTTCATTATCAAACAGAGGCATATCACTCCAAAGATCAATTATCAACAGAAGCATATCAGTCCGAGGTTTTGAAGGCATTTTTCATTATCAATCAGAGGTATGTCATTCCAAATTGAAGCCATTTTCATTTAGAGCTTGAAGCCATTTCAATCCGAAAGTTAAAGTCACTGTTTTGTGGGTAGAAGAGTGTTAATTTGATATTGAAAAAAAAATCATGGGTTTCATCGTAAGGACTGAACCAGTGGGTTCAAAATATTTAGAAGGCTACCCACAATGCAAAGAAATGTTACAACAAATAGGATGGTTTCAATTTTTGGAAAAATTTAATGGCTTCCATAAGGAAGTCACTAAAACATTTGCAAGATCATTTCAAGGAACCGAAGTTGAAGTAGGGGATGTCAAGTTTACTGTCACTGAAGTTTTTATTGCAGAGGCTACAGGATTGCTCAGAACTGGAGAGAGATGGTTTAAAATAGAGAATTCCACAATGACTCCTGGAAACAAATTTTAAAATCACCAAATATGGATGTTAGTGTATTCAAGAAAGGAATTCCCAGTTCTGCATTGAAAAACAAATGGAGAAACATACTACTTCTTTTACAAAAATTTGTTACATGTGAGGGTAGATATGGGACATTTTATGTCTACCACATTAGACTAATGATGCATTTTTTGGGAGAAGACTTAAACCTACCATATTTCTTGCATCAAAGTCTGAAGAAGATGGCTTCCTGTGTTCAGAGAAGAGTTCAATTTTTAGAGACAACCCTATATCATCATGGTTTGGTCAAAATTTTGATTGAGCATCATCTAGCTAAAAAAAATGATACATGGGATGATTTATTAGTAAGAAATCATTTTGAAGAAGCAAAAGAACCATCACCTAAACCACAGCCTACAAAGAGAAGTAGGAAATGGAGGGCTTCAAAAGTTGAAATTGACAAACCAGTCCAAGAGAGCAGTGAAGAAATCATTTTAGAGAAGTTGACTCGAATCAAGAGGCAACTTAAGGAAGAGAAGATAATCAAGGAATCTGCCACAGAGAAAGGAGAGGGATCCTCTCAGCCTAGGAGAAGCCACAGATTAAAGGGAAAACTGAAGAAAACACTAATCAAACAAACAGGGGTAATCGATATAGAAGATGAAGAAACACCCATTGAAGAGGATGATGAAGAGGATTTTTATGAAGGAACCCCTGAAATTGATCCTGCTCAACAGGAAATTTATGACTATGTGGAAACTTTAGAGAGGATAGCTTCAGAAAGCAGAGAGAGAACCCCCAGTCCTCCACTGTCTGAAATAGATATATTAAGAAGGGATAGGTATGAGTTGGAATTACTGAATAGACACATCAAAAACGAAAATGAAATTCTCAAGGATCAAATCAAGCTCAAAACTGATATGAACTCAACCTTATCACTGCATATAGACAAGGTGGAGAAGACCAATGAGAAGTTGAAGACAAGGAACAAAAAGCTAATCAGGGCACTCACCAACCTCAGGTTCAAACTTGTTATCAGGAAACCTAGAAGACCTCTAGCTTCCAGACAAAGGAGAAGAAGGGGATTAGATGTCCTTGCAGAAGCCTCTGAATTCATAGGATAATTTGCATGAGGACATGCAAAGAGACAGCAGTGGGGGTATGTTGAGCCTCAAATTTGAGCTTTCCTTCACCTCATTTTACCTCATTTTCCCTTGTCCATTTCTATCTTAGACCCAATTGATCAATAAATATAGTTAAAATTACTTCTAGAATGATTTACATGACTGACTTGTTGAATTTTGTGATTTTTTCCATTGTTAAGCATTTTGACCAGAACTAGCTGCAGAATGCAGACATTCCGTAGCTAACCGGCGATTCTGCAGCTGCCTTCATGTTTGAGTATGTTCCAGGTGGCCTCTTGAGAAAAACCGCATATGGGAATGATCCATGTCATGTCTACATGGTTCGTTGCTCATCATGGAGGAAGAAATGAATTCTGGGTATGGTTTTGAACGTGGGGAACACATTTATGAAGGAAGAATTCTATTAGGACTGTCTCAGTCCAGATGTCTTTTCTCCTTCACGCAGCCACCTCAAAGAGTCCTAACGTGATTCGGATAAGGAAAGACATTATTCCTAAATTGTTGTAATTATTGTTACGTGCATTTGCTTTATAAACTCTTGGGGAGACCGAGAGCTATGTTAGAAATTTGATGTTAGATTTGCTGCTAGATTTTGTTTAAACTCTGTGATACATTCCTGAGAACGCAGAGTGTTATGTTCAAACTATTGCATCGTTAATGGAGCAGACAAAGTTATTTTGAAGGCGTGATGTAATTTGGAGTTGAATGCTGTCAAGCGGTAGAGGGCCCCTGCCTCTTGCACGGATTTATTTTGCGTAAATTAGATAAGTTTTTCTAGCTTCCTTTACACTTTGCATTTGAATTAATAGTTGTTTTTGTTAGCTACTGTAGTCGTACTCATTCTAACTCTTCCACCAGAAGATACTCTTCCAAAAGACCATAATGATGAATGTTGAATGACTATAGTATTGTAGAAATAGGAGTTGAATTTGTAGTTGTTTTAACTAGCTACTGTAGTTATATTCATTCCAGCTCTTCCACAAGAAGACACTCTTCCAACAAATTATAATGATGAATGATGAATAGCTATAGTACTGTAGGAATTAGTTGTAGTTTTTGCTATTCACTATCATAGTTACACTTGTTCTAATCACTCTTCCACAAGAAGAAATTCTTCCAAGACATCCTTAAGAAGTTCAAGACATGACTATGATAATGAATGATTTAGTTGTGTGTTTTTACTAAGTATCATCTCTGTTCTTGCTCTTAAACGCTTGCCCAAGACATCATAATAACGAGTAGGGTATGGGTATGATAACTTAGTTTTTCATTTGCTTTCAGTCCATTTGCTTACAATTGCATCCAATTACGCAGTTAGAATTGTTCTATCCCTTCCAAAAGAAGGAACTCTTCCAAAATATCACTAATGATGAACAAACAGATTGTGTAACTTCATAGAATAATGCATGGTAGTATAGTTAGAATACTCCGGAGTTTCATTGCATTTAATTCATGTTCAGTTACTTTGTTTCAAGTTTGATGATGACTTATAATCCAACATTGTTCTAGTTTAGTGGCATCTTAGGTTCATTCTTAGATTAACTCATTGCACTTGCATCTCATATTCAAATTGTCATCCATTGCACAATAGATTACTCTAGTTGTTAGGATTAACAATACAGCCTTCATTATTCACAAACATCTTCTTGTTCTAAAAACTACAAATGATCCATAGCCATAGGAACATAAGACAACATCACTATAAGGTCTGAAATCTCTCTGCAATCTCCTCATCGTTTTATAAACAGGGCTCTTCCTCAAAAGAACTACTTTGAAAAAGAAACCAATAACTCTTTGAGTAAAGGTTTTGTGATATTCAATTAAATTGCAGAATATAACTAGGAATTAGTCATAGAATAGATAAGCTTAGAACAAAATGTTGCATCATGGTAAGATTAGTGTTTAACTGTTTAGTTAAAGGATTTGCATATTTAGTGATCATTTTCAAGTTTAGTTTGTGTCATTTGCCTAAGAAGTCATTATCAAGCTTTGCTTTCATTTAATCATAGTTTAGATTCTGCTCCAGTATTTCCAATTGCATTTGCCATTCCATACATTAGGCTTAACTCTGTTTTTGACCACCAACTTCTTTCCATTAGTTTTCTAGGCATTTTCATTGTGAACATAAAACATCAAAAGACCAAAAACATCATAAATCAACATAAAAGACCAAAAACATCACAAAACACTACACACAACGCATTAGGAAACAAGCACCTAGGTACATATGGTACACTTCACTTCAGCAGTTTACAAATCCTGGTTGACAATTAAATGAGCTCAGTTTAGGAGACTAGATTGAGACCCAACAAGTACCATGGGCCCGGGGCTTTATATAACTAGGGCTAATCGCAATCGGAACATTCGGGCCCGATCTTTCAATCAACCCATTTGTAACTTCTCCGATGCGATTGCACATCAGTCTTTTTTATCAACCCATTTTATTTAAACACGTGATTTTGGCATTTTAAAACAAACTTTGGAAAAAATGGGTTTTCAAGTTTTACAAAGAAAAACATCCATCGGATACGATTTTCAAATAAGCTTAGCGCCCGATTGCGGGCTTATGGGGTAGATGAAATGATAATATGATCTTTGGTTTATGACAAAGGGGCTGATCACAATCGGCATTTTGAAATGGCTGACAAACGTGCACCCTTGAATCTTTCCGATGCGATTAGCGCTTCATGGGTTTGGCGCTTGGTTTTTATGATGAGGGCGTATTGGGGAAGTGGTTTGGAAACTCAGGCCAAGGGGCTTAAACCCTTAATAGAGAAATGGGTTTTTTACACAGATTTTCAGTGATTTTCACAGGTTTCTGAGGGTTTCGACAGAGTTCGAAAGAAGTTTTGAACTCTGCAAAGGCAATTTTATATGAAAAGAGGGTGAGGAAAATGGACAACAAAGGAAAATGATGAAAAATATGAAGGTTAGTCTCTGAGAGGAAAAAGGGGAAAAGGAGGAGGATATTGCAGCAGTCTTCTCATGGAATTTTTAGCAGAATTTTGAGTTTCTGAGAAATAACAGGGAAAACCTTGAGACATGAGCATGAGGTCGTCTATAGGCTTCAAGAGATAACATTTTGGCCAGGAAAGTGTTTCTTGAAGGCTGAAAACATGTTTTGGCCGCCTTTTGATAGACCAAAATTTACAGGTGGCCAACAGGGGGCACGGTGGCAACGGAGGAAGCAAGGGGGACCGGTTGAACCAGGGTCAAAGCCATGTAGGGTTTGGGATGACCAGGAGGGGTAGCAGCCGGAGGGTAGAGGTACCAGACGGGGATACCCAAGGTCAGGTTAGGGAGAGAGAGGGTGGCCATGACATGGACAGAATAGACTCCGGGAGGGGGAGCCAGGAAAGGTATTTGACCAGTAGGGTAATGACCAGGAGGGATGGCTCCGAGATGGTTAAGGCCTGGGGGAACCGTTACAGGGGGGTAAAGGGGTTCAGGGATACCAGCTGTAGGAGAAGGGCCAGAAGGAGGAGGTCCGGCTGGCGGAGATGAAGGGCTAGGAGCAGGTTGCGGTCGGCAAGGTTGAGTCGGAGGTTGCTGACTAGCCGAAGTGGGTTGCTTAAGGGCAGCCCGAGACGATTGCATCATGCAAACATTCGACAAGCGGGGTCAGCGATATGAGGAGGGGGAAGACCAGGAAAAGTTCCAAGCAAGGAGGAATCTTTGTAGACGTCAGGGGAGACACTGGTCAAGGAATCAACGGTTTGCTTGTTGGCTACAGAAGAGATGATCGTCTCAGGTGACGTCTGAGATTTTGGGTCATGATATGTCAACTGGTCAATGGTGACTATCTTTCCATTACGAGGGAAAGACATCTTGCGGAAAACCGCGGATGGGACATCAGACATAGCATAGGTGTAGCTTCGCCCCAATAGAATGTTGTAGTATAGCGGGCGTCAATGACTTCGACGTCAACGCAAACAGTCCTACCGGCAAGGGTGATAGGACAATTACGAAACAGGCCAATGGGCTGGGAGGTGTGGCCGTCCCACGCTCGAAGGGTGATCATGGAAGGGGCCAACTCAGGGGATCCGAGTTGCTTCCAAACCGAAGCGGACATCACATAGGTGGATGCCCCCTCATCAATTATACACTAAGAAACGTTGGCTTTCCAGATTTTGACTGGGATTTGGAAGGCGACGGAAGCAGGGAGAGGAGGGTGGTCTGATTGATGGGCGTCGAAAATAATCATTTGGTCATCAACAGGATCTATAGCGCCCACGACAGATAGTAGAGCCTTCTTTTGGGAAGGGCACGACTGGAGGAGTTCCAGTGTTGAAATGGCAGCAGGATATTGCGCCAAATCATCTACTATGCTATACGAATGAGCAGCTTGACCAGAAGCAGCATTTCGACGTAATGGTCCCTTAGGAATCTTTGTATGGACCTCAACTTTGGGTTGAGGGATATGTAAGGGGCCATTGGATGTCGAAAGAGGCTCTGTAGAACTGGAAGAAGAGGACTCGGGGGCAGACTGAGCGGGAGGCTTGGGGTACTGGCGAGACTGAGTTTGAAGGTGAAGGTTGACAGTTGGGGATGGATCAGAGTTCATCATGAGGATCTGGTAATCGGAGGAACCAGAAATAGAAGGTGGAGTGGTGACCTAGTTGTCAGGCGGTTGGGTAGCCACGAATCCTTGATGAGGGAAAGGATCAGTAAAAACAGTTGGTTGGGTAGTGGCCACATTAGGAGGAGCATGAGGGGAGGCGTGTTGTCCATGCAATGTGGCTTGAGACTCCCACATCTGCCGCATCTGGGATAAGAGGGGACAATCGTGGGTGTAATGACCATAAACACCGCAACACGAACAAGGCTTATTTGTGTGAAGCGGCCTCTCTGGCTTGGGATGAGTGCCCTGTTGCTGGTTAGCAGTGTTAGGGTCAACACCTTGAGGATTGGGTCCACGAGTACCAGGGGCAGATTGATTTGGATTGCCTCTTTGCATTCTTTAAGAAGAAGGGGGATTAGTCGCGCCCTGCTGTGCAAATACTTGTCCTGGAGGGGGCTGTAGGTGCTGTTGCTGGAGTTGAAAAGGCAAGGGATGTAGAAGCGCATATGCTGGAGGAGTTGGAACACCAGGCTGCGGATAAGGGTAATGGTTAGGTTGGGAAACATTGAGGTAAGCAGGAGGTTGGGCAACAGGAGGAGGCATGCCGTATCCTAGATACATGCTACCGGGAGGGGGAAGAGTGCTAGAGGTGCTGGCCCCTCCGGGAGGGAGACCATAGCCCATAGGAGGTTGAGCATATGGTTGGGAAAGGGCTCCAATGATACCGTCGGTGGAATGAGATGCCCCTGGGGCGTTAGCGCCGCTGGGCCTGGGGAGGTCAGGAAGAACGGTATAAACATAACCAGACTGAGCATAGATCAGGTCATATTTCAAGGCTATTTGGAGGGCGGGTTCTTCGGTTTGAGGAAAATGGGAGGCGAAATCTTTGCCAATGGGGGCTAAGAGAGAGTGAAGGAACCAGTCCATATAGATCCGATCTTTGAAGGGGGGAGCTCGACATAAGCTTCGTCTTCGTCGCCATTCCTGGACATGAGCGGAAAGGCGGGTTGAAGAGGTTTTCTTGAAAGAGGTCAAAAGCTCCGTACCAGTATCGTATCGGAGAGGGAGCTGGAAGTAAGATAAAAAGGCTTGGGAAATGGTCGCAAAGGTGGTATGGGAAGAGGTGGCTTGGTCAACATACCATTTAGAAGTTTCGCCGATAAGCGTGCGTTGGAACAATCGAAGACGGATGGAGTCATCGGTAATGGAATTGGAGGAACACCGCATGTGGAAAGATCGGACATGATTGGTGGGATATTCTCCAGCAAGGCCTTCGAACTTAGGGATGTCGGAGGGGAGCTTGGTTGGCATAGGAGGCCAACCAACATCGTCGCGGATAGGGTCATTGATCAACTGATTGAAATCGGGGAGGCTGAGGCCTGCGATGTACGACAACAAGGGTATGGCCGAGGTAGTTCATGTGGCGGTTCCGCTAGTAGTAGTTCCGGCATTAGGGCCTGGAGCACCGCTAGCGTTAGGCCCTGGACCAGACATAGTGAAGGTGACAAGGGGAGAACTAGGAGGAGAAGGAGAACCCAATGAATTAGAAGAGGAGTCGGAGTGCGGACTCGAAGGAGGACTGGCTCGACGACGGCGGGACGGAGCAGGTCGATCAACCAGAAACTGAGGGTGAAGGCCAAGAAGTCTCCAAGAAGTGTGCCTTGGGGGTGCAATGATGACAACACAAACACGGCACAAGGGGAAGAAGAACGACCACAAGGGCAAGGAGGTGCAGAATCAAGTGATTATAATGTCGAAACAAGGGCAGATAGGTGCAGTGTCAATTTATTTTAAAGTCTTTGTCTAGCGGTGTAAACCAGGCTCTTCTTCACTTAGGGTGAGTGTGTGGCGTGCGTTAATTTTAATTTTTTAAACCCTTTCCGTTTTGAGAGCAAGAAAAAAAGTGTGCTGCGTAACTGAAAATAAATCTGCAGAGAACAGTATATAATTCTGAAATAACAAAAAAATAACAGCTACTATTGCATCAATTCAACCCAAGAAGGCGAGTCGCTCAAAACTAATCTAAAAAAGGGCAAAAATCTAGTCAAAACACACTTAAAAAGAGGCCAATAGATCTAGGGTCAAAAGGGACAGGGATCTAAAGGATAAAGTTGCTGAAAAGAGGTGTAGATCACAGCGAAGAGATAGAGGCAAGGTGGCTGGAACAAAAGAGGAAATCAGCAAAAAGCAGAAGGGGCAAGGAGGAGGCCCTAACAGTAGATCCAAAAAAATATTCAGGAGGTGATTTGAGAGGTAGAAGAGATGATTAAAAGGGATCTGAAAAGGAGGTAACCGATCTGGAAAAGGGGAGGCTGAAACTCTGAAAAATCAGACACCTGAAGTAGCTAAAACTCTTCCACCAAAAGTGGAGGGTACTGAAGCCCTAGGGGGCTAGGTTCCCACTTAGATGAGCAAAAAAGATCAGGAACAGGTTGAAACGGGCTAAGACAGAGGCTGGAAAACCCTGACAGAAGCTTCAGAAAAACCCAGAAAAATTGTAGAAAAACCACAGAAAAATTTGCAGGTCGTAGATTCTGACCTGTTTTCAGTGCAGGTCGCAGAAAAGAGGTTGAAAAGTGCGACCTGGAGGTCCAGGTCATAGTTTTTGGGCTGAAAAGTGTGACCTCCCGTTCCGGTTGTCTCGGCGGCAGATTTTCGGAAAAGTTGCCGTCTCAGTTGCGGCTGATGTCGCTTACCTACGCAATAGGGCCAGAAACACACGAAAGTTAGAAATTTTAATGTTTGAGGGTTTTATAGGGAAAAAACAACATGAAAATAGGAAAAAAAAAAAGCTATAAAGAAACCCTAGGGTCTGAAGTAGCTGGATATGCAGGAATATGAAAAACGACAGCGGTCATAATTTAAAACCCGTGTGGAGTCGCCATTTGTTAGTATTAATCCTTTGTCGAAGTGTACGAAAAAGGACCACTTTAGCTACGCATAACTAATAGCCCTAACAACAAAAGTGGCTGCCAATATCTTCAGATCTGCAGTTAGTTGATCAAGAAAAGAGCTGCAAAAAACTAGATCTATGCATAGAAAGACATTAAGCAGTAAAAATAAGGGTTTGCTCCATATACCAATAGACAAGACAAGAAAATTTTTTGAAAGAATTTTTGTATTAAGGGCACCTGGGAGGAAAACAAGAAGGCATATCCAATTCTCCTCAGTGGGATGGGTTCTTGGAAGTCCTCAGCACTTCAGACCTAGAATCTCTCTCTCTTGTTGGTGTAGAAAAACCCATGCAAAGAATAGAACTCAAAGGGAGCTCACACAACAAATAATGGAAAAGGTGACCAAGTGTATAGATCCAGAGTGATCTAATAGGCAACAAAAGGTGAAGAATGGTAGGAAAAACCCTCCTATTTATAACAAAATATTGGGTCATTCTAGATCTTGGTGCATGATTAAAATAATATTGACCAAATCTAGATCCACCTTTTATGGAATATTTTATTATATTTGTTGGAGGGAAAAGGTATTTGACTTGGGTCAAATCCCTTTATTTGTAAATAATAAATAAATAAATGATTTATTTATCTTTTTAAGGAAGTGGTTGAAAGATAATCAAATAAATCATTATTTATTTAATTATTTGTGGGTGATTTGGTCATATTTAACAAGGAATATTATCTAAATAAGATTTAAATAATTATTCCTAGAAAATAATAAGATAAATAAAGGTTTATATAATTAATTTCTTTTTTTTTGGGTTAAATATGACTGGGAATAATAATTAAATTATGGTTTAATTAATTATTCCATGAGGAAAATCAAACAAATATAGGTTTGTTTAATATTTCCTTTTGGGGTTTCCTGTTTAGACCATAAGCAACCTAATAAATGTGGTTTATTAAGTTATTTTACATAGTGAAAGCAATTTTACTTAGGGTAAAATTGGTCTTACATGGTGTACTTTGGTCCATCTAATGATAATAGGTTAGATGACCAAAAAATGGTGTAACACTTGCATATGATTCTTGACTCTTCCACGTGCTTGGCCGACCTTCAACTTCCCTCTAAAATTCAAAAAATTCATCAAAATTGTGCGGTGCAAAAACAGAGTGTTGTAGGATTTTCCATAGCAAATTTTCATAGCGCCTCTGTTTTAAACAATTTTGAAAATCATTTTAAGTTTCTACTGCCATGAGTCTTTAAAATAGGTTAGGAGGGCTAATACAAAATTTTCCCAAAATTTAATTTCAAGTCTAAACACCCTTTTTATCAAAAAGACATCTACAGAAATTTCGTAGCGCTTTTTGGGCTTCAAGCCTAGTAGGCGCTATGAAAATGCCTAATCTGGTAGAAATGCAGGAAAGAGCCCCTTTTTCAAAAAAATTCACCTTTTGATGAATAGAGACTGATAGGTGACATCTTCAAAACTGACAAAAATTTACCCTACTCCTCAAACCTTCGTAGTTTTATCCTTCTTTGTCATTTGAAGCTTGAATGTCTTTAGGCTCATTAATGAATGCAATTTTCAAGCCTCTCTTTTTTAATTCATCTTGTATCATTTCCATATGCTCTTGAAGGTCCTTTAATTTATTATTCAATGATCTTCTTTAAGCTTGCAAGTGCATATTCCTCTTTCTAGTATGTTTGGCCAAAAGCCTTAGGGGCCGGGTTCTTTAAAACAGTTTTTTAGCATCACTTATGGATCCTTCAAAAATTGAAAGTTCAATGTTCCATTTCTCCATGATCTGATCAAACTCAATCTTTTCAGTCTCGTGTTTCTCTGCATCCAATTTTAACTCAATTATTTCTTCCCCTTCTTCTCTTGGTTGTTCTGTGAGGAGCTCCATTTCAATTTTTTCAACCATCTTCTCCTTTTATTTTCTTTGCACAGTGATAACTTCCTTTGCTGGAGAGAGATCAATAATTTCTTGTATCAAGGGTTGATTTCCTTTATCAATAGTTTGATACATAACATATTTGGAAAGTTGTGATATAGTCAATGGTTTTCTTGGCTGGAAGACAAACTCTGCCTCTTCTCCAGAGAAGTCAAGATTTTTGGCAGTGATAAATTTGTTTTTCTTTCTGCTCCCTCCAACATCAAAAACCTGGAATACTGGGGATTCTTTTATATCTATGGATTGAAGGATGGCTTCAAAATTACCTTTCTCACTTGATTGACCTTTTTTTTACTCCTTGTCATCCTTTCTTTTTTATTATTTCTACTGACTTTTGGTTTTTTTCTTGCAGGTGTTGACAGTGGGACTGGTGTCTCTTGTGCAGGTCTTGTACCTACATTGGTTCTTCTTCAACATTCATAGGTTTTACAATATGCTCTAGTTCTTTATTTTCCACTTGTGTTTCATTAACATGCTTCTCATTTTGAATTGAGTGAGTGCCCTTAGGTTTAGGAGTCACTACATCAACTTCATATCAACTAAGAAACAGAAAAAAAGACCAATATCTGTTTATTTTTCCTAATTCCTCCAACACTAATAGCTTAATAAGCCCATGATGAAACACATATGTATCAATTTTATGTGGCCTAGTCTACACCTTACCTGCCATCTTGTTCAAGCTTCTAAACAGGTAAAAAGGACGATCAATGGCTTTCTTACCAATGAAATTCAACAGAAGCTTGAAGTGGTATTAGTACACCATGTGGAACCTAGGCTTCACAAGTGAAGCACTTTTGAATGATCATCAACAATTTAGAGTAGTCTTCTTTCAAACATGTTCTTGGGATTCCAACAGCCATATCAATCCCAACATATTCAGTCTTCATAAATTCATCACAATTTTGTAGCTTGAATTTGGTGGACTTAAACCACTCTTCACCTTGTCTTGGGATCTCTGTATCTTGGGCTATTGTCTCAGTGTAGACAACAAAGTTCAACATTCCTACTTTAGATGTTGTGCCAGTGAAATTTGTTGCAAAATCCTTTGATATTTGAATAGGAAAACCCTGTAACTTATGGAAGAATATCATACAACCCATGTTTTTGAAGGCTTCAACGAAATTGGGTTCCTCTTTCAACAAATTAAGATCCATTGGTTTGAATCTCATACAATAACCTCCATTATATACCTTATTCTTGGTTACTATCCTCTTTATACTGCGCAACTTCCTCACTATTGCGACACCTGCAAATAGAAGGATGGATAGAGAGCTGCTTTGGAACAGAGATGAACTTGCTTTAGTGACAGTATAATGTTGCATGCAAAAGATAAAAAATGACTATGACAGGTAGGAGATGAACGAGTTAATGACAGGGCAGGAATGAGTGGAATTCTATTAAAACAAAGTTAAAACCTAACAGTGGAAAAGACGAAAAATGAAGTGGAAAGCGGGAATAAAAGCACATCAATCATGATTTGAAATGATAATGATTACTATAACTAATGGAAAAACCCCACTTTTACCTAAACCAATGAAAAAACGCCATGTCATTCAGACCTCTGTCTCCTATAGAAAAACATGATTCCACAATGCCAACAGTTTAAATTCCGACAGATTTGCTACGGAAAGTTTAGGTGTTTCCACAGTGTAAACTGTTATTTCGTAGTTATGTGCACTATGAAATCCGGTAAAAAAAGATAGGTTGACAGTGAAGTTTAAAAATTAACCTTGAGATGATATGCAATGACAACTGACAAAAAAGACATGGTTTATGATGATTTTTAGCCTTAGGATAGAAATGATTTCCACCCTTCTTTATCAATTTCATGATCTAAATTGACATAACATAAAAAAATAGGATGTCCCTATCCAAGCAACCTTTGCAAAATTTTGAGTGTGATAACAGATCTAATCGATGAGTACCTTGCAACTGGTGCAGAAGTACCCTGATAGTCAATCTCCTCTACCTGTGAGAATCCTTAGGCCACAAATCTAGCCTTGTATTTCTCCACACTCCCATCTACTGCATGCTTCACCTTGTAGATCCACATGGATCCAACCACTGACTTCCCCACTGGTCTTGGGACCACTTCCCATGCACTGTTTCTGATAATGGAGTCATACTTCTCAACCATGGCATCAACCCATGTTGGCTGCTGCATTGATTCCTTAGAAGAGGATGGTTCTATCACAATACACTTGCTCATAAGAGACATGTATCCAGTATACCTGTCTGGGGACCTTCTTTGCCTGCACTGTGATGTAGGTGCACTTACATGCTCTGTCATATCTAGAATCAAATTTTCAGCCTTTCTGGTGCACTTCCTACCATTTCTGATGGATGGCTCTACATTAGTGGTTTCTTCCACTCCATGATCCTCTGCTTATGGCTGCTCCACATCGTGAGGTTCATCCTTTGGAACAAAGAGTTCCTCATCTACATGCAAGTGAAGCTCCCTCTCAAGGGATAATCACATGGCTTTCTCCTCATCAAATTTAACATCTCTCCTGACCAATGTCATCCCATTAGCTAGAAAATACACTCGATAGTTGTGGGGAGTATCAATGTACCCCAAAAATATCCCAACCTCTGCTGTTGGTTCTAGCTTCTTCATGGAATATTTGGTCAAATGGCAATAGATAGATGAGCCAAAAATTTTAAAAATATGAAACATCTTGTTTCTTACCTGAAAAAGCCTCCTTTGGTGTACTCATGCCAAGTATCCAATGAGGAATACGATTATGCACAAATGCCACTATGTTGCATGCCTTTTTCCAAAGATGCAACAGCAGGCCCTGATCATGTAACATAGCTCATGCTTCTCCCACAATTCTTCTGTTATTTCTTTTTACAACCCCATCCAGTTGTGGATTATGAGGTGCAATCAATTCTCTCCAATTTCCTTCTTTGGCACAAAAGTTCTTGGATTCATTAGAGATATAATCACCACCATTATCGCTCCTTAGAGCCTTCATCTTCTTCCATGTATATTTATCTACCAGTTCTTTGAAATCAAAAAACTTGGAGAACGTCTGATCTTTCTTCTGCAGAAAGAAGATCCAACACTTTCTAGAAAAATCATCAACAAAAATCATATAATAGCTGTGGTTTGCTGTGGAAGCTATAGAGAATGGTCCACACATGTCTGAGTGAACTCTATCAAGGATTTCCGCTACTTGGTTCTCCTTCTTATGAAAGGTGTCCTTTGTATACTTCCCCATGGTACATCCCTTGCATGTGTCTATCTGCATAAGAGTACCCTTTGGAAGACCTATAGAAATCTGCTGCATGATCCTCAAAGCACTCTGGTGTAGATGGCCAAATATCCTGTGCCATAACTCATCTGTATCTCAGCTCACCACCTCCCTTACTTTACTGCTCAATGCTGTGCAACCATCTATATCAAGTTTGTAGAGGTTATTCATGCAAACCCCAATCTTATTTACATATCTTGTGGCTTTGTGACAAAAGAACGCGTTTCCTTCACTGAAAACCACATCATATCCAAGATCCTCCAACATAGCAACTGAAACTAAATTCTTTTTTAATCCTGGTACATGCATGAAATATTTTAATATGAAAGTTTTACCTATCTGTCTCTGGAAAGTAACTGTACCAATCCCAGTAGCGCTATACCTCCCATCATCACCCATCTCGATGTGCATATAAATATCCTTCTCCTCCAAGCTACTAAAGGTTTATTTGTTTCTCGTCACGTGGAAAGATGCTCCACTATCAAAGTACCACATATATCCCATCACAGTTGACACCATGCATGCGATGAGAGAGAAGTATAACTCAAACTGTGAGTTCAAAGCTTCACCTGCTGCAACTCCCAGGGCCTTCTTGTGGAAAATTTGTGGCATAGTTTCCATGATCATGACAGTGAAAACATTTCACCTTTGACATGTCATGCTTCTTGCCTTGTTTGTCGGTCTCAGATTTGGAATGGTACTTCTTCCCCTTCCCCTTATTTGCCTTACCAGCTAAGGAACCATTTTCCTCATCATCAGTCTTGCATGAGGATCCATCCCTGGTATTCCATCGAAACTCTTCTTGTACCAAGTTTGAACATAGTCACTCCCAATCTGGTAACTTCTCCCTCCCATTCATAGAGTCCTGGTGACAATGCCAGCTCTTGGGAAGGCCTATAAGTGTTAAGCTCACCAAGTCATCATCAAATATAGTAATCCCAACACTTCCAATCTCATCTTGAAATTGAGTAAACTTGGTTAAGTATTTCTGGATTGTGTCGCCCTTCTCCATTTTTATTTTCCTGAGCTTGTACTTGAGTACCAATTTTTTGTGGTCACTTCTTCTTTGAAACAGATCTGTCAAGGCCTTCCACATAGGATATGGAGTTTCCTTGCCATGGAGACTTGAGATAATATGATCTTTAACTCCCTCTAATAATATCATCCTCAGCTTTGTGAAATTATTTTTCCATGCTTCATGTTGCGTAACATCTACTTGATTGGGTTCAGGAATATTAGTGTCAATGAACTCCTTCAACCCATTATCCTCCAATACTGCCTCCATCTTGTGCCTCCATGCAATATAGTTCGAATTTCCCTTGAGTGCATATTTGAGTCTCAAGCGTGTGAAAGACATCATGGTCAGCTTCTGGCTCCAAAGAATGTATGTGTAAATTTGAATACTGTTCAACACAAACTCAATTTCTTCTCCACTATTGTGGTTCATGGCGCTTCGATACCATGTATAAATTACACCAACAGATTCAATCCAATCATGCAATGTACTAAAAAAAGATACTGAATCCTTCTACAATATTTACGGAATATAAATCATGATCGCTCAATCACATGCAAGTAAGAGAAAGAAGTAAATCAATCGCACAACACAAGATTTTCCTCGGGAAATAAAATTCTCAAAACCCCTCCATCTCTATGGTATAATCAACCAAGTAATCATGAAACAATAAAATGCATGTGTTCTCACAAGAACCTCATACACTCCACCAATCGTCTCATATCTATCTAGGAAAAATTGGACCAATACATAACCAATTTCCTGCCCACCTTCAGCCTATCTTTCTCACACAATCCCTAGGAAAAATAATTCCTATTAAATAGGAATTCCAACATTCCTTGAATGCGCAATCCATCATGGGCATCATATGGGTTTATAATTTCACTCAGGAAATTCGCTAATAATACAATTGATAGTTTACTTACCTTTAACCTTTGTCTCAACTGGGTCATGCAACTCTTAATAGTGAATCATCAATTACTTGGTAGATCACTACTTGTGAATTAAATATATTTTAATTCACTTGACCTTCCACTAGCTCACCATTCAGTTAGAACTATTTAAAGTAATTTTAACTCAATTAATTTGAGTTAACTGACTACACTCACACCACACTAGTGCTACAACTAAAACTGGACCTTCTAAATAATACAATCACTCTACATGCCTCACCTTCGACACTCAACTCGTAATTCTTGAGCTAACTAAGTCTATCACACTTAGTTAACTATTACAAGATTTTATGAGATAAGATTACAATTTATTATCAATTTTATTTAAAAATTGGATGCACACATTTAGCACTAATGTGTCACTGAATTCCTCACTCATGTGTGACTGGAATCCCACACTTGTATGTGGTGCATTTTCTTGTTGAATTTCAACAGCAGTGAATCTAAGATATTTGTTGGAAATATATAGTAAAACTATTGCGAAACCGAGTACTGTTTTAAAACTTCTGCATCCTCAATACCCTTATTTTTCAATGGAAATATGCACTGCAAATAGGACACACCCTTTCCTATGAATGCACTTTTCTTGTATATCTATAAACATTCTAACTGATGTAGACCTCTTCTTACCATGCAAGATTCTCTGTTCTCCATTGTCATCTAAGCACTCAATAGCCTTATCATAACAGTCTACCTTAGTCCTGTGAATGTATAAATAGTCCATACCCAATAGCATACTGTATGATCCCAATGGAATAAAACTTATATTCGCTAACTTAGACCTACTGTTAACCTAAAATGCATAAGATATTATCCAATGATGAACTATTTTCTTAGTACCTGTAGCCAACTGCACTAACCAAGATTCTACATTTATCTGAATCGAAATTCACCCATGATGTTTAGCCATGGTAACATAAATAAAGGATATAATGACTCACCCATGGTATTATCCACCCATGGTATTTTCCCACCCATGGTATTTACCTATGGTAATGTAACTACAAAATTATATAAATAAGATGCCTCCCTTTGTAAGAGGGAATATTCTTCAACACAATGTAATTGTAACCGTCATTTTCTGATCTAATAAAAATTTAATTCCTAATTTATTTTCTGGTTTGGTTTACTTGTGTTCCTTTTCCAATGTAGTGTTCAATTTTCTAGATCTTGGGGACCTTCCTCCAAGATCCAGAGTAGTGGTATCAGAGCGGGTTACAAATTCATGGAAAATGGGATTTGCATAGTAGGTGCATAAGGTCACCTGTTTGATTTGTCAGGTTTTATTTAGATGGGTTGCTGTCCTCCTGTGAAGATTTTTCTGATTTTGGTAGCCTTAATACTCTAAAAAAAAATCGGAGCATTTTTACTCTACATTCGGTGCCTTCCATTTATCTGATTAGGGATTTAGCATCGTGGTTCTCATGGAATTCCTATTATTTGGGTTCGAGGATTCTAAGGCATTTACCATTAATAAGCAAGTTGGGTACTCTCATTTATTTCTATTTTATCTGGTTCTTGGTAGTCGATCAAATAAGGGTAAGTGTAATTAGGGAATTACACATTGTGCTCTACAGACCCATGACCATATTTTTTCTCTTTACGCGACTGGATCACCTCTGGTGGTACCTGACATTGGTATCTGCTAGAGATCTGATCGGTCAAGATCTTGCGCGCTCATCTGGTATGGCCATCCCTGCTGAAATCGAAGGTTTACCTCCCTTTGAACTAAACCCACCCATAAAAACTAACACATTGGAAACCCACGAAGCTAACTAGGTTTCTAAAAAACCCAAAATATCTACCCCCCTACAGGCCCTCAATCTTACTACATCAAGTTCTTCTGCATTACTTTTATGATCGCCTTTCTCATCAATTACTTCATGGGTCGATGAAAAAATGAGATCGCTTTAGCCTGGGTGGCATAATTTGTAACGAAGGATGAGATATTTGACAAAAAATTTAGTCTATTAAGTACTGAGGATGGAAACGATACTCCCTTGCTACTGAAAGGAGGAGAAAATATCTTCAAGTTTTATGCTAGTGGGCGCCGATATTTCCAGGGATTTTTGGAAATCATTATTAGAGAAATTTTGAGGTCTAAAATGGGCATCCTAAGAAAAATATACAAACAAAATAAAATTTATAATAACCAATAGGATTCAAGATGACGATGTCAACCATGGGTGATGATTCAACATTTTTGGAGATAAAAATTAAAAAGATTAAAAAATAATAAAATACTAAAACTACTTTTTCAACTCATATTTTCAAATTATCTCCCTAATTTTTTACTCAAATATCAAGTGGGAGTATTGGTTGGATGTGTTGGGGTTCCCATGTTTTGGCCAGGTTGACAGAGACCAAAAGATGAGACAACATAGAACCACTTTCAGACCTTAGGATCTAGCCCTCCTAGGTCCAGAGAGGGATCTCTCTATGATTATCAAAGGATATATGCCTTTGAAGTTCTCAATTGTGATTTTAGGCTAGTTATAGGCTCAAGGTTGTTTGTTTGATTGTTTGAGTTTGGTTGTTGGGAATCAGGAAGGAAGGTTTCACCATAAGACAAGGATGGGTAAAGAAGGAAGCTAGGCAAGAATAGATAACTCAGGGAACATCAAGGCCATTGGGCAATGGAGTCAAGAAAGGATTTACTTATGTTCAATGTGTAAGCTTCAGTTGGGCTAGTCATCTAGAGCATTCAGATCTCAAAGGCTGATTGGTGGGGTGGAACACTAAGGAATGAGAATGAAGGATGGAAAACCATCTGATTCCGTCTATAGATCAGGCCAGAGGTCATTTAACTCCAGGCCTGCTTGGACAAAACCATAGGCAACACAAGGGGTCTTGAAAAGGTTTATATGGAAGGGCAGGTTATGAAGAGGCAGTGACAGGCTTTACACCTCCCAATGTTCCTAACCTCTTTGAATCAAATCTTAACAAAACATCTGAACACTGATTCTATTAACTTGCACATCAGAGAGCAGGCAATAATCATCCACTACACTGGTTTAGTCAATTAAAAACAATATTCAGATACACATATGAGCAGAAAACATTAAAGACTGAGAGAGCTGGGACATAAGGTACCTAACAAGGGTAAATCTTATGTCACGCATTCAGATGTCAGTCAGAAGAACATGGAATGAAATGGAAATAAACGCAGAGATAAGAAAAACATCACCAACTGTTGTAGATCAGGATCCAATAGAAACTGCTTATCATGTTAAACACAATACCAATCAGGTACATCACTGCCCAAAGCTTTACATTCAGCCTGAATACATCATATTTCTTAGCCTGTCATACAACTATTAACAGGAAACTTGGCTCGGGACAAAAATGCTTGCAATTCACTGATAATGCAACAACAACCATTACAATGATATCCTTCTGTGCTTTATAGCAGAAGAGACACAGAGGACCGACTGAGGAGGTAGGTGAATTTTAAATGTTACATTTAAACACAATAATGAATGCAGGGCCGAGACCCATTCTGCTTGATGCACTGTATATCTAATCTTCGTTACCTTCCTCGTGAAAGAAAGATCTGCTCCGGATATGATTTGACCTTTTGGCTGCAGTACTCCAGGTGATTCGAACAAAATGAAAGAACTTGCTGAAGGGTCTGCCTCATGGATGTCAGATTGTTTTGAACTATAGCTGGGACGAGAAATTCCTTCAAGGACACGACGCATAATAAAGACTGTATGGGAGACCTGTCCTTTATGGAAAAACATTCTGCTGATAAGAAAACCTTGATATTACCTCTTATTGATGTTCAGGATCTCCAGAATCGATCCTCGGGGTCTTCAAAATGATGCTTTGCCTCTTTAAACCTCTGTTTCAGGGCTCAAGATCTTCGTTGACGCGCACTAATCCCTCTACTCTGTACTGAAAATCCTTGCTGCTTCATTACTGCCTCTATTAAGTTAGCTCGATCTTTAAATGGCGCCGGAAGGATTTTCGGCGTTTGAACTCTACTCTCCATTAATGTGAGTCCTGACGGCCCCATTCCTTGACTTTCTTGATGGTACCGGCTCGTTAGATCTGATCCTGACTGCGCCGCTTGCCATCGAGGTAGTAAATTGAACAACGGCGGTCCCATCCTCTGGAAACTCTGCAACACAACGAACTTATGAAGAAAACAGTAGACGGAGCGATGAATGCAGGGTGAACGAGACGGTGGTGCGGCGGTGGCAGAAACAAAGCTTATTATGATGAAAATGCAGTGGAGTGGCGGAATGTGTAGACAATAGGGTTTGGTAGAAATATGCAGCGCAGACCATTGGATTCAGGCCTGGAGATGGAGATCGACGGCGGAGATTGACCGGTGTAACAATATATGGAACTAACAAAAACAAAAAAAATGCATGAAATGCGACGGGGATGAATGAAAGAGTGGGACCCAGCGGAGGCGGAGGGCGATTAGATCCTGACCGTTAGATCCCAGATCCGATGGAAGGTTAGGATCAAATCGGAGGATCATAATCGGGGGGGGGGGCAAGGGTGACACATTCAAAAAGTTCCGATTGCGATCGGGGCGATGTTGTGATTGAGCGATGACCATTGATCTGCGGAGAAAAGGATGGTCCAGATTGAATCGGAAGACAGAGAGAAGGACTCGCGATCAACGGAGAAGGGAAGAGCGATGGCCGTTGGATCATGTAACATACGGACGGCCAGGATTTAATCGGGAGACAGAAAGAGGGACTTGCGATTGCGATCGGGAAGGGTTTGCGATTGAGCGCTGACCGTCGATCTGGCGGGAAAATGGACGGCGGGGATTAAATCGGAGGATCGCAATCGGAGTCGTTCCAATGTGACTTGCGATTGCGATCGGAAGGGGGGTTGCGATTGAGCGATAGCCGTTGGATGCAGCGGGGAAGCGAACGGCGGAGATTTAATCGCAGGGGAGATGGAAGGATTTGCGATTGGGTTCATCGGAGGAATGGAGCGATTGAGCGCTGGCCGTCGGATCGGCGGGACGGATTGACGGTCGGGATTGAATCGGGGGGGGAGACTTGGGTGCGATTGGCGGTCGCCGATGTCGGGTGGGTACGCGGGGGAATGGATGACCCAGTTAAGTCGGGAGATCGCAATCGGAGCACGGGTAAGAGGCGTGCGATTGATCGGAGGGATTTGCGATTGGCGGAGGACGCGTCGGATCGCGGGGGAACCAGCGGTCGGGTTTCTTCAGGAAGAGTCTCCAATCGGGCCGCTTGAATTGTGTGAGTTGCGATTGCGATCGGATAGGGGTTACGATTGGCGCTCCGTCGGATCGAACGGCGAATCGACGATGAATAATGCATCGCGGGACTTAAAGCGTTAAAATGATCACATCGGGACTTTGGAGTTTACAAAGGAAATGCGCCCGCTGACAGCTCCGATTGCGATTGGCGCTCGGGACTTAAGCGCTTGGTCCCAGCGCCGGGGCACATGTGGGGAAGTGGTTAAGGGACCTATGGTAAGGGGCTAAGCCCTATATTAAGGTCGGAAAGAGGGTTTTTTTTTAGCCCAATTTAATGGATTTTAGGGCTGGGGAAGGGGAACGACAGATGGAGAAAGGGGAGAAAAGGGAAAACAAAGGGTAGGGGAAGAAATTAAAGAGGATTTTGGGGGGATTTGAGGGGTAAATGGGGAAATAAAAGGGGAAGACAAGGGGAAGAAAAGAGGCTAAATGAGGGAAAAATAAAGGGAATTCGGACAAAGGGAAAGAGGGGGAACTGATGTATGTTGCAGGGGCGGAGGGAGGAATGATAGGCCCTTTTAGCAATTTACTAACAGAGGGGAATTTGTATTAGGCACAGCAATTGAGAGACTTCAAGGAAGATGGATTTTCAAGGGAAAGGCATTCCTTGAAGACTCAACAATGATTTAGCCCCCTATTTGCTTGTCAAAAATTTCATAGGGGGGCTAACAGTGGCTCCACATGGGGATGGCTTCTTCTTGAAGGAGTCAAGAATTCAGAAATCGATCTCTTGGTGTAGGCCAGATGCCTGCTGCTATGAGCCATATTTTTCTTTCTTTGGATTAGCTGCCACAATATATTGGATACACAAATCAGCAGAAACATTTTCCCAACCAATCTACCTACCCAAACTAGAGTTCTAACAATTTTCCCTTGGGTGCATTTGAACTAGAAGACCCTTCATATTTTATTTTGCAAAAAAAAAACAAACCTATTCTAATTCTACCCTTATTGCTCCATGAGGCGAGATTAGACTGTTGGCCCAATCTATTTCTCTACCTAATCTACTACCTATTGGGATTAAACTGTCCAACAGGTTTCTTCACCTACATTCTAAGACAGGAAATTTAAACACAGCCAAGCCAGGATTAGACTGTTTGACTTGTTGGGCAGAAACTTGAAGAAAACAAAACTGTGAAGGCATGGAATTTTGCAACTGTGAAACATCCTTCTTTGTTTCTCGTGACTCAGGTTTTGAGCATATTTGAGTCACTTCTTTCCTTTGCTCCAGCTCTGATTTTGGGCATATTAGAGCTGGATGTTCTTTCACTGCTGATCCAGATTTTGAGCTTGTTAGGACTAGCTATTCTTGTTCCTTTTGGCTCAGATTTTGAGTTTATTAGAGCCAATCCTTTTGCCTCAGAGGTTCATGTTTTGAGCATGTCTGAACCTCTCCTTTCATTCTGTTTTTCTTTTTGGAACAATTTCTTCACTTTTTTGCTGAAAATGAAAATTTGCAATGGTATATACAATGGAAATGAAACTGGAAATGGAGAATTAGCAGAAATAGTGTTTGAGCATCCTGCCATTGACAGGACCCCCAAACAACTCGGAACCATCAATTTCGTGCAAGAAAAACGCATTAGGACCCACAATGGCTTGAATGATGAAGGGACCTTGTCACAAGTTGTCGAATTTGCCATGTTTGCCTTTATCCTCTCTTCTTGAATCCCACTTCACGACCTTGTCCCCAATTTTTAAATTTTCTGCGTTGGTTCTTTTGTCAAACTGTCTCTTCATGTTTTCCTGCACTCTGATAGCTCTTGCATAAACTTGCTCCCTTTTTTGCTAGAGATGGATTGTTTCATTAATTCTCCTTATCATGCTGTCTTCTTCTGATTGGATTTCTTGAATAAGCTTTACCACTGGTATCCCAAGGCTAGTAGGAAAAACTGCTTCTGTCCCATAAACTAGCTGGAAGGGTGATATGCCAATAGATTTCTTTGTAGTGAGCCTGTCTGCCCACAAGGCATGTATCAACTTTTTATGCCAAGACCTTTTATTCTCTTCCAACAGCTTCTTAATGATTGTAACCAGGATTTTATTTGATGATTCAGCTAAGCCATTACCCTGGGGGTAATAGGCAGTTGAATGTCCAAGTGCAATTCCGTACCTGTGACAAAAATCAATCATTCTTTTGGATCCGAAAGCAATAGCATTGTCAGTGATTATTTTCCTTGGGCAGCCAAACTGAGATAAGATGAAGTCTTCTAGGAACCTAATGATGACAGAATCAGTGGCATTGCTAGTGGGTATGGCTTCAATCCACTTAGTGAAGTAATCAGTAGCAGTCAAGATCCACTTGTGTTGCCCAGAAGAAGGGGGGTGGATTTCTCCAAAGAAGTTTAAGCCCCATTGCATGAAAGGACCTTCTATGGTGATAGGTTGCAGAGGGAGGGGAAGGAGCTTTCTTTTGCCCTAAAAAAATTGGCATTTGTGGTAGGTAAGGATCATTTTATGGACATCACTAAAGAGTGTAGGCCAATAGTAACCAGCCCTGAGTATCTTACTTGCAGTGGCCTTCCAACTCAGGTGGCCTCCACACTCCCCAGCATGGAATTCTTGTTTGATTCTTTCGGCTTCAGTTTCAGACAAGCATTTCAGTAAAAGGCCATTTGGATTTTTCCAATATAGACTCTCATTCATAATGCAGTAATTTCTAGCTTTGAGTTTTATGAATCTGGCCTTTGTTTTGGACAGTTCCGGAGGGGCATTGAGGTGTGTGAGCACGTAAAGGATATCAGTGTACCAAGGAGAGTTCTGAAACTGCTCCTCAACAGTTGGATGGGGCAATCCTTCCTGCTCATCCAGGGCATTCATCATGTTAATATCAAGGGCCTGTAGATTAGATTCAGCCATCAATTGGGCCAGGCCTTGGCCTTTGATCAACTTGGTGGGTTTGATTTCAATGTCATATTCTAAAATTGTAGCAATCCATTTGCCCCTTTTCCCATCTGGGTCTTGGGACAATATATCTTTGACCACTATATTTGGCACGTAGGAAATGGTGTGAGAATGCAGAATGTACACCCTAAAATCTTTCAAGGACTTGATCAGGGCATAGGCCTGCTTTTCCATGATGTTGTACTTTAAGGGTGCATCTCTCAAGGCTTTACTGAAGAAGGCTATAGGCTGTTCCTTACCTTCCGCATTTTTCTGCAGCAAAACTGCTGCTATTGTGTGTGGGGAGGCAAATGAAAAGATCAGAAAATCTTTTGAGAAGTCAGGGCTGATAAGGACAGGGGCTTGGGTGAGTGCGAGCTTTACTGACTAAAAATATTTTTTGGCTTCAACAGTCCACTTGATTCCTGCATCTTTCTTTAGCATTTCAGTCATTTCCTAAGATGCTCAGCAAGATTGGGGATAAATCTTCTAAGGAAATTGATCTTCCCAATGAAGGACTGTAGCTCTTTGATGTTTCTTGGATGTGTAATTTGAAGTATTCCCTCAACTCTCTGGGGGTCTATCCTAATCCCTTTCTCGGATATGATGTGGCCCAGAAGCTTACCTTCTTGCAATCCAAAAACAGTCTTCTTAGGATTTAGGGACAGACCGTACCTTCTACATTTTTCAAAAACTTTCCTCAAATGTTTTAAGTGTTCTTCTTCTGTTTTAGAAAAGACAGTTAAGTCATCCAAGTAGATAACTATAAAGTGTCCAATCTCATCTGCGAAAGCAATATCCATTGCTCTCTGGAAGGTAGCTCCAGCATTCATCAATCCAAAAGGCATTTTCACATACATGAAGGTGCCCCATGGAGTGGTAAAAGCTTTTTTGAGTTGATCTTCTGGGAGTACCAGAACCTGGTTGTATCCTGAAAAACCATCTAGCAGGGAGATTCTTTTAGAGCCCACTACCTTCTGTAAGATATGTTCCATTCTAGGCAAGGGGTAGTTATTCTTTAGGGAGGCTCTATTGAGGTTTTTGAAGTCTATGCATAGTCTAATCTCCCCTGTTTTCTTCGTTACAGCCACTAAGTTCGACACCCAATCAGAAAACCTTACAGGGACTATAATGCCTGCATCATACATATTCTTAATTTCCTTTTCTACTGTAGGCAATTGTTTTGGATTAATTCTACAGATTTTTTGTCTGAAAGGTTTCTGATTTTCCTTCAGTGGTATCTTATGTTGTATAATGTTGGTGTCACAGGCCTTTAAGTCTTCATAGCTCCATGCAAACACATCAATGAATTCCTTAAACAAGTCAATGTATCTTTTCTTCATGTCTGCAGGTATAGACTTAGCCAGTTTTATCATTTTGGGTTTGTCTTCAGTGCCTATGTTACATTATTCTACATCTGATTCTGCATGTTCTATTGTGGGCTTCTTTGCAACATCATCAAAATCAAAGAGATCCTCTAAGGGTGCTAAGCCTCTTGGTATGTTCTTGTCTTTGGCTTGCAGCACCTCCATTTCTTCCCTATCTGCGTTTTCACGTTTTATGGCTGAATCTCCAGTTTCTTCAGAAAAAGAATTTATTTCTATACTACAAGGTGTTTCTAGTTCATCTGGGGAATCCTCACTTGGGCAGTTGTCATCAGATTTTGAGTCTAAATCAGAAAATTCAAACTGATTTCTGCCCACCAGGAAATCTTCAATCTGTTTGTCTCCTTCAAAGACCTGCCAGTATTTTTCATTGTCTGGCACTGCAGGCCTGAATTTAGTCTGAATGATGATTTGTTGGTCAACTGGGGCTTTAGGATAAGATCTAGCTAGGAAGGCTAGTCCATTTGCAATAGCGTTTTGACCCCTAGGAATGGATACTAAATCATATTCAACGAACATTTTTAGCAAATCTAGAGTATCATTCCTGTATGCCCTAAGCCTGGGGTGTTTTGCCGAATACTCACCATTCATCTGTTTGATTACTAACTCAGAGTCTCCTCTCACGACTATCCTACGGGCTCCTAATTTTTTCAACAGATTTAAACCCAAGATTAGAGCTTCATATTCTGCAATGTTATTCCTGCATTTGAAATGCAGGTTGACAGCGTGGCTCTCTGCGTGGTCATTTTTGGTGTTACGCAGCCATACTCCAGCTCCAGCGCTTTGCCTAGTGCAGGACCCATCAAAGTTCATTTCCCACAGGGGGTCTTTGTTTACTTCCACTTCACTTTCTCCCTTACAGTTGGGTTCGCCATTAGGTTGAGTTGGGAGGTCTGTACTAGGTTGTAAGCTATCTTGTTGTTCATAGAGGCCATGGATGTTAGGAAGGTGGTTAGCTTGCTGTTCTTGTTCTGTTTCTGTTTCACTTGGAGTGAGAGGTCCACCACAGATCCTACA
Source organism: Pinus albicaulis (assembly GCA_034641835.2). Lineage (NCBI taxonomy): Eukaryota > Viridiplantae > Streptophyta > Pinopsida > Pinales > Pinaceae > Pinus > Pinus albicaulis. Next base: position 723,745,659 of record CM076580.1, on the reverse strand, counting down.
GGCTTCATTGCTGATTTCCTCTTCATTTTCAGTGTGCTGCCCATGGTTTTCCTGATCATATTCTTCCAGAGTGGCCATTATGTGAAGGTCCATAGGCTCGGTGTTCTCATTTGTATGCTTACTCTGGGACTCTGGCTCTTCTAAGGATTCATTATTACAAAATATGAAGGAGTCAAGGTCGGTATGCACAGAATATAATGGTGAATTTTCAGGTTTCTCGGGGCTACTGACTAGGAATTTCATTTGGGACTCTCTATACAGTCTTCTTAATTGGCCAAATATAGGAATAGTGGCATATGAGCCATCCATCTGCATGGTGCCTTGCAACTTGGCTCCCCATGATCTTGACAACAACATGCCATACTTGGGTGGCACGTCTGCCACCACTACATCCATGACCATACATTTCGCAGGAATTTGAGTCAAACTCACACACAAGTCTTTGATCAGGCCAAGACATTTTACCCTACTCGAGTCAAAAGAATACAAGTCTTTATAGGGTCTGGTGATTTCGAGGCCTAACTTCTCCATGACTACCTTAGGCATTAGATTGTGTGATGCACTGGAGTCATGCATGGCATTATGGAGGATCTTGTCATGAATGTTAAGACTGATATAAAAAGGTGGAACTACCCCTTCCTGAAATTTCCCCTCAATCTTGGGACCGAATAAGAGGGCAGGCTGATCATCACTCAAATTTACAGTGTCATTATTTATACTCATATTTAATGCTTTCAAAATTTGGCCTTTATATACATCCTGAGAGGCCAGTTCAGATAATGGTACAGAGACTTTGATTTTTGCAATCTCACTTTCTAAATTGAAAATGGATTGGCTTTTGGGACTGTTCAAATCTGTTTTATTTGTAAATACCTTAGTAGCTGAATCGGTTTGTGTTTTCTCATTATGTACATGTGTAGACACAGTTTTATCAGGAGCACTAACTGAGGTGCTAGTGCTACTGGTTGGTTGACTTTGTTTTTCATTGTTTTGGTTGCCTTTCTGTTGGTTTTTCTCAGAACTCTCAGCTGTTGATTTATCGTTTACAGCGGTTGCTTTAGAATATTTTTCAGGCCTCTTTTTGATGGTCACCTCAGGAGTTTTGGTTTTGGAAGTGTCTTGGTTCTTTTTGCTCCTAAGCCCATATGGTTCTCTGACCTGTAACATGGCATCTTGGAACCAAAGTCTGTACTCTTCAGTTTCTAATCTTTCCTCATCCCAATATGAAGATGAGGGCTGATCATACTCTGAGTCACAGTTCAGAATTGAGTCCTCTGTTTCGAACATGTTTATCGCATTCCCTTTAGACTCTTCTATGATTCCCTCATCCTCATCAAGAAAGTTTTGGAATGGGGGAATGACTTGTTGATCTGACTCTTTCTGTCTGTTGGGGGTGTTGTTGTTTCTTCTAAAGTTTTGGTTTTGAGTCTGATTTTTGCTTAGGTTACTAACCGTGACAGCCATTTTTTTCATCATTTGTTTCATCTCTTCCATTTCTCTGCACACGCGTTCATTATTGGGGTCAGACGTGGAGGCTACATTATCATCCCTGTATGTTACCCTCTTCTCAGATCTCAGTTTTGCTCTTTTCTCAATCAGATTTGCTTCTATGTTTACTGCCCCTTTCTGCATATCCTCCAATGTGGTATATTCTTTATCTCTGAGCTCATAGGCCATGTCAGCATCAAATCCATCAGGATATTTGGCCAGGGCCATACCTTGCGGAGGTTTCATGTGTGGGGGAAGAGCGTTGTAAATACTGTTGAATCTAGTGGTGTAATCATGAACACTTTCCCCTATGTTCCTCTTAAGGGACATGTATTCTGCTAGGAGCTGGCGAGGGTTTGCTCTAGTTTCCCATTTGTTGATGAAAGTCTGGTATAAAGCAGGGAGATCTTGGATACTACCAGCAGGTAAGTTTTTAAACCACTTTTTAACCTCTCCCCCCAGGCTCTGCGCAAAAATTCTCATTTTGATTGTTTCATCATCAACTTCCATATAGTCGAAAGAGTCCTCCATTTTATCTACATGTTGTTGTGCAGTTGTAGGCTCTTTAGCAGGGAAGTGTGGGATTTTTGATTGATAATCATCTGGTAAGGGCAGTAGAGGTTGAGGTAAAACTAGAGGTGCATACCAGGCTGCCATGATGATGTTCTGATGAAGTATAGGGTTGGCTTGAGCAGCTGGTAGTTGGATGACAGGGATGGTAGGACCAGTAGAAGTCTGTTGAGCAGATCTAGGGTGAGAAAGCCCCGAGTTTTGGAGAAAGTGGAGATCAGGTGGTGTGGAAGGAGGGGTTTCGCTATCCCTAGTGTCTGGCTGGTCTGAAACACTGAATGACCTAGTTCTAGGTAATCTGTTTTGGAGGTCTAGGTCAAAGAAAGGGTCTAATAGAGCTGCAAGATCTTCTGGTGCAGAATTGGCTCTATGAATGTTGCTGGAAATAGTTGATCTCCTACTCACAGGTGTTCTTTTAAGGATTCTCTCAGGATTATCAACTGTTTCAGGTCAGTTTGGATCAGGGAAAGCTCTTGTATGAATGGTTCTGTGAGCCAGAGTGCTGTTTATAAGCCAAGCAGCTTAGCCCTACTTGTTATTTTTACTGTGGTTAATGTTGTCTTGGGAACTGGCCTCCCTGTGGAGTCTTCATTATGCTTTGGGACTGGTCTCCCAGTGGAGTCTGATGTGAAACCAAGATAATCAGCAGGCCTACTGATCACCAGTGGAGTCTTTAACGTTTAGGAATAATGGAGTCGCCAGGTGGAGGGTTTAGGATGATTCTAGGGTACACTGTCCACCACAGTGCTCAGGCACTATCACCTTTCATGAATCTCCTCTAAAGCAACAAGCTCCAACCAGAGATTGACTGGGAGGGAATTTACCAGATATGTCACCCCTGAAGAGAGGATGAGATCTGGAGGCTACCTAGCCCTATCCAGGCTCTGTCTAAGAGTATGGTGGATATTCAATAATGGAGGCTGATTCAAGAAAGGTGTGACTTACCACCAACCTAGCCAGAGTTCTAAGTTTCTGAGGTTTAAAGGGTGTTTAAGATGAAATGTACTCAGAATTCCCCAGCGGAGTCGCCATTATGTTGGGGTTCCCATGTTTTGGCAAGGTTGACAGAGACCAAAAGATGAGACAACATAGAACCACTTTCAGACCTTAGGATCTAGCCCTCCTAGGTCCAGAGAGGGATCTCTCTATGATTATCAAAGGATATATGCCTTTGAAGTTTTCAATTGTGATTTTAGGCTAGTTATAGGCTCAAGGTTGTTTGTTTGATTGTTTGAGTTTGGTTGTTGGGAATCAGGAAGGAAGGTTTCATCATAAGACAAGGATGGGTAAAGAAGGAAGCTAAGCAAGAATAGATAACTCAGGGAACATTAAGGCCATTGGGCAATGGAGTCAAGAAAGGATTTACTTATGTTCAATGTGTAAACTTCAGTTGGGCTAGTCATCTAGAGCATTCAGATCTCAAAGAATGATTGGTGGGATGGAACACTAAGGAATGAGAATGAAGGATGGAAAACCATCTGATTCCGTCTATAGATCAGGCCAGAGGTCATTTAACTCCAGGCCTGCTTGGACAAAACCATAGGCAACACAAGGGATCTTGAAAAGGTTTATATGGAAGGGGTAGGTTATGAAGAGGCAACGACTGGCTTTACACCTCCCAATGTTCCTAACCTCTTTCAATTAAATCTTAACAAAAACATATGAACATTGATTCTATTAACTTGCACATCAGAGAGCAGGCAATAATCATCCACTACACTGGTTTAGTCAATTAAAAACAATATTCAGATACACATATGAGCGGAAAACATTAAAGACTGAGAGAGCTGGGACATAAGGTACCTAACAAGGGTAAATCTTATGTCATGCATTCAGATGTCAGTCAGAATAACATGAAATGAAATGGAAATAACAAAGAGATAAGAAAAACATCACTAACTGCTGTAGATCAGGATCCAATGAAAACTGCTTATCATGTTAAACACAACACCAATCAGGTACATCACTGCCCAAAGCTTTTACATTCAGCCTGAATACATCATATTTCTCAGCCTATCATACAACTATTACACAGGAAACTTGGCTCAGGACAAAAATGCTTGCAATTCACTGATAATGCAACAACAACCATTACAATGATATCCCTCTGTGCTTTATAGCAGAAGAGACATAGAGGACCGACTGAGGAGGTAGGCGAATTTTAAATGTTACATTTAAACACAACAATGAATGTAGGGCCGAGACCCATTCTGCTTGATGCACTGTATATTTAATCATTGTCACCTTCCTCGTGAAAGAAAGATCTGCTCCGGATATGATTTGACCTTTTGGCTGTAGTACTCCAGGTGATTTGAACAAAATGAAAGAACTTGCTGAGAGGTCTGCCTCATGGATGTTAGATCGTTTTGAACTAGAAATTCCTTCAAGGACATGACGCATAATAAAGAATGTATGGGAGACCTGTCCTTTATGGAAAAACATTCTACTGATAAGAAAACCTTGATATTACCTCTTATTGATGTTCAGGATCTCGAGAATCGATCCTCGGGGTCTTCAAAATGATGCTTTGCCTCTTTAAACCTCTGTTTCAGGGCTCAAGATCTTTGTTGACGCACACTAATCCCTCTTCTCTGTACTAAAAATCCTTGCTGCTTCATTACTGCCTCTGTCAAGTTAGCTCGATCTTTAAATGGCGCCGGAAGGATTTTCAGCGTTTGAACTCTGCTCTCCATTAATGTGAGTCCTGACAGCCCCATTCCTTGACTTTCCTGATGGTACCAGCTCGTTAGATCTGATCCTGACTGCGTCGCTTGCCATCGAGGTAGTACATTGAACAACGGCGGTCCCATCCTCTGGAAACTCTGCAACACAGCGAAATTATGAAGAAAACAGTGGACGGAGTGATGAATGCAGGGTGAACGAGACGGTGGTGCAGTGGTGGCGGAAACAAAGCTTATTATGATGAAAATGCAGTGGAGTGGCGGAATGTGTAGACAATAGGGTTTGGTAGAAATATGCAGCGCAGACCGTTGGATTCAGGCCTGGAGATGGAGATCGACGGCGGAGATTGACCGGCGTAACAATATATGGAACTAACAAAAACAAACAAAATGCATGAAATGTGACGGGGATGAATGAAAGAGTGGGACCCAGCGGAGGCGGAGGGCGATTAGATCCTGACCGTTAGATCCCAGATCCGATGGACGGTTAGGATCAAATCGGAGGATCGCAATCGGGGGGGGGGCAAGGGTGACACATTCAAAAAGTTTCGATTGCGATCGGGGCGATGTTGCGATTGAGCGATGACCATTGATCTGCGGAGAAAAGGACGGTCCAGATTGAATCGGAAGACAGAGAGAAGGACTCACGATCAGCGGAGAAGGGAAGAGCGATGGCCGTTGGATCATGTAACAGATGGACGGCCAGGATTTAATCGGGAGACGGAAAGAGGGACTTGCGATTGCGATCGGGAAGGGTCTGCGATTGAGCGCTGACCGTCGATCTGGCGGGAAAATGGACGGTGGGGATTAAATCGGAGGATCGCAATCGGAGCCGTTCCAATGTGACTTGCGATTGCGATCGGAAGGGGGGTTGCGATTGAGCGACAGCTGTTGGATGTAGCGGGGAAGCGAACGGCGGAGATTTAATCGCAGGGGAGATGGAAGGATTTGCGATTGGGTCCATCGGAGGAATGGAGCGATTGACCGCTGGTCGTCGGATCGGCGGGACGGATTGACGGTCGGGATTGAATCGGGGGGGGGAGACTTCTGATTGCGATTGGCAGGGAATTAGCGATGGCCGTTAGATCTGCAGGGGAATGGACGGCCCAGATTAAGTCAGGAGATCGCAATCGGAGCACGGGTAAGAAGGCGTGCGATTGATCGGAGGGGATTTGCGATTGGTGGAGGACCGTCGGATCGCGGGGAGACCAGCGGTCAGGATTGAATCGAAAGATCTCAATCGGGGCGGCACCGTTGTGAGTTGCGATTGCGATCGGATGGGGGTTACGATTGGCGCTCCACCATCGGATCAGAACAGTAGATCGACGGTGAATAATGCATCATGGGACTTAAGGCGTTAAAATGATCGCATCGGGACTTTTTAATATAACAAAGGAGTTGTGCACCCGCCCGACTTCCGATTGCGATTAGCGCTTGGGACTTAAGCGCTTGGTCCCAGTGCACGGGCATGTGTGGGAAGTGGTTAAGGGGCTGGTGGGAAAGGGGCTAAGCCCCATATTAAGGTTGGAAAGAGGGTTTTTTAGCCCATTTTAATGGATTTAAGGGCTGGGGAAGGGGAACGATAGATGGAGAAAGGGGAGAAAAGGGAAAACAAAGGGTAGGGGAAAAAATTAAAGGGGATTTTGGGGGGATTTGAGGGGTAAATGGGGAAATAGAAGGGGAAGACAAGGGGGAAGAAAAGAGGCTAAATGAGGGAAAAATAAAGGGAATTCAGACAAAGGGAAAGAGGGGGAACTGATGTATGTTGCAGGGGAAAAGGGAGGAATGATAGGCCCTTTTAGCAATTTACTAGCAGAGGGGGATTTGTATTAGGCACAGCAATTGAGAGACTTCAAGGAGGATGGATTTTCAGGGGAAAGGCATTCCTTGAAGACTCAACAATGATTTAGCCCCCTATTTGTTTGTCAAAAATTTCATAGGGGGGCTAACAGGATGCAAAATTTCATTCCTCATTCATGGAGTACCCATGTTGCATACTTTCAATGGACCTTGCTACATGGAAAATGAGAAATACATGAAAAAAAGTGATTGTAATCACATCTTTCATGTACAAGGGTCCATAGAATGTGTGGCAACATGAGTACTCCTTGGATGAGGAATCAAATTATGCATCCAACGAGTGTTTTTGCCTGAAATTTTATTAAACCCATAGGGAGATAAGTTGAAAAAAAGTATTTTCTTTTTTTATTCCCTCTAAAATTTGAAGATGTAATTTATATTATTTTATTATTTCTACTATTAATTTATAATTTCCTTAGGAGCTCCATTTTAGACCTAAATATTCCCCTAATGGGAGCTTCAGAGAAGGTAACATTTGCTCTCGAGGATGTATAATTATATAGTTCCTTGTAAGGATGAGGTGAAAATTGAGGTTTATATGAATGGGGATGGTATGGATGTTGTGGTATTTTCATTGGCCATGAATGAGGTTTCCCAGAGTATGCACAAGGAGATCAGGGATCTCCAACGATATGCCAATTTTCTTACACCACCTTTGAATCCGAAGTGGCTCAATGAGGAGCTCGTTGCAATTGTGGAGTTGCGGGAGGTGGCGTTTGATTTGGTCACATATTCGATTCTTGATAAAGTTTTTGGTGAAAAACAATTTTCCAATTATGTAAGAGGTCTCATTTCATTACATTTCACGAATCAATACCTATTAGGTTCACATAGAAATATGATCAGGTTTAAGTTCGCTCTTCCATCAACCATCAATATGGCTGATATGACATGTTTGATTGAAATTGTACCATATTATATTTTTCTTGTTGGGTGATACAAGCTAAGCACTCTGGATCATGCCAAGGTAGAATATGCAAGAAAAAATGTCACTTAAGATTATATAAAGAACAACAAATTGATCAAGAGGAAGTAATTCAGAGAAGAAAGGAAGAGAGAAGGAAAAATTTACAGGATACTGACACTAAGATAAGTGCCAAGGCAATCTAGAGGAAGTAAGAGAAGGATCATCAACGTAAACTGAAGAAGTCAATGTCAAAAATAAATATGGAATCGATGTATGTTAAGTTTAGGAAGAAAGAGGGCTACAACCTATCCATTGTGGAGGTAAGTCAGCCAGTCACAACCAACATGGTAGAAGGGCTGATGTTGTCCTCCTCCAACATGAACATTATGAATGTTTTGATAAAAGGTGGTTGTAAGATAATTTTCGATCTAATATCCACTACGAGGGTTCTCAAGTCCTATAACATCTCCATCCATGGTGGCCCAACTGTGTTTTCCTCGAAGGGTTCTATGTTTATAGGTGTCACCAGAAAGATGTTGAACCAGCTGTCCAATGAAGGCAAGGTCTTCATGCTAGAGTTCCATGTGCTGACCATATAAAACCCACAATACCACCAACATTTCCATTATGGAAAGCATCGGTGCCAATGAGTACGTACTGCTGGTAACCTCCTACAATGAGACTGTCATGCTTAATATTGACATCAAAAAGGCTACGATCACCATCTCATTACTTGATGACCAACCAATTTTGTCTTTTTAATGGATAAGAAGATGAAACCCAAACATCTCTTCCTGGCATCTCCCTTTCCCTTATGTTACTTGAAATTATCACAAGAAAAAGTTCATGGGACAGAGCGAGCTGGTTCACTGGTTCTCATGTTGCAAATCAATTGATGGAATTTGGCAACAAAGAATTTGCTAACAAATTCTTCATCAGATTAAATGATAACCTCAAGAAATGGATCGGGCATCCAAATTTTGAATTCATTTGGCATGATGTGACTGAAACTCGTTTGGCATAAGTGGATCAAATCTATCATTTAGTTTTCCTAAAATTTCCCATATTTTATAAATATAATCAAGTGAAGACTATAAATACTAACGTGAGTGGCACATTGAATATGTTAGGACTTTCCAAGGGAGTTGGTGTAATAATTTTATTGACCTCAATCTATGAATTCTATGGTGACCCTCTTGAGAATTCACAAAAGGAGGAATATTGGGATACTTTTAATCCTATTGGTGGAATAAGTTTCTATGATGAAGGAAATCACATGTCAGAAACATTAATGTTTGAGTATCACAAAGAATATGATTTTGAGATTCACATTGATCCACCAACGTCATGGAAGCATGCTATGGTTGAATTGAATAAAAATGATTCATGTAATGATTTCACACAAGTATTATTGGTTCTATAGGCTACCACAATTAATGGAAGGGAACATATATTTTCAACATGGTGCTTTTGTCCATGGTTCTCCAATTCAGTCTATTATCATTCATTATCCCATGTACACTTTGATGAGTGGTGAGGAAAAATATATTTATTGGAGCTCATGTTTCACATGTTTATACAATTCCACAATTTAATGGAGGATGAATATGTTTTTTTGATATTTCCATTAAAATACAAGAAATAAATTTCAGTTCATCTTGAAAAGAAGGTCAAGTATGTTATGTCAAGACCCTTGAATTTTCATGTCATGCTAGCTTCAAGAGAATTAGAAAATGGAGGGGGCCCAACTTCTAGTTATATGGCTTAACTAACAAGGGTGTTCCATTTAAGAATAAAAAAGGCACTTGGATTTCTTGATACATTTATTGCAAAGGTCATGTGAGAATTTACAAAGATAAGCCACTAGATCTCCACTAGATAGATCGAAAAATGATCTAGAGGTTCATTACATGGTATCTCTATCCTTTGAACCTCATTCATCATGGTTATAGCTCAACCAGACAAAATCCTTTGAAAAGAAAGTCCATTTTCTCGGCCACACACTGTACACCTCACAGTTGGCCCACCAACATTACAGGGTACCTCTATCCTTGAATCTTTGTTCATCATGGTTATGGGTCAACCATAAAAAACCCTTTCCATATAAATCTATTTTCTTGGCCACACATTGTCAATATCATATTTAAATCACAAGAATTACAAAGTATCTCTATCCTCAGATCTTCGTGCATCATGGTTATGGGTCATCCACAAACCATCAATTATGGGTCAAGCACACAAAACCCTTATTTTCAACAACACTTGGTAATCCACTATTGATCTTCAACAAAGGATTATCTAGAGGGAAATTAATGCATTGGGGACCATTGCTTCCTAAGGGGGGAGGAATGATCTGAGTGGAAATTCACCCGTGGTGTTTAACCATGGTAATATAACTAAATGATATAAATGACCTATTTTCCCATCAACGGTATTGTAACTAAAAAAGGATATAAATAAAACACCTCATTTTCTAAAAGGGCAGATGGTCCAACACAATGTAATTGCAACAGTCATTTTCTAATCTAATAAAATTTAATTCCTGATATATTTTATGTTTTGGTTTACTTGTGTTCTTTTTCTAGTGTAGTGTTCAATTTTCCAGATCTTGGGGACCTTCCCCCAAGATACATATCATGCATGTACTTATTTATTCAAACCATACTTATCCACCAGGTCAGGACTAATATATATATATCTATATCTAGGGCCAGTCAAAATATAAAAAACTTGATAAAAAATATTACCTTCCATATCGATAATAGATGTCTGATGATAAAATTGCCTATTATCCAATAATGCATAAATCCGTATAATACGCTGTCCAACATACCCAATTTTTTTTTCTTCCTGAGCACTGTAAATATGCGGTCTACATCCCTGATGCTATGGACAATCTCTTCCGCGATGATCCTGGGCACAAGTCCAACACTGCAAAGGCTTCCTTCCGTCACCCTTATTCTTTTCCTTAGACTAAAATCCCCATCCTTAGTCATCTGTAATGAAATTCTTGTGCGAAACTACATTCTCATTGTTACCTATATTTGGTAATCTTCCTCGCTTATTATCCCACTATCCCTTATTCTTGTAATTACCTTTCCAATCTTGCTTAGTCTCACCCTTCACTTCGATTGCTCATAACAATGCTTCAAATTTTTGATGGCTTCCTCCAATGATCTAGGCTCATCAAACTCGATCATGTCCTTGAATGCTACTAACAACCCACTAATGAATCTTTGAATCTTTTTTTTCTCCTCCTTAAGATAAGGCACATACCTCAACAACTCCAAGAACCTGCTAGCATACTCCTGATTGACCATAGTTCGCATCTTAAGCTGATAGAAATCCATTTCCTTGTCATCATAGTCTATCTTAGATAGATACTTCTTCCTGAAAAGTCTCTTAAACTCACTCCAAGTCAACCCCTCTTCCGGAATACCTATGTCATTCTTTACATCTTCCCACCATATGTCTGCTTTTCCTTTAAGACTGAAAGTAGCTATCCCGAATTTAATATTCTTCGAGTACTCATGCAATCTGAAGATCTTATTTGTCCCAAGTAACTAAGCTTCTTCATCCTATGAATTCTTCATTTCTCCATCAAAGGTAGGTGGCTTTGATTTTTTAAAATTTTTTGGAAAGTACTGCTTCTCACTCCTCCCATACGGATGGTAACGATGATGACAATGTTGTCTCTCTGAACCCAAACTAGAATGAAATCCATAGTCATTATCCCTATGGTTAGGTATATCCATGAACCTACCATCTCTGAATGTATCCTCTCTGTCAAATCTGTATCATGATTGATACCTGCTTCCATATGCCCCATTTATCCTTTCCTCTTATCCATGACTGATCTTAAGGGTCTCTGTCTCTGCCAGTTTGAAAAACTCTGAAGGATAACTGCATTAACCTCTACTTGTTTCTCCTATGCCCTAGCAAGTTTCTCTTGTTAATGAATTATTGTCTCATTATCCACCTTACAACTTATTTTCTCTACTTTCAAACTTATAAATGTGTCTGCTATGTGAGGGGAGTACTCATCACCATGCTGCTCATATATTCTATAGGGAGAATCATGTGAACTGTAGTCCACCATCTTGCTTTTTAGCCTTGATCCTCTAATTCCTGCAAACATACCATGTTAGATGAAAAAATATAAAGAAAATCACACATACCTTAGTGAAGTTCAGGGGAGACCATCTCATCTGTACGAACCAGTCTAGATTAACATAACACACACACACACACACACACACACACACACACACACACACACACACACACACACACACACAATGAAATAAACATACCAAACATAGCAACATCAACATCATAAACCTATAAATGAAGACAAAAATACAACAATGACTAACACCATGCATACATATCAAACAAATATACAATTGACATACATGCATGAAAAAATAATTCCGCCCATCCAGTACAAGTGTTGAACTTGGGAGCTTTGATACCACTCTGTAACTACCCCTTCCACATTTACCAAAACCACAATCTTGCTAGGGTGAACATGAGATGAGATTTACTGTGCGAGACCTGATTTCCAAGATGCACTTATGGAAAATGCGGTCCACATGTCCAGAACTGACTGTAAACGCCAACGACACATGATCACATTCCTATAAGCCAGATTAGACCCAACCATATTTCATTTTAGTTTCTTTTCCTTAAATTTAATACAACTTTCTATTTTTCGAATTTTTTTAGGTTCTAAACTTGTGAGGTTGTTTTCAGGGACTAAATGACATTTTCAAGGAAAACAGAGAGACCATAAAAGTGGAAGAACAATTTACTTGTTTGTTTTCGTCTCCTCGTGGATATATTTGAAACAAGGTATTATGATAGTCAAACAGAGATCGTATGCCAATTTTATGAACCTGAGAAGTTGGAGGTACAAATTACTCATTTATACAAACACTTTGTATACATAGTACCTGTAGGTTATAAATACATATATGTTCATTAATTCAATAATATCACCAGAGAATCATCGAGAAGGCTCTAAGCCCTCTCCACATAGCTGCAACACCAGTTATTATTCCATACATTCATTAACTGATCAATAGCTAAACAATTCATGACAAGAGACATAGAAGATGCACATCATATTAATAACATATAACTAGAAAATAACCAGCATATAAACCATGGAAACAAAACCATAATATCACCAACATAATGCCAAAAATTATAGATGAATCAAAATAGAATAATAGCTCTCATTAACATATGAGAATGTTAGCCAAGTCAGGGACTTCCACATACCACTCAACCATAGAATGGGTTGAACCAAATCTCTCTTTCAGCCAATCACACTCGTGCCATATTACAAGCATGAATGTGGGATCTCATGGAATAAACAAAAAAAATACAAAACCGGGGCTTTGATTGGAAAAAACACCTCAAACCTCAACTAGTGATTTCACCTCATGGTCAGACATCATTAGCATCAACCAGATCGATCTCTACCCAAGCTTTCCAGGGCTCCAGAGAATTTGTTTCAACTCAGCTCCAGGACCAGTAACTCAACCCACAGTTGCCGTAGTGCTCTAGAGAGTTTTTCCGAGGGAAAAATTTAATGATGGAATTATATTTAAAGTTTAGAAACTTTGGCGAATAAGACTAATCCCTAATATGGAAATTGTGAAATGTCTAATGATTTTTTTTTTTTTTTTTAATTTTTAGATTTCTAATTGCTTTATATTCAATATTTATAAAATTTTGGTGATTTTCAAGGTAAAATACTTTTATAATATAATATTTGGGAGAATTATTTTTAGAAAAATGGAAATTGGAGAATCTTTTTTTTGGAAAAAAATTGGAAAATTAGCCCAGCTGCAAATATTAGCCCCTAAATTTTTCTCTAGTTTTTCCAACCAAGGCTCCAAGACTAGTAATTAAACCCACCAAGGGCTCCAGAGTGTTTTTCCAACTGAGGCTCCAGGACTAATAACTCAACCCAATCTATTCCAAGGCTTCCAATGCATTTTTTCCAGTCAAGGCTCTAGGAACTAATAAATCAACCCAAAACCATAAGGAATATGAGCACCAATCAGAAAACAAAAAAGGAAAACCCACAACACTAAGGTTATCCAGGAAATGGAAAGGATAGGAAAAACCACTATTAATGAAGGAAATGCTCCATGCCAATGACATATCATATCCAAATAACCAGATGCACATACGATGCATTCCAAAACTAGCAAGTAAATCATGCATAAAACTCAATACCTGCAAAGCAATCTAGCTGTAGCTGTCGATCCCACTGTCTCGTTGTGCTTTCATTCTTTCATTTTCCTTCTGATGTGCTCCAAGAATGCTCCAAGAAACTCTAAGTGTGCAAGAGTGTGAGAGAGAGAGAGAGAATAGAGGGAGAGCTCCGAGCTAAAACTGAAAATAAGCTATGAACTAATCCTCAAAAGCCTTTTTATCATTGAGGCCTCTATTTTCTTAATTTGTCCTTTATTTGTCCTTCAATTTCCTCCTATTTTCCATTGTTTCATAAATAAAATACGAATAAATGACACTTTTCCAATTTCTATAGCCATCAATTAATCACAAGTGATCCCCATCAGTATGTTTTTACCCAACATTTATATTGGAATATGTGTCGGATGACCTTGGTCTTATTTATTTACTTTATAAAATTTATTACATGGATTTTTAAAAGGGGTTGTGTTGTTCTATTCAACATGCCCCATTATTTTAGAATAGTTTACTTATAGAAAAAATAATGGTGACCCTTTTCATTTTTTTTAGACTAGAACGAATAAAAACCTTAAGTGATTAATTCAAATAGAAATAAGAGTTAAATGGGATAAGAGAAACCTTTTTATTTAAAGGGAAATTAGGCAGAAAATTTAAAAGAAACATGATTGCAGATCGCAATCACAAAATCACATTGACAATGGCCTTTATAGCCAATTTAAATGATTTGCGATGCGAAATCAATAAAAGATTTTAATAAAGGAAAAAGGTTTCCACCCAAACGATATTTCATGAAAAGTAAACCACAGGACCCACCAATGCCACACAATCAATCACAAATCGCAAATCGTATTTCCACAAGCCAACATTCAATCCACCCCCCCGTTTTCATTTCCCCGATGTGATGCATTCCATCACATCGCACTTCTGCTAATACCCACTTCCACCCACTATCTAATTTCACCAAAATCATGATTGCTATATCGCATTAAAAATTTCATACTTTCCTTTCCCCCGCTAATGTTTGAAGCCTTTAAAAAAATTCAAATCTGCTAACTTAAATAGAGTTATAAGCGTGAAAATAAATTGATTGTAATTGACAAGAAGTAGGTATTCAACATTTTAAAGAAGTTCACACACAAATGGATCTGCAATGTGAAAATATATTATTTAAATGCTTAAATGTCTACTCAAGCACGTGAACCCATGATTTCCATTAATTCCATAACTTAACAGTTTTAACAACTCAAACCTGCAAATATGATTTTACTGCAAGGGAATTAAATTGTTAGATTATCCGCGTGCCAAGTTTTATGCCATTATTTCCATTGTTGTTACATTACTCTTCTATTTTTAACAATATTTCCCCCTTTTAGTTATTATTATTATTATTTGGAAAGTCTAAACAACCAGAGTTCCTTAGAAATGTCTAAGGCTATAAAGAATTCCAAAAAACCAATGGATCCCCCTAATCTTGCAACTTCTGCTAGTGAAGTAACAAATATTCCCCCTTATTCACAGATACAACATGTCCATTAGAGACTAGGTATGCCTCTTGGGAAGTAATGTACAAATTATTTGAAGATGGTAAACTCCACAGGGTTGAGAGAAAAGCTACTGCAGACGTTTTTGATTCTTCATAAGCTACTATAGCGACATTGCCAACCATTTTCTGCACCAAATTTCTACACACCCCAATATTTTACCATATACAGATATGGTAAAATGGATTATTGACAGCCTCAAAATTTGAGATAGAACTTTCCTAATAAGTAGAGGTACAATGATAGGGTCATTCAGAGCCGAATATTTGAAGAAAATGTACCACATTCCAGAGCCTGAGAAGGTGTATTATAAAAATTTCCTAGAAAACGTTTCCAAGGAGAATGAGCTACGATCGGACGCCATAAAGCAATGGAGGAGCAACCCTAACAAGAATAAACATGATGATAACGGTATGTATTCCACTGACTCACTTGCTGGTCCCTACTGTTATATTTATGTTATGATATCTAGACTTTGCGGCCAACCCAATACCACTAAATTCTCTATTGAATGGGTTCCCCTTATGGATGTTGTTACAGACTCATATATGATGGATTAGGGAACCATTTTTTCAAATAATATTGCTACCCAGATTTTTGAATACAGAAAGAATTGTTCCTTTTCATCTAAAATCCTTCTCCCATTTTATATGAGTGCCTACATTATGGATGTAGTGTGTATTACATCATATTTTCTAACCATGGGTTGGAAATTGACTACCCAAGACCCTACTCCCATTCATATTTATCATAGTATTCTATGGGAATCAAAATATGAAACTGATTTCTACAAGATCTTCCATGGAGTTATGCTCCCACTATTTCAAGATGTGATTGATGAAAAGGCCCCTAGATTGTCCAAAAAAGCACAAGCAGACTTCACCTCCATTGGAAAATGGTTTGGGGAAGAATTTTGCACTTATGTTAGAGTTTTCAGGAGGTTAGCCTGACCACATGTCCTACCATTATATTTTCTAGATAAAATTCTCGCAAGAGAAATTTCCTATCAGACCGTGGGTCATGGATTGAATAAGGTTTTAAAAGAATCAAAGAAAGCTTCATGGCACTCTTTTCCTATTCAATGTGGTGTCCATGAATTATACAATTTCAAACATGCAGGGTTAGAAATCAATCAAATCCAATGTTTGAAATTATTTACAATTTCTAACAGGAAATGTGAGCTAAACCAAGTTGCATTCAATTTCAAAACTCAAGAGAAAATCAGGCCATATTCCCATGAAGATGATGATTTTGATGACTTGTTTGAGTCAGTTGATACTTATTCTATAGTGGAGAAATTAGCAGCATCACGCCTCAATCCTTAGTAACTTTCAAAATTCAAGCATTATGGAAATAGAAGATTAGAAGGGATTCCTCTAAATATACTAGAGGTATCCAACCTATCTCATAGAAGGAGCAACAACAGAGAAAAAAAGGGAAAGGAACAATCCCCTAATGATACTGAAGTCCTTAGTGAAATAAAAGAAGATAAGTCTTTTGGAACTCAAACCAAAGATCCTCTGTTTCCAAGTGACTTAGATGAAGTCTGGAAAGTATTTGATGAATAGTTGAAAGGAGACCAAGAAGTGGTGATCATTGATCATAAAATAAAATAGAAACACCTCATGGTAAAAGTTAGAACCCATTTACTACTGGGTCAACTAACAAATAAGTTAACACAAAGGAAGTAGAATTTATCTCATCCTACCCTACATCTAAAATTGTGTTGAAAATTGAGGAAATACATCCTTTGGATATATTTTACAGCCCCAGGCATAGATTTGTCATGATCAAGTAGAGGAAAAGGAGAATAACAAAACAATCACAAATTCACGTTCATGGGGATGTCTCTATGGTAGTATTTTGTAAGGACCCACAAGTAGATCGATCTCATGATGTAACAATATTGACTTAGTTTACAGGAGCATATGCATCTTCCACCATTGAAAAAGCCACTGAAGTTCAACAATAAATCAAATAAAAGGATGAAAGGATCCTTCAATTGGAACATGAATTGCTAGCAGAGAAGAGAATTATTAATCAAAAAATACAAGCATAAGTGTCACAGCTCCAACAGAGTTTGAATCAATTAAAGTTGTAGCACCAATATGAAATTGGTGCTAAAGACACTCAGATACACCAACTGCAATTCACTATTGAACATTTGAAAGATAATCCTAAAGTAGTTGAACTCAAGAAGGAAGCTTTGGAACTAAATACCATGTTGGCCCAACAACAATTTATTTTCTACCAAAAATTATCTAGCATTATTGAACTATGTAAAAAGAGTGATTCACTGATGAATCGAGTAGTTGACCAGAGGATCAAATTTGATGAAATTGATGAGAAAATATCCCAATATGTCACCTGAAAAGATACTACTAAATTCCGAAAGTCCAATCTTCCCATGATTTAATATTATAAAAAAGAAATCTTATTTACTAATTGGGACATACAGTTAAAACAAGTTGAAAGGGAAATTTGCAGAGCTAGAGATGTTGCCAACAACATTGTTGAAACAATTAGAAAAAAACTCGTTGCTGCTAATCTTATTGATAAATTCCCTCTTGGTTATATACCTATTGTAAAATATTTGATAATACAGTTGGAAGAAATTTCCAAGATGAAGGAATAAAGCATAAAAAAATGGGAGAAGCTAGACTGGGAAAAGTATTGGAAGCACTTGGTCAAGCCACATAGCCAATGGCCAATGTTGCGCTGTCTAACCAAAACTTCCTCTTACATGATGCCTCCACTATCATATGCAATATATACATGACAACTGTGTTTCAGGCTAGGCCAACCTCTTGAGGTTCAACCTATGATCAACATCCTTCATCTGAAAGAACGAATGGAAAAAGAGATAGCGATGCAATCCTGAAGCGAGTCATCCCACCAAAATCAGTTTCTTTTTTTATTTCACTTAATTTAAGGAGGATTGTTTAAAACTCCTCAGATGTTTGTGTATTTTCTATATTTTTACTTTTTATTTTATGATATAAACCCTTTCATGTAATTTAAGAAAGGGTCCTGAAATTTTGAAAAGAATACTTTAGAGAAGTTGCAATTTTGTACTCTTAAAGTTTCTCTAATAGAAAAGGCTAGACGAGAGACCAGTTTTCAGATGAGCAGAGTTAGCATATATATGGTACTTTTATCTTTATGTTGATATAATGTTTTTTCTTATGTATCTTTTTAACAAAATCCAACATTAAGTCACTTCTGAACATGTTTGATTGCCATTTTTTATACATATTCAATACATGCAATATATAGATGCGATATACACCTAATGAAATGAATTATCTTAAATTGTTTTACATATCTCAAAGTGTTTGTTAAATCTTCATTTTCATTCATTGAAAAATCATATTTTTAAATCACATATAAAATAAAGACAATCCACCCCGTGATAGAGATAGGTATACATATTTTCTTTAAACTTGTTGTCACTACCATTCACAAAGTCATAGTGAGTTAAAATACCACCCATCCACAAAATTATAATTCATTGGGAAACTGATCCCATAAATCCAGTCGGAGCCACTATCTCAAATAGATAAGGGACGATTTTTAAGTCCCCGAACGGGTGATTTACCCCGATGTTATTGCACCGATTTTCGAGGCATAAACATTTTGGTGATAGAAGGAGGGCCACTAGACTATGAATGGCACCAAAAATTAATAAAAAAAACAAAGACCATAAAAATAGTTGATCCCCCTCCAAATCTCCTACAACTTCAAGTCCGCGATCAAAATATCCTATCTATAGATCATAATTTGTTCAATATTCTTCCAAGTCTCCTAGCTCAATTCCCAAAGCACTCTCCCCTGATTATACCCCAGAATTTCCTGAAGTACAGACCTTAATAAATAAATTAGAATAAATTACTATTTCAGCAAAAAATCTCGTACTTTCTGAAACCTTTGAAGGAAGTGTTACTTCAATTTTACAAGGCACTAATGTATTGACTCGTTCTTAGAGTGAAAAACTCAGAATAACCCCATTTGAGTTTCCTCTTCATTCCCATTGTAGGAAATATCCGACATTTGAGGCTCAAACATCTACTAGTGAGATTATTTCATCTTTTTCCCCTCAATCTCCATCATTTATTCCTCCTTCAGTTACATCTTCCCAAACAATTTATTCATCAACTCATATATCTACATCATACTCTACAAGCACTGCTTCAAGCAATACTAGTTTTGTGGTTTTTTCTTTTCTGACTACATCCACCTCTGTAACTACCTCTTCCTCTTCAAATCCTTCTTCAGGAAAAATTAATCCTATGATTCACACAATGGAAAATAGACCTTGGACGAATCCTAGATCTATTCAATTAGTAGGCCCTCTTCATCCTTTACCTAAGCTTCGAGAAAGATGGCTGCCTAAGTATAGTTTAGACGACAGTCTCCCTATGGAAGAACACATCCATAATTTCATGTTGTCTATGAATCTAAATGATGTCTCTCAAGAATATTGTGTAGTAAGATTGTTTCCCTATACTTTTCAAGGATCAGCTGGACCACAATACTTTGCATTACCACTAGGAATTGTTACTAGTTGGGACATATTTGAGGAAAAATTTATGACCAAATTTGGGGATGATCGTACTACTGCTACTCTCATCAATGATATTTCAAATCTTAAAGAAAATTCGGGTGAAAAAATTAAAGATTTCAATTCCAGATTTAATAAATTGCTTAATAAAATCTCAGCTACATCTAAACCTGGTGTAGATGAACAAATTGAATGGTATATATCCTCTCTTCCTTCTAATATAGAAATTTTTGTGCATAGAGCCAATAAGGATAATTTGATAGAAAACATGAAAGAAGCCCTTTCTATAGAAAAGATAATTTTTTCTTTAGAGTAGAAAACTGTCTAGGAAGATAGAAAAACTAAAAAAGTCACGTTTAATGATGAACCCAAAAAGAAAACATCTAAGGATCCTTACGATCTTAAGGGATTACAAAAGGTCTCAAAAATATGTCAAATGACATGGTAGAAATAAAAAAATCATTAGCTGAATCTTCTTCGAAGAAACCTTTTAGATATTTTAAGAAAACTCAGGCTCCAAATCCTCAACCTCCAAATGTAATCTATAATGCTGAATCAAATCAAGATGAAATATGAGGATGAAACGATATTATATATAGATGAATCATAGGATGAATAGTTGGTTGTAGTTCATGGATTATGAGATTTTATTATTTCTGCATCCGATAATGAAGATGAAAATGAAGCACTTCCAGTTAGCAGTAGAAGTAAAAATTCTATTGATCTCCCTCAATCTCCTCAAAAGTAGAAACCTTCAACCCCTGTTGTTAAATACAAAGTTGTTAACAAACAGAATCCTTCTCCTCAATCAAGCCCAGCTTCTTCTACCTCTCCATCTACATCAAAGACCTTAGTGGTCTCAGATACCATTGTGTTAATATAATGGAAGATATGAAGAAATTTAAAGCAGAAATATCTCCATGTATGAGGTGAGTAAATTAAAATAGTAGTAGAAAATATTACTCAAAGAACTGAATGTAGTCCCTACTTTTCCCTTACCAGTGGTTGTTACTTCTAAAGCCTCAAAAGGAGTAGGAAAACCTCCCACAGATTCATCTGAAAAGATCGACACAACTAATGCTATACTAATCAGAGACATATCCAATTCTCACACCCCTCCTTTCCTTTTGACTTTCGAAGTTTTTAAGAAGAATGTGCACAATTGCCTGATAGAATCTGGGGCTTCTTTAAATATTATGCCATATTATGTTTGTTTGAAGTTAAGCATTGCTCCTCAAAAGTTTGCAGCACACATTTTTCAATTAGATAGAACCAAAGTCAAGGTTCTAGGAGAAATGAATTCTGTCCTTATTAGACTAGCTTCTAATTTAAAATTTCATCAAGTGATTGATATTTTAGTTGATGATATTCCTGACTTTACAGTTTAATTCTGAGTAGAGATTGGTCAAAAAATATTCACGGTTATTTTTCCACTTATTGGTCTCATATGTGGCTTCCCTACAATGGTAATCCAAATCAAATTTGAGTCTACTATGAAATAAACATGAAATACTCAGTAATTGATTTCAAGGATGAAAATGCACCAATGGATTTTACCAATAAAATCCTTGGAAATTACTCTGCTGAATATTTTTTGGGCAATTTCAATGCATAAAAATATCCATTTCTTATAAATTCAGTTAATTCTCAAATTGAAAATTTTTCTCAGTCAGAATCTTCCAAATGTATAAACATCGTAGGAAAACCTTGTGTTAAAACTTTATTCTAGACATTATACTTTGATGGATAAAAATCTAGTGATGGTGCAAGAGCTGGCTGCATACTAATCAATCTAGAAGGAGAAAAGATAATTATGGCATTTAGGTTACAATTTGAAGGCACAAAAAATACTACAGAATATGAGGCACTAGTCCAAGGCTTGTATAAAGCAATAGACCTCGGTGTCAAATATATTCAAGTATATGGTGATTCTGAAATAGTTATCAAACCGGTAAGAAATTTTATCCACTGTATTTCTGGTCATCTCAAACATTACCAGTCACTAGTAATATCTATTATCTCACACTTCTTAGAATTCAATGTCTCTCCTATCCCAAGGCTCCATAACTCAAGCATTGAACTTCTAGCTAATGTAGCATTGAGAATTATTCCTTCTGAGGATAATAGTCTAGATAGGTTTTCTAAAGAATTGATTTTTTGCCCATCTATTCCTAATAATTTCACTAACTGGAGAGTATTTAATGATGATTAATATTTTCTAACCTTTCTCACATCTAGAGGGTCATATGATGATCACCTGATCGATGAAGATGAACATGAAAGACAATGGAATAAAAAAACTGATGAGAATGCCATATCTATATCTATGGTAAAACTTGAAGATGTTTATGACCTCAAAGATGAATTTAAGAAAGTTACTAATTCTAAGCTACAAAGTTCAACCTTAAGATTTGAGCTAGTAAACCTTGGGATTGATCTCAATCCTTAGAATATCAATTAGGTCTTGGTCTCTCATCTAATGAGAGATTAGTCTTCTTTCAATTACAAAATAAATATAAGAATGTTTTCACATGGAAATATGAAGATCTCAAGACATATTATACCACCATTATCAAACATACTATCCCAATGACATCTAATGAGAAGGCTGTACAACAAAATTTAAGCAAGATTCACCCCAATATTGAAAGTCAAATCAAATTTGAACTGAATAAACTCCTTAACTCCAGGATCATCTTTCCTGTTAGGCATTCAAAGTGGGTTTCACACTTAGTCCTTGTTAGGAAAAAGAATGGTGAAATCCACCTTTTTAGAGATTTTAGGAACCTTAATAAATATTTCCTAAAGACAATTTCCCATTACCACCAATTATTTCCTAAATCTACCTCAGGCTAAAAGAAGGCAGAGTTCAGGGTAACATCAAACCACGCTCAGTCTGGTAGCTAGCCCTACTAGAACAGGAGAGGGCTCTCTCCAGGTCAATCTCAGCAAAAATAATCGATGGGGCTTGAGATGACTTGAAATAAAAGCTGATTTTAGGCTAGGTATATAAGCAAAGGAGTTTGATTTTGATTTTTGGGGTTTTGTTGGAAACAAAGGGAAAGGCAGTTTTGGGTTCGGGGATAAGGCCTAGTTTTTGCAAATTTCTGAATGGGGCAAGGAAGGAAATTGTTTTGATGCTTTGGATTGAATGAATGGATAGTTCAGACCAGTGAGGAGCTGAAGAGGGAAATATGCTTTCAATAATCCTCTTCAAATTGATGAAAACATGGAAAATTAAATAAAACTGAAGGCAGAGCAAAGCAATCTAATGAATTCCACCTTTATCACTTATTTGTTTAATTTAAGAAGAAAAGAGAAGGTAAATGATACACATAAACATCAATGAACTTACAATCACATAGATAAACACACCATCAAAACAAAGAGCCACATATATCCCAAAGAGTGCTGCAAACCCTGGTCTCTTCCTTTGCCAAAATTGCAGAGATGAAATGTACAATGAAGTGCCAAGCAATCCCAAGTGTCCAACCCTGAAAATGACTGATGAATTACATGATATAGACAAGCCTAAATCATCCCCATGCCTCTATGGGTTGAGCTCATCATTCTAGGAGCTTTTTCAACCATATCTAAACTAAGAACTGGAAAATAAGCAATGAAACAACTTGCCTCTATATGATAGGAAACTGATTCACTCACTTACATTCACTTTTTTGGTGAATGAATCTACTAGAATGAGTAAAAATGTGCCAAAATTACATAAAATTCATGAAATTACATCAATTTACATAAGAAGTTACATGAAAAGGTCAAACTAGCCAAAACTAGGCGAAAATTTGAGCTGCTGAGTGAAAAATAGGCCAAATTTCCCAATGCGCCGCGCCTGAAATCTCTATGCGTAGCACAACTTTGAGGTTGATTTTGAGGGACTTCCTGAAGTCCAAATTGAGTGCAGGATAGCTCGTTGTAAATCCCTACCTGTCTAATTTCCAACCCAAGTGGAATGTTTAAATTTGGTTGCCATTTGCCCCTCCAAAAATCCAATCTCCCAACACTACTTCCTGTGTGTCCAAAAAGTGGTAGAAAGGCCATTTTTGAGGTGTTTTTGACCCTTTAGGCAACCCAGAACTTGTCAAAATTCTTAGGTAATGGGTAGGCATGCATAAATTTTGATGAAAAATCCAGAAATGAAAAATTTTCCTCCAAAAGAGCTGTCAATTATAAGCGCGCGCCAAGTGGCGCTACGCGTCTGGCGGAAAAATCTGTGTTTAGGCCAAAAAATTCAAAATTGACAAAAAATTTCCCAAATTTCTTGAAATTTGGGCTGAATGTCCACCATCAAGTACTGTGCTAGGCCAAAGAAGCTTCGGCCAAAATTTGGAGTCTATCATGCCTTTTGCGACGCTCTAGTGCCCTTCTTAGCCTTGCTTTCAGGATCTTGATTCTCGCTTTGCAAACATGATTTCATGCCCAATAGTGGTTCTTCATGTGCCTGAGCATGTTATTTTCTTTGTTTTATTTCTCCAACAGCTTCTCAAGATGAATATTGACCCTCTCAAGCCAAGTCTCTCTATCAGCCTCAATCTCCCGCTCAATGGGTGTCATCTCGGCTTGGCTTCTTCGGGCAGCTTGCCGATTCTCACGGATGTTTTGCAACTCCATAATTGTTTGCTGATATTCTAACTGTTTGTTCCGTTGATCCAAGTAATTTATGATCCATTGGGCTCTTTGTAATCAATCTCCACCTTCTGCTCCTGAATAGTCTCCCTCAACTTTGATGTTGGAGAGCTCGAATCCTCATCAATAAGTATGAAATCAGTATCCTGGCCTCATGAAGGGCTCTCATCCTGCATAGGCCTCTTACCTCTATCTTGCACCTATACCTGTGCTGCTGATGACAACAACGAGACCCCTTCCACCCCAGGTGGAGATAGTACTCGTTGGGCTGTTGCAAACAATACTCTGGTGCATCTTTGATAAGTAACAAACACTGGCACAATGATAGGCTCTGTCTCGTGACCTTCAGGCTAATGTGAAAGTTAACTTGGCTCATGAACAACCTCCGGAGGAACTTGAGAAACTGTGAAGAAATCACAGGAAATGAAATCCTCCCATGAAATGCCCTGCAATCCAAGCTGATGTACGACCATGATCTTGATGAGTGCATAGTGATAAATACTGTTGTACTGCTACTCGGGAGTTTTATTCTGCACAAGAGTGGTCATTCTCTCGATATTTCGGCACATGAAATAAGGTATGTTCATCATCCTCACCCTTGTGAAATGCATCAATAACCTGATGTGATAGGCATAGAGGCATGAAAACCGGCCCTCACAACTGAAATATCTGATAATGAGTTTCATCAGAGGCACATAGGATTCCTTTAGGAACCAGAATGGGAACACCCTACTGAGCTGCCTCACAAAGCTAGGCCTAATATATGGTTCATAATGCACTCTTTCCACCTGTTGTCTTTTGTTCCACTATTCACCCACATTCGGTATCCCGGTTGCTTGAGAAATGGTTTCTGGTGTCAAAGTGAAATTTACACCAGCAAGAGTTACCTAACCATCATGTAAATGCAATACAAACAAACGAGCCAACTGCTGATGATGATGAATCCTAGCAATCATCTTGCAATACTGATAGCATGACTGCTCCCGAAAACATGCCATGGCAAGTGGGTAAGCCTGCAATTGGGTCAATGAGGTGGGCTCTTCTCTCACATGTTTGCCACCTTTACGAGGCCTTCTAGGTGCATGTAGCTCAGTGGTAGAATCACTATCTCTGTCATATGATGTATCAGTGTATGTCTCCATGATGTTTCAAGGTCTATGTTTGGCTTGTATGAGATGAAAATGAGAATTTGGTGCTTTGTTTTAGTTGCCAAATGTGTGTCAAAGGGGAGGGACTGTAGGAGATATAGGGCAGTGGGAACAATGAAGTCTTGTCAAGTGGAATTTGTCTTTTTGAAAGCTTTTAATTTGAAAAACTTAGGGACAATGGACAACCACTTGACTATTTAGGAAACTTGGGGTTTGGGAATTTTTTACAAATGAAATAGGAAAGGGAAAATTATGGGAAATGAAATGATTTATGGATAGGGAAATGGGGCTTAGGAATGAGTGACTTTGAGGATGCAAGGGGATAGGGGATGAATAGTAATGATAGGATTACAGTGAGGGAAGGAATAAACAAGGTGGGGAAATGGAGTATTTGGCACCACAATTAATTTTAAAAGTTCAATTTCAAAACCCTAAGGAGAAATTTTAAACAAGGTGATAGGGTTTATAGTTTTGGAATTTCAAATTCTCATAATCCATTTTCAAACTACACCAAACATTGGCTAATGGAAATTTAGAGAGTCACATGAACTTACTTGGACAAAAAGAGCCAAGTCGATTTGAGTTTTGGAAGCCAATGGCAAAAATTTTGGTTGTCGGCCCTGTGTGCCGTGACCACTTCCCAGTGCGTCGCGCTCTCCTTATGCGTTGCGACGGTTGCCTTCACCACAATTCAGCCTTCCAAACATTGTTTTGCTCTTCCACGATTTTTCTTGACTTCACTCCTGTCTTTGCCATGAAAATGAATTATTGAAACACAAAAATATCTTTTATGCCATAGAATTTTATTTTTATTTGGAAAAAACCCACTTTTGCAATGTTTGAACATTTGACACTTTTCAAATAAACACTGTTTTTGTTTCCTTTGTGATTTTTGAGCTGAATGATGAACTTCTTCTCTGTCTTTGCAGGGACAGATGGCATGTGATTTTAGCAAAGGTGACCAGGGCTACGCCTAAAGAACTTTACAACTAAAAAACTTTGAAAATTACATTGCATTTATTCCAAAAGGATAAAATAGACAATTCTTCTTCAAAACAAAGTTTTGAAGAAAAAATATTATCAAGCATTATGACGATGAAATTTTTGTGATGAAAACCTATTTCAAACCTCCCTCATGTGCCTGCTGACATTATTAGTCATTTTGAAGACTAAATTAACGAAACCCTAGACCTAATGAGACTAAAAACCCTAAAATGACTCTTTGTTGACCAAGAGACCAAACATGAGTGTAAATGATTGTAAATGATTTCGATGAACAAACACGGACCAATAGGTACATGACATGAGGGATATGAGTGAAAAGACCCTTCCGTCAGATGATCCATGCTCCTAATGGAATGCAGTTGACTGAACTGAATGAGACACCTAAAATGAAATGCAACAACAGAAAATTGATCTATGATGGAGGGATGAAGATACCGACTCTAACACCACCTATGGAACAAATTCTGCAATCAGTTGCTAGATTAAAATTAATGTCTTTCCTTGATGGATTTTTAGGCTATAATAAAATACTAGTTCATCCTAAAGATAGGTTAAAGAATACATTTAGAACTAAATAGGGAATTTATGCTTATTAGAAAATTAATTTTGGTTTAATTAATGCAGGAGCAACTTTTCAAAGAGAAATGGATATTTCTTTCAGAGGAATAATAAACAAAACCATGGTTGTATATTTATATGATATAACCATTTACTTCAAGAAAAGAAGTGACCACTATCAAGATCTCAAGAAAATCCTTGAACACTACTTAAAGTATGGAATTTCATTAAATCCAAAAGTCTTATTTCCCTTTAAGTGAAGGTAAAATTTTAGTATTTATTATGTCAAAAGAAGGCATTTTTGTAGATCCAAAAAGGATAAAGACAATTTATGAAATCTCTCTACCCCATAACAGGAAATCCATGCAGTCCTTTTTAGGATAGATAAATTTTGTTAAGATATTTGTTCCTAGCTTTTCCCAAATTGTTTTACCATTGCAAGTTTGATTAAGAAAAATTCACTCTTTAAATGGGGAAAGAATGGAAGAGAAGCTTTTGATTAAATCAATCAAGCCATCATGAATGCTCCTTCTCTAACTACCCCAAAATTTTCTAATCATTTCATTTTGTACATATACGATTCTGAAACATCCTATGCTGTTGTACTAACACAAATTGATGATCAAAATATTGAAGCACCCGTTTCTTTCTTTAGTTCAAATATTCAAGGTGCTGAAATAAATTATTTAGAAGTGGAGAAACAAGCTTTTTATGTTTATAAATATTTAAATCATTTCAGGCATTTTCTCCTAAAGACACATACCAAGGTAATAGTTCCATTCCAAGTAGTAAGGCAACTGTTTATCCAAAAGGAACTAGGAGAAAAAAGGGAAAATTGGGTTACTGCTCTGCAGGAATATGATATTGACATGAAACTAGCCAAAATTGTTAGAGGGAAAGGTATTTTCAGATTTCTATCTGGATCATACAACATATCAAATGATGAAGATCTAGGTAATACCGTACACATTTATGAGGTAAGCCTGATTGAATTTGAATCACGATATGCTGATCTGATCTTTTATTTAAAAAATGGAAATTCTCCCACAAAACTCAATTATAAAAGAAAAAAGCTTTAATATTAAAAGCCAATCAATATCACATCATTTAAAATTTAATGTTGTGAAAAAATTAAGACTCTGTACTATTAAGATGCATTAAAAAGTCTAAAGCACATAAGGTTTTGCAAGAAATCTATGATGGACCTGCAAGTGGACATTTCAGGGGAGATACCACCGCACACAAAATCCTTCATGAAGAACATTATTGGCCAACACTGTTCAAAGATGCTCATGCATATGTGGGAAAATGTAAAAAATGTCAAATTGCTGCTAGAAGATAAAGAAAACTAGCCTTACCCTTGCAACTAGTCAACATTGCACAACCTTTTGAACAATGGGAGACTAGATATCATAGGTGAGACTGTTCCTAACTCCTCCAAACAACATAAATACATTCTCACCGCAAAATAATATTTTACTAAGTGGGTGGAAGCTGTTCCATGAAACGTAGCTAATTCTGAAACCATCATTGAATTCATCAATCAATTCATTATTACTAGGTTTGGCTTACCTAAAACACTTATGTTTGATAATGCATCTTATTTTTCAGGTAATAGTATGAATGTATTGCTCTCAAGGGAGGTTTTAAGCTTAATATTTTTCTAATTACTATCCCCAAGGAAATGGTTTGGAAGAATCAACAAATAAATAAAATTTTCTCTATGGGAATATTAGATTTCTCAGAAGGCCTCTATAGGTAGTTCTCCATTCAATATAGTTTATGGGAAACAAGCTGTAATTCCATCAAATTTAGCTCTTCCCTAATTAGCCCTAGTTCAACTTATTGATGGAGTATCTTCTTCTTCCTTATAGTTAAGAATGTCCCAAATACTTAAATTATAAGAAGAAAGGGAAAAGGCCAAATTAACACATGCTCGAGATCAACAAATTGTTAAAAAATCATTTGATGCAAATTCTATTTCCCCAAATCTTTTTAGGTTGGTGACCTCATCCTTAAGTGGGACAAGGCACATGAGGAAAAAGGTAAGCATACCAAATTCCAAAGAATGTGGCTTCGACCATTTCAAATTACAGAACAAATTCCACCATCAACCTTCATGTTACAAGATCTTCAAGGGAGAAAATATTTTCCTCCTGTTACCGGGCTGATTTTGAAAAAATTATTTTGTTAGAAGAACATTTCTTCTAAATGTATCATACTCATACTTATATTTTTAGGTTAATTAAACAACAATTTTTGATTACATACTTTTGGATTTTCGCAAAACCTCTAAATCACTTTATGAATTTTTATTTTGAAGAATAGAAAATTTTAAGGAAATGATTACAAACTCGAAAAATGGATGAATACTATATAACTCTGAATTTTTTTTCCTTTGAAATTGTCAATTTTTGTAAAACTCAAAATTCATAAACTCTTTTACTCTATTATCAGTCAGAAAAGGTTCATTTTTACAAAGTAAAGACTAGATTTTACTAATCATCTTTAACTCCAAATTGTCATCCAAAACTCTTAAAGAATCAATGATTCTCCCCATTCATTTATTATGTTTTTTTTATAGTGTAATTCAAAAATATAAAAATAAACTTAAAAGGATAAGAGGTCTCATGATGAGCCTGCTTACCATGATCATATACAAATAATAGACTGGCATTACCACTACTTCATATCAAACTAGGGTAATGGCTTATGATTATTAAAATAACCATAAGACAAGGGGTCTCATCACGAGACAAATTGTTTAGTCCAATTACAACCAGTAGATGGAATTGTCACTTTCTGGTCTCCAAGCCAGGACAATGAATTCTTAAGAACAAGAAAAAACAAATTATATAATTCAGGATTTATCTCTAAATATTTTAATAATATATGGATGGGATATTGGATCATTGATGGTTAAAAGGTAACCCCATCGAGGCTATAGATGCCTGCTGGTAGTAGTGGCTCTCCCTATGACAAAATGAGTATATCAAAAGGCGAAGTTGAAAAAAGCCACCTACTTTATCTCTTAAACTATTTATTTATTGATATAAAGGAATGGATATTTTTATCTATGAAAGGGTTTGAAAGGTTAGCAGTAAGATGAGTTTTTATAATTCAAAGTAATTTTATTCATCCAAGCATTTTGAAGACAATTTTCTTTTCTGTAATTATTTTTACATATTTAAAGATATCAAGAACTTCATTTTTCAGAAATAATTGGTTCTCCCAGTGAATCGCAAATTGTTGTGCTATTCAACAACCCCCATTATTTTAGAAGAGTTTCCTTAGAAAAAAATAATTGGGACATTTTTACAATTTTTTAGACTAGAACAAATAAAATCCTTAAGTGATTAATTCAAACAGAAATAATATTTAAATGTTCTAAGTGAAACCTTTTTATTTAAAGGGCACTTAGGCGTAAAATTCAAAAGAAACATGCTTGCATATCGCAATTGAAAAATCACATTCACAACATATGGCATTTAGAGCCACTCTAAATGATTTGCGATGCGAAATCAATAAAATATTTTAATAAAGGGAAAAAGCTTCCACCCAAACGATATTTCATGAAAATAAAACCGTGGGACCTGTTAGCCACCTATAAAAACTTGTCATACCAAATGGTGGCTAAAAATTTTTAGGCCTTCAAGAAACAATTTCATGTCCAAATTGTGAGTTCTTGAAGTCTTATGATGATAATTACCACTTGAGTTAATCTTCACTGCTGTTTCACTATTAACCCTAAAGTACCTGATGATTCACCAATATGAAACTGCTTATAAAACTCCATTTTCCATCATTTCACTCCTCCTTTCACTCATAAACAATTCCATCTTCACCCATTTTTCCCCTTCATCAAAGCCCTCAAAATACCTTCATTTTAACCTCTAAATCATCCTAAACCCATTTTTTTACCTTAGATTTCCCTCTATTTGGTTTAAAAATCCCTCCTCTCACCTATCAGAACCCTTAATTGGCCTCAAAAACCTTTTTTTTTTGGCCTAAAAATTATTTTTCTCCAATATGAGGTTCTTAAGCCCCTGAGGGCTTATACCCTTCAGCCCTTTCTCTCATATTTCCTTGAGCCCGCAATCAGGCGCTCAAAGCATAAACCCCGTGGTAAAAATCTGAATTTCCTTCTATTTTGTGTTTTCTAACTTTATAGTTCTGATAATATCTGGATCGTTGATCTAAACTGATCAACGGTCATCGAGCCATTTTCCATCCCGACCATTCATCCGATGTTCCTTTCCCCTTTCGAAATCCCTACTCCATCTTTAAAATCTCCATCGTCCGATTGTAGGATCCGACGATCGAGACTTAACCTGATCTAACCATTGAACCTGCTCTGCAACAAAGGATAACTCGTGATCACCAAGCCCACTGCTTCATCCGTTTGTGCACCTTTCCTATCGCATTCTTTCCGCATCGTTAGATCTGGGTCCCCCGATCCAATAGTTGATGATGCGTATTGCAAAATATTTGCGCCTAAAGTTTAACGCTTAATTTTTTTTCGAAATAGGTGGTATTAAAAGGCCACATGTCGACCAATGTATCGTATCGCATTCCCTTCGCAAAATACTGCCTACCCCCCAAATGTAATGCAAAAACCGCTGCCAGTTTTCCCAAAACCACCATTCCTCAATTCGCACCCTAATTCAAATTTAAACCCTGTTTCATTTTCTACTGTGGTTTTTTCTCCTTATACTGCTGCATTCATCCATTCTCACAGCTCCCAACCGCTTCCATACACCTTCCAAAGCAGTTTTAAACCAATAATTCGCAGGATTTTAATTAGCTTTGTGTGATTTTATGCAGGTTTAATGGAATTATGTTGGGTATGTGTTATATTCTTTCCACGAATAGCCCCACGTGCTGTACGTTGCGTTGGGTGTAATAGGGGGGCCAGTAGCCCCCCCTGTCGGGGTCCGGGGCAGCGCCCTGGCGAAATTTTTTTTGGTATGCAGTCCCACTCATATGCGGACCCACCCATGTTTTGTGCATGGGTTTGCACATGGTTTTGGGGTACCATGGTTTTCGACCCCTGGTATTTTGTGGATCCGGTCAAGGGAACTACGGTTATGTTCTAATCCAGGGTTAATGGATTGGGGGTTTATGTATGCTTTGGCATGTATATATATGTGTTGTAACACTGAAATGAATATAATGAAAAATCAAGTTGGTCGTCCCGATTTGGGATCCAAGGGAAAATCTCTATGTTTATCTATTTTATGTTTTATGCTCTCGCTATTGTTTATTTTCTGTTATAATATTCGTGTGTAGATAATTTCTGTTCAGGGTTAAAACCTACATTTGGTATCGGAGTTGTTTCGGCTTCAAGGGGATGCCTTTGCTGCTGAGGGTTTTTTTCTCGGGCCTGAGGTAGACCTTGTTTAGTGGGAGATCTATGGGATCAATTCTTGCAGTGAAAGAAGATGGCGAGTGGTGGGAAGATAGAGATCGAGAAATTTAATGGTCAGAGCTTTGAGTTATGGAAGCTCAAGATGGAAGATTTGCTGGTGGATAAAGATTAGTGGATCGTGGTAGATCCAGGTACTAAACTAACGACAATGTCAGATGAAGACTAGAAGAAACTAGATCGGAAGGCTAAGAGCATAATACGGTTGTGTGTCTCAGATTCAGTATTGTTGAATGTATCTGGGGAAGCTTCGGTGAAGAATTTGTGGGAAAAACTTGGGATACCAATCTAAGTCTTTGGTGAATAAGTTGTTCCTGCGAAAAAATCTATATAACCTGAGGATGAAGGATGGAAACTCGGTGACAGAGCATCTGAACGCCTTCAATACTGTGGTAAGTCAGCTGTCATCTGTTGATATTAAAATCTTAGATGAAGATAAGTGCATCAATTTTTTGTGTTCTCTACCAGACTCGTGGGACAGTCTAGTTATTGAAATAGGTAGCAATACAACTACCCTGAATTTCGATGACACTGTCTCAGCCTTGCTGTCGGAGGAAATGAGATAGAGAAATATGGAGGGTCAAAATGGAGATGCCTTATCTGTACGAGGAAGGTCCCAAAATAGAAACAAGAATAAGGTTTCGAGTGGGAGATCTAAATCTAGAGGGAGATCTAAATCTCCTGGAAAGTTTGTAAAGGTGTGCTAGAAATGCGGAAAGGAAGGGCACTACAAAAAGGAGTGCAGATCTAAAGCCCCTGAGAAAGGAAAGGGATCTGATGATGCTCCTTCTGCAGAGGCAAAAACCACCTCGGATGAAGGTGGGGATGTGTATTTGGCTTCTTCCTCAAGTACACATGTAGATCATGAGTCATGGTTTATTGACTAAGGTGCATCCTTTCACTTCAATCCCCATAGGGAGTGGTTCGCGAGTATGAGAAATATGATGGTGGTGATGTCTTCCTAGGGGATGATAGGAAGGCAAGAGTTGTCGGACGTGCAAAGGTCAAGCTGAAGCTGCAAGGTGGAAGGATTAGAACATTTCCTGGTGTTCTGCATATTCCTGCATTGGCCAGAAATCTAATTTTTGTAAGAAATATGGATGATGCAGGTGTAAAAATAGTGTTCGAGAAAGATTCCTGCAAGATGGTTCGGGGAGCACTGGTATTAATGCGAGGAGTTCGGATTGGAACTCTCTAAAATCTACAAGGTAGCACTGTTATTGATGGGTGTAACAGTTCTGTGGTTCCTGAAAGAGGAGCGGAAAGCCTAGCTGTCTCTGGAGAAAAGACCATGCTATGGCATCAAAGGCTTGGACATATTGGAGAGAAGGGCCTTCGGATACTACATAGAAATGGTATGGTAGAAGGTATGTCTAATTTATATCTGGATTTCGATTTCTATGAAAATTGTGTATATGGCAAGCATAATCGTGTGAGTTTTCCTTCTGGTGCTAAGAGGGCGAACAATATATTAGAACATGTGCACAGTGATGTGTTTGGACCTGTGTCAGTTCCATCACTGGGAAAGTCTGTGTACTATGTTTCATTCATAGATGACTTCTCAAGGAATACATGGATATATTTCTTGAGGAAGAAATCTGAAGTCTTTGACAAATTTAAAGAATTTAAGGCTCTGGTGGAAAACCAGACATAGAAGAAGATAAAGGCGCCGAGGACAGATAATGGTGGGGAGTTCTGCAAGAAGGAATTTGAAGAGTTCTGTAAGAAGTGTGGTATAGCCTGGCAGAAGACTACTCCATACACACCTCAGCAAAATGGATTTGTAGAAAGAATGAACAGAACACTGATGGAAAGGAAAGAAGCATGCTCAGTGGTACTGGGTTAGAACAAGAATTTTGGGCAGAGGCAGTGGAGACTGCATGTTACTTAGTTAACAGATCACCTTCATCAGCGTTGGAGGATAATACACCACATGAGGTATGGACTGGTAAGAAACCCTCTCTTTCATATCTAAGGGTATTTGGATGTGATGCATATGGACATTTTCCAAAGGAGAAAAGGACCAAGTTGGATAATAAATCTGAAAGGTGCATCTTTACTGGGTATAAGGATGGTTTAAAGGGTTACAAGCTTTGGAACTCAGAAACAAGGAAGGTTGTGTATAACCGAGATGTGGTGTTTAGAGAGGTGAAAGATGTTGTTACACATGAAGTCCTACCAAAGGAACCTGAGAAGATAGAGTTTTAGCTAAAGGAGGATGAATCAGACTCTACAACAGAAGAAGATTT
Source organism: Pinus albicaulis (assembly GCA_034641835.2). Lineage (NCBI taxonomy): Eukaryota > Viridiplantae > Streptophyta > Pinopsida > Pinales > Pinaceae > Pinus > Pinus albicaulis. The sequence continues at coordinate 723,710,794 of CM076580.1, read as the reverse complement.
AGAAGAGGAAGAGCCACAAACCCCAGCTTTGAGAAGATCAGTTCGGGAAAGAAGGTGTTATCACTCAGGTTTTCCTTGAAGTTGTAGAAAAGGAAAGTATACCCGAGGTAACCACAAACCAACCTTCAGGTGCAGAATCTAGCCAATCTGCATCCAGAGAGGGCTCTCTCTTTATAATTTATCTTTGTTCTTAGAAAGTTTTAGGCTAGTTATAAATCCAAGAGTTTGTTTGAAAATGGTGGAATTCGCCAACTAAGGGCAAGGTTGAATATTTTCAGGCCATTGGACTATGGAGTCAAAGGATGGCTTTACTGGATTACTAGTCTACACACAAGATGGCTTTGCAGGGCAAGATAGTCAAACAGAGAACAATTTTTAGAATTTAAAGTGGATGGAATGGGTTTGAAGGGATGAAAGGCAGTTAAGAATCTTTCAACATGTTCAAAAGAAAGAAATGAAATGATTATAAATAAAGAGCAATGAAGAATTATTTACTATAGTAATCAAAATGTTTAAATTAGCGAAGCAAGAGCAATTAAGAATTCGTTGCTTATAACCAATTTAGAAGAAAACATTAAGAATAATCACAACTAAAATCAGAGTACAATCAAGTAAATTCTGGTTTATTCTTTTATGTCAATTATTCAGAAATGGACACAATGATAATATAAACAGATATAAAACTTAAGACATAGGATAGAAAGACTTATTGAACTAGAGTCCGACACATGAATCCTGCAAAAATTCCTGAGCTTCAAAGTATCATCCAGCAAGCCACAAATAAATTTCTCCAAAGCACTTTTATTCCAAAAACATCAATGTCACAGCAAAGTAGTAGAATCCACCCTCAATACTTTCTTTGAGGGTTTATTTATACAAAAAATGATTTAAAATATCTCACACTAACCTAGCAAATAATCTAGGGTGACTAATGAATAAGTTACAATAAAAAGGAGACAGATGGTCTCGTAGATAGGACAAAAAGTAACTGCTGGTGTGCTGTTTCCTCCCTTTGTGGATGTGTTGGAGGTAGGTCCTACAATAGGGCTCGATGCTGTCCTTCTGAGTAATTTTTTTTTTTATTGCCATGCTTGTCTGATACTTTTTAACTGCTAAATGGATACTCTTTAACCTGTGCTCATTATTTATCCTTTACATGATAGTAAAAAGACAAGATTTTCTACCTGAAGATAAATTTCAAAAAATTTCCAATAAGTCTTCCCACCATTGATCTTCTGCTATTATGGTTCTTTTAAGTTTTCTTAATGTTTCATCGGCCTCTGTGTACCTGAATAAAGTAGGCCTGTTTGGGAATAAATACCTTATTTCATACCCAAGATGAAACAAATCCTTTAACCTGTCATAGAGATTCCTCCCTGTTGGCAATGTTGCTTCTGACGAACTGATAGAATGAGCAGTTGTGTTATGAGCATGTATACCTATTTTATTAACATAGGTTTCTAGGTCCATTATTTTGTCCTCTGAGAGCATAGGACTGGGTAACTCATTGTCCAATAGAACCTGAAACTTTTCTTTGAAAGCATTAATTTCTTCCAGAATATCTGAGCATTTCCTTTCCAAATTTTGCATAAGAGTTCTTTTGGTAAAAACTCTTTTTATTTCTAAAATAGTACCTGTCCTGTCATCAATTCCAAGCTCTGCAAGTTGTTGCCTGGTCTGGGTGTTCAAAAATTGTATAATTTGATTGGCTTGCTCTGGCCTACCTCTTAATTCATCTCTTGTTTTATCTATTTCTTCCATGGCTACTTTGACTAAGTCATTTTGTTCAAAGATTATCTGAACAAAGGACCAAACACTCTTTATTGACTCAACTATATTATCCCAAATAATTTCGTTTATTTCTCTCAAAGGCTTTTCTAATGAAAGATCTCTTTCTAAAGCCTTAACCAATTTTTCCAGTCTTTTGATTTCCCTAGTATTATCAGCAACAGTCTTTTTAGACATATCATATTTCTGATCCAAATTTACTAGCTGCAATTTTGTGGTTTGAAGTTCTGTGACTCTGAGTTTTAAACTTTCCATTTGTTTTACCAATTCATCAGAACTTAAACTGGAAGTGTTTACCTGTGCTGACTCTGTTTGTTGATCTGCTGCTGTGGTACTTGTAGTGATCTCTGTTGTGGATGTTTGCATGATATCCTGTTTTTCTCTTAATGCCTGTTCCAATTCTTTCTCTGTTTCACTCAGTTGCTCAGTCATTTTCAAGAGCAACTCCATCATTTATTCCTGTGAATTTTCCTTCAAAACTTCTTGAGTCTGGGGATGCCTTGAGGCTGGTAATTTTAGTTGCTTTCTCAGTGCAGCAATAACATCATCTTTCTTTTTAATTAGTGCCTCAATGATTTTGATATCTTTGGGATTGTGACCCAAACTGATGATTATTTCTTCCAGATATTTTATTCTGTTATCTTTTGCCTGAGAAGAAGCCTTATCAATTTGCAACTGGGTGTTTGTATTATTTAAAGAATCTTGCAGCCTAAGGGCTGCCATGGCCTTATCAGTAAGGGTGGAATATATCATTTCCCCAGTTTGTTTATGCAACTCTATCTCGTCCAAGGGATGAATATATTTTTCCAGGACCTCAAAATTGGTCCTAATATAATCAGATACTGTCTTGGGTTTTGGCACCTTGGATTTGAAATGGCTCATCATCATTTTGCCTTGTTGAATGCCAAATGCTGACATTAATCTTTCCTGATTGTGTGGAGCCATTCTCAGATACTGATCATATACCTGCATTCTCAATGGATCATTCTTTGCTTTTATATTAATGAAAGTTCTCTTTATATCACCTGTATCTGTTTTTGGCTGTTTAAATGAAGAGACTTCAGTACTCAACTGTTTTTGCAATTCTTTTCCTTTATGGCCTGTGTGTGTTTCACTAATTGTGCCAGTTAGTTGACTATCTTCTCTTTCATCATCAATTATTTCATCTATAGTTTCCACTTCTGGGAGTGGATTGAGTTTCTGCTTTTTAGCTTGATGTAGCTCTGAATATTCTTTGAGAGGAGTAGGATCTGGAACCTGTATTTTCTTGCCTATTTCCATATTAGATGGAGTTTTCAATTCTGAAACTTCAAGATGATTTACTTGAGTAGGAGAAACCTGTGTTTGATCTGGTGCCCTGGAGGTTTGAGGTTTCTCTGCCATGATGAAAGTTTCAATGACTAGTACTTCAGGTTCTTTCCCTTTGCCTTTAGACTCAACTGTAATTGATGGAATGATTTCTTGTAATCCCTGTTGAAGATTCCCTGCTGAAGAAGTGCCAATATGAGGTACCTACACTTGACCAAAAGATTCTAAGTCAAACTTTTTCTCAAGATCTTTCATAATTTTGTTTATATTGTCTTCTTCACTATCTTTCTCAACTAGTGTTCCTTCCACCCACTCATCTTGATTAGCATATTGTTCTATTTCTGGAATCCTGTGGTGAAAGTAGGGTGATGATTTGTTCTTCATTCTTTTGTCACAGATAAAACTGAATGGATCATAAGGAACCCAACGGAAACTCCTTTGTAAATTGTAACGGTTTTGTAGTATATCTTCTGCTTGTCGCTCAACATCCCTAGAATTGCATATAAAGGGACCTAACTGACTTTTGATCCTGAGTTGGGCTTTATTTTTCACACTACAAAAATGAATAATATTAGAATTATTCATTTGCCTAAAATATTCTAAGGCAAAAAGTCTCATAGGCACATATTTTGGCAACTTGAATGGATACAATTCACATCCATATATTCTGATGACTGAATGATTTTGGTATAAATACCAGTCCCCAACTTTATATGTCCTTGAAAGCTGAAAAGTCTTCTTAATCTCATTACTGAGCCTTGGAGGGGGAATTCCAGTCAACAAGGTAGTTGCAGGATATACAAAAATATCGATGAACTCAGCATAAGAATAGGGAGAATTATAGGAAGAGTGAGTTATGGCAGACCAAAATATAACAGATCTAGGGTTTCCCTTGGCATCAAGATTTTTAACAGGAAAAGAGAACTTCTCTGATTGATAATAGATGATGAGATGGTAAATGACTGAGGAATATTTAAACACTTTCTCATTATCTAGCCTCATGAACTGGTCATGGATTTTATTGGCAATGAAAGATGCAAAGTCATATTTCATTGTAGGAGGTTGCCCAGGAGTAAAGATAGACAACAATACCAGGGTTATTTCATCAACATATTCACTTGTATTGAAACCCATGACAAAGGATATCATATTTAGGATGAGTTTGCATAAATTATTCAAATAAGCAAAACCATAGGGAGGAGGTCCCTTAGGTTGATGTTCAGGTAACATAAAAGTCTGGCAAATGCATTTCAATTTTTCTGGGGACAGTTGGGTAGACTTTTCAAGTAGTTCTTCCATGGACAAAGGAGTAAGATCTTGATCAGGTTCAAAATGGAGCATTGTATTGATAGCTTGAGGAGTGATGGGAAAAAGGATACTCTGGTCAGGAGACAACACTGCCCTTTGAGTTGAATCATAGTTGGAGTGACAGTAGTGGATATTTTCTGGGAAAATATGGACTGAGGGGATGAGATATCTCGGGAAATTGGATTCCCACAATCCAATGACATCCAGACCTTTCGAATAATCATCTCTGCAGCGACAATAACTTCGAAGGGGACTTTCATCGAAAACTAAGTCTTTAATTTGAAAGTCTTTATCCACTAATGGTAAGTATTCTAACTCTTTGTGAGGGGCATTTAATGGGGTTAAATTCAGAGCCGTCGGAGCTTCCATTTTGGTTCTTGTGTATTCAAAATGGAAGTTTCGGGGTTTTCTTCACAGACCGGGCGCAATTTTGATTCTGGGAGCTTTGATTTTACTTGCAGGAACTAGAATAGACTGATATTAACTCTTTTTCAGACTCTGGCGTGAATTTTTAACACGGGAAAGTGGATTTTTCAAAGAGTTCCAGCAAGAAATCGAATAAATACCTGTTTTATGGAAAATGTCGAAATTTATAGGTACTGGTCAATGGCGGGTGGATGCTCAGGCACTGGTATAACAATGGCATTCTGTAATTTTGGTTGGCGGCGTCTCAATTAGCGGAATTTTTGAATTCTTCAGTGGAGGGCGCAGTCGCTTTCAGTAGTGAAAATGACAAAAATACACGGGTTTTTGTTTTATTTACAAAGTCAATGGGGATTTTTATTTTTTCGAGGATGACGTCATTCGGTACGGGAGGACGCATCACCGGGGTTGGGCGGTAAGCGGTAATTTCCGCACTGATTTTGTGAGATGGCGGTATTTAGTGGGGAGGCAGTGATTCCATTAGGAGATTGACACGTGGTCAGAGCACTATTCCAAAACCACTGCCATCCCGCGCATTAACTTTCAGTCGTGAGACGGCCAGCGGAATGATCGTGGGCCGTTGATCTTCGGGGGGGCGATCTGACGGTGGACGGGACGTGGAGTTGGCAGGGGTTTTAATGTGCGGGATCAACGGGGTTTAAAAATGATTAACTTTAATTAAATATCCCGGGAGGTATTTGATTGGCGGAAAACTGGTTATTAATTAATCCTGATGATTAATTAATCTCATTGTTTAATCACGGTTGCGGCGGGGTTAAGGAATTTTAACTATGGTTAGGGTGTCGGGCGGAAATGAAATACCAAGGGGATGGGTCACGGAGGCTTGGGGGATTTTCGAAGCTTTAGTTTAAATTAAAACTTCGGGTTTATTTATTTTTCCATTTTAAACATATAAAACTATATGTTAAAAAACCTTTTTCGATATTTTATTATATGGTAATAAATAAATGTCATTTATCAACCATAGGGGTAGGGAATAATTTATATGGGTATATTTTAGCCAAAGGGTTTTTATTGGGGGTTTTTATTTAACAAAGGGGATTAAATAAACTTCGGCCAAAACTTATAATAAGAGGGGTTTTTGGGATATTTATGTAAAAGGAGTTATGTACTATAGGATAAGGTCTTTTCACTAGGGATTTAATAGATAAATCAGATGTTAATATGACAAAGGGGTGAGGGAAACATCAAAATCCTTTACTTAACTAGGAAAGTGGAGATTTCTGAAGTAAATTACATCATCTCAATTTCAAAACTTAATCATAGAATAGCAAGTGATTTTGAGGGTTTATTATGGAAATTTGCATGATTTTCCTAAGTAAAATAGGATTTTACTTAGGAAAAGGATAAAAGTGAATGATTATAAGGATAAATAACTTCAAGTACTTAGGTCTTTTTGATCATTAGGCCGAGGGTCCGGTCCCTCCAAAATTCAAGGAAATGCCTTGAGCCCCTTTAATCTCCAAATACCTTAGCATTTTGGGGAAATTAGTAAAAATCTTAGGGAGAAAGTGATGTGGGAAGTTAATGATTTTGGCTTTGCTTTCTGTGAATTTTCCAGTGCATTTCCTGCTTCAATATTTGTGATGAAAGTAAAATATTAAACACATTTAGCACCATCATTCATCACATGAAACTTGGGCAACACCATCTACCTACCCTATCTACTTTACACTACCATTTTCTCTTTTTTATTAGGGTGCATTTGGACTTGAAAACCCTTATCAATCTTCTTTTATTTTACATGGTAAATCTATCTAATTCTACCCTTATTACATCCAAGGGCTCAGATTAAACTGTTGAGCACCTTTTATTAACTCTACCTATCTGCTTATCTGCCAAGATTAAACTGTTTGGTCAGATATTTATTCTCTATTCTATAACATGAAATTGAAAAATGAATGAGTCAAGTTTAAACAGTTTGACTCTTCATAAATTGTGGCAAAAGTTTGACAAGCTGCACACAATTTCTTTATTACAGAACATGAAATAGTAGTGGCACTTGGATTTGCACACTTTCCTTGGTCTATTTTTTGTTTTGGGGTTCATTTCTTTCACTTTTTTGACCAATTTATTTTTCTTACCCTTTGATTTTTCTTTTAGGGTATACCCTCTTTACATTTTTTAAAATTTTTTGATTTTTTGATTTTTCAAGAATATGGAACACCTTTGCTCAAGAAAAAGGTTTGAACATATTGCATAGTTCAATCAAGACTATCATGAAAAATGACCCCTATTGGTATAGGAGTCTAACAGAAGGCAACCAGAAAAGTATATTCCATCTGATTTTTGTTCAAGTTTTTCCTTAACTATAACTGATGATGATCCCAAAACTGTAAGGGAGGCAATAGATTCAAAGGATGGAAAACTCTGGAAGGAGGCCATGGTTGATGAAATGGCATCCTTGCACAAAAATGAGGCATGGGATCTGGTGGAGTTGCCGGGTGGAAGGAAGCCCATCGGGAGCAAATGGGTGTTTAAAAAGAAGATGAATGTAGAAGGCAAGGTGGATAAATACAAAGCTTGGATGGTAGCAAAAGGTTATTCCCAGGTGTCGGGAATTAATTTTGGTGATATTTTTTCTCCTGTTGCCAAGGTTACTTCTATTAGATTGCTTTTATCTGTTGCTGCTGCATTTGATTTTGAGATAGAATAGATGGATGTGAAGACTGCATTTCTTCACGGGGATCTAGAAGAGGAGATCTACATGAAGCAACCTGAAGGCTTTATGGTGAAGGGTAATAAAGAACTAGTATGCAGGTTGAATAAGTCTTTGTATGGGTTAAAACAGTCACCAAAGATGTGGTATCAGAAATTTGATACCTATATACGGGGACTTGGCTTCACATGAAGCAAGGAGGATCACTGTGTTTATTTTAAATTAATTGGTGACCATATTATTTATTTGGTCTTGTATGTGGATGATATGTTGTTGATTGGAAATGAGAAAGAAATTATCCAAGATTTGAAGACCCAACTGTTCTCCAAATTCGACATGAAGGATCTTGGTGCTGCAAAATATATTCTGGGCATGGAAATTAAGAAAGATCAGGCAAAGAGGAAGCTATGGTTAAACCAGAGGAAGTATGTCGAGACTATATTGCAGAGGTTCAATATGCAGGATAGTAAACCGGTGAGTGTTCCTATTCCTATAGGTGCAAATCTGTCTGCTGAACAGTGCCCCAAGACACAAGAAGAAGAGGAGGATATGTCCCATGTTCCATATGCAAGTACAGTGGGTAGCCAGATGTATGCAATGGTCTATACTAGACCAGACATTGCACATGCAGTGGGAGTATTGAGTAGGTTTATGTCAAACCCAGGGAAGGAGCATTGGACAGCAGTGAAGCAAGTTTTCAGATATTTACGTGGCACTAGTGATTATGGCTTGTGCTACCAGGGAAGACCAGGATTGGAAAGAATGTTGGACATTCGTGGTTTTATTGATGTAGACTGGGCTGGAGATCTGGACCAAAGAAGATCTACAAGTGGGTATGTGTTTAGCCTATTTGGAGGTGCAGTTATTTGTATGATTAAAAGACAGTCTATATTGGCACTTTCAACTACAGAGGCAAAATACATAACAGCCACTCATGCAAGCAAGGAAGCAGTTTGGTTGCAGAGATTATGTTCAAGTATGGGGTTGGTACAACAAGCTATGGGGTTGTGTTCAAAGTGAAATTTTCTTGGCTAAGAACCCTGCTTATCATTCAAAGACAAAGCACATTGATGTTCAATATCACTTTGTTAGAGATATGGTTGAGGCTAAAAGGATGTTGCTGGTAAAGGTGGACACTTTGAAGAATGTTGCAGATGCATTGACGAACTTTGTGAGCACTCAGAGGTTCTCTTGGTGTAGAGAAACAATGGGTGTTGAAGAATTGGCCCAATGACTAAGCTCTCCTGTGGCCCCCTGTGGAAAGAAAACAACAAGTGGGAGAATGTTGGGTATGTGTTATATTCTTTCCACGACTAGCGCCATGGGCTGTACGTTGCACTGGGCACAGCAGGGGGGTCACAAGGGGGGCGGCAGTGCCCCGACGATTTTTTTTTTTGGTATGCGGTCCCACTCATATGCAAACCCACCCATGTTTTGTGCATGAGTTTGCACATGGTTTTGGGGTACGATGGTTTTCCACCCCCTAGTATTTTGTAGATTCGGTCAAGGGAACTACGATTATGTTCTAATCCAGGGTTAATGGATTGGGGGTTTATGTATGCTTCGGCATGTATATATATATGTGTTGTAACAATAAAATGAATATAATGAAAAATCAAGCTGGTCGTCCTGATTTGGGATCCAGGGGAAAATCTCTGTGTTTATCTGTTTATGTTTTATGCTCTTGCTATTGTTTATTTTATTCATGTGTAGATAATTTCTGTTCAGGGTTAAAACCTACAAATTCAAGATAAAACCCTCCCATAGATGATTACACTATTATTGGCTGAGGATGACGATCCTCATGGCTTTTGGTACCACTTAAAGGGTTTTGAAGTGTTAATTACATGTTTAAGAAAGCCGATAAGTCATGATCATTGGCTTTCCAGAAAATTTTTCCAATAAACCCTCTGCACACCTACAAACAACAAACAAAATCATAGTTAATTAATGAGAGAGTATCAATGTAAAATATGAAGATTATGGCTTAATCAAGCCTAAACAAAGATCCAAAGATAAATCACTGTGTTTATGAAACAGAGAAATATCAGTAAAAGAAGCCTCGAATGCCACATCAAAGGGGCTAATTGAATCCCCAGCTACCAAAATTGCCACCTGCAGGCTCTCTGCCTCAAAGGAGTACCCAGATCAAATCTCAGTCAGTAACATTAAGACGAAAGGCAGCTGACAGTTATTACAAAAAAAAAGGAATATATTTTAAACTGTTAGTAAAGTTATTGTAAAGATAAGAAAGTGCCTTAAAGTCAATATTTTCACCCACTAAGCCTAAAAAGCAGAAAACAAAGTTAATGAAATAGATTTGTAATTCAATGCATTCCTTCCTTAGGCCTTGCATGTTTTTCAAGGCTAGGAGTTGCATTTAGTATAGAATTAATTACACTTCAACCCTATGAACTCTTCCACGTCCTCATTTTCTTATAAAATCTCCTTGAGGAACACATCGTAAAGGGTTGGTTGGTCACTATTTGTAACACTGAAACTCTCTGAAATAATATATAGTTTGTTTGAATTTGAAGAAGAAATTGAAGTCTTGGAAGCTGGATTATGTTTTGACATGCTTGTTCTTGAGAAGGCTCTATCATTGGATCCTTGAGCCTGGCTATTGATGATGTATCTGAACTGTTTGTTTTTTTTCTTGTTTTCATTATGTTTCATAAATTCTTGCTACAGTAGGATGAAAAGTTTAGGCTAAGAAATGACTCCTGGAAGCACCTTAGACCTGTTTATCCTTCACTGTTTTATGTTTTCTTCTACTGAGGCATTTTAGAGTCTTTAATCATTCTCTTCAACCCTTATTCTTGTTTATTTCTCAAATAGTTCAAATAGTTGGTTCCAGCATGATTTATGGTTTTCCCTGCTTGTATGCTGCCACTTGAAAACTATTTTTGAAGTCTCCCTTTGAAGTACCATTTTTTATAGTTAGCCAAGGAGGTTTGTTTTGATCATACCCTTTGTCCTTGCTTGAATAATTGTTTTAAAGGTCTTTATAGTTTTGATCATAGATGTGTTAGGTGTTCCCTCTTTTATGACTGCAATTACCAGTGAATCTTTTATGTTTTTTAACTCATTTGAAATAAATATTTGAGGAAATAGGATGTGCTCCCGAATTTTAGATTTCATTTTAAAATTTGTCTTGAAGTCATAATTTGCTTAAAGTGTGGTTTGTAGAATTCATGGTTAGCCTTGTCTATCAAATACCTCTTTATTGTTCAAGTTATGTCTTTAAGTTCCCTTTGTTGAGAATTCAAACTCTCTTTCAAATCATTGATGTCCATCTCACTCACAAAACTAAAGGATCCTTTGGCCAAGTTAGATTTTCCCTTTGATTTCCCATATCCATTGATGAGTTTGTCATAAACCTCTTCTTGAATCCATTGCCCAATGAACCTGACACTTCTTCTTTCTATCTATACTACCTAGACCTTTGATGTTCTGTTATACCAATTCAACCAAACAAACAAACCAAATAAACACATGCACTCAATAACTAGTCTAAAATCAATACTTAAAAGAAAACAAGATAAATCTTTGCAAAACAAACAATTTGAGAGATCCCTCTCTGAGAACAGGAGGACTAGATCCTGGAACTCTAAATATTGGTTCTGATGTTGTCTTGTCTTTTGGTTAGCCAATCTATCAAAAATCAGGAACCCCAACATAATGGCGATCACGGTGGGACCTATTGAATCTATGATAGCCTAGCAAACTACTATAAACTCTTTAGTCCTACAAATCTCTAAGAAAATCATTTAGTGAGCCATAGAGTAGACTCTATTTGTTTGAGAACCTTAGCTAAGTGTTAAAAATTAGACATAGAACATTCTCATATCCATAGAAATATAAAAAATCCAAAAATATTCCAGATTGGCTTCATAATAAACATGGTGGTGGAACCATAAAATATTTTACCATCACAAAAGCTAAAAAGTTTCCACCTAGCGACTCCATTGGCCCCAGTAGGCTTATTACCCATCTAGGTCTCTAGATCTCTTTAGAACTGTGTTAACTAGCCTTGAGGAAGTTTAGAAGCCTAGTCCCATACTAGAATAGACATTGTGAGAGGAAAAACTTTCAAAACAATCCATAAAAAACTTTAGCCGCTTTCATTTTTGAAAAAACAATCTGGCTTCACATAGGATCAACACTAGCTCTCATCCAGACCCTAATCCTCCTACAATAGTTGACAATCCAGAGAATATTTTGTGGCAGACTTCTAAGTCTAGAAAATTAGCTACTGATAGGAGCCTCTTAAGAACAAAATATGTTCCTGAAAACCTTGTTGTCTTAGAGGATTTACACTTTGACTTACATCATACAAAGAACATATTCAAAACCAGATCTCAAAGAGATTTAAATCAAGCTTATTTTTAAGCTGTAGGTTTGCAACAGAGCTTTAGTAGAGAAGCCTCACCTTCTACTCCTCCTGATTCCCAGCTTCTTCACCACTTCAGCCTCTTCCATAACAAATCTGCTCAAAACCAATTTGCTGGCCCAAGTGTTTCTTCCACTCCAATCCATACCACCACTATTCAAAACACTCCATTTCAGCCCACTTTCCCTCTTATCAACCCAGCCCCTATAAATCCACCTTTCCTTCCAGCCATGGCCGCATGGTATTCCCCACTAGTGTTACCACAGCCTATGGTTCCCTTACCAAATGACTATCAATCTAAAATTTCCCATTTCACTACAAATGAACCTACTACTACCTAATAGCATGTAGACAAAATGAATGATTCTTTTGATTATATGGAAATAGAAGAGGAGACCATTAAGATGAGAATTTTTGCTCAAAGTGTAGGAGGAGAAGTAAAAAAATGGTTTAAAATCTTAACTCCTAACAGCATCAATGATCTCCCTACTTTGCATCAAACATTCATAAACATATGGGAAATAAAAAATAACCCTCTCCAAATACTTTCAGACAACAAAAATCTCGAAATAAACATTGGGGAAAGTGTTAAAAATTATTGCGCTAGATTCAATAGTGTTTATAATGCCCTACCCCCAGAATTGAAACCTCCACAAGGCTCAGCTTTGGCCAAGTTTTCTGAAGAATTTGATCCCGAAATGGCCTATCAGATGAGAGAAAGAGACCCCTTGACTTTAGAAGACATGTAGAAAGGAGCTCTAGCTGTGGAGGTAAATCTAATAGAGAAAAGAGCAAGGATGAGGAATGAAAGGAAAGTATAATTTAGGGAGGAATCTGCACCCTCCACATCTAGCTCAAAAATGGAAAGGATGATAGAAGAAATGATCAAAAAGATGAGCATACTTGAGAAAGCACAACCAAGAGACAATCAGGAAAACCCCCAAAACAGAAATAGGAACCAAAATTATAGAAGAGAAAATAATCAAGATAGACAAAGGGACAATGACCAACAGATTAGACCTCCCTTCCAACAAAACTATGTAGATCAAGATGAGGGAGAAAGGGAGATTGAAATATTGGGAGAAAATCATGTAAAATTGATTGTATGAGACAGTGAGGATGATGTCTTCCTCGCTAAACAAGAACAAGGTTTCTTCTCCTCCAAACAAAATGAAAACACTTATGAGGATTATGAAGATTATAGGTTGGGGTTTAAGAATGCAATCATGGAGGTACACAAACAATATGATCTTAGAAGAAAAGGGAACCTAGATAATTCAAAAGATAAAAACACTAGCACTGTTGTTAGGAAAAATGCAGAAAATCAGCCTAAGAAAACAGAAAAGAAACCCAACATCTTGGCTAAGAAAATAGATTTAAACAAAGAGAAAAGAAGCTAGCCAAATGTTGAAAAAAGTAGTCCTAGCACTTCAGCTAGTGGCCCTAACAAAATTGTCCCAAATAGCAGTACAAACAAAGTTTAGCAAATCAGAATTGCTGAAAGGAATTCAATTGAAAAAACAGATGTAAATATGACAAAATCAATAGTTCCTTTTAGCCTTGAGGGGGAGATTTCAAAGATAAAAATTACCATACCTCTAGCTGAACTAGTAACCCAATAAGTGTACAAAAACCAAGTTTTGAAAGCTTTGAACTTAGGAAGTGACATTGATACGTTAAACTTGACAGATGATAAACCTGAGTTTTTGTTTGGTCCAGAAGTTGAAGGAAAATACCAAGAAGGAGTTGTCCCTCCCTTCTATGTCAGTTTGAATATACATGATAGGATATGACACAATGCCATGTTAGACTTTGGAGCTTCACATAATCTTATGCCCAAAGTAGAAATGGAAAGCTTAGGCTTAGAAATTACTAAACCATACAAGGATTTGTATTCCTTTGATTCAAGCAGAGTAAAATGCTTGGGTTTAATCAAAGATTTATGTGTAGACTTATCTCAGATCCTTGCCAAGAGTCTAGTTATGGACATAGTAGTAGCTGACATTGCCCCAAAGCATGGCATGCTTTTATCAAGATCATGGGGAGCCAAACTTCAGGGGAGCCTTCAAATGGACATGTCTTATGCCACCATCCCAGTTTTTAACCAAAATAGAAGATTATATTATACAGGGAATCCCACATGAAGTATATGGTGAGCAACATAGATAAACCAAACAACTCTCCAATCTATTCCATTCAATCAAGTTTGGATTCATTTATCTTGTACAATGAAGATCAAATCACTCAACAAGAAAAGGAAAACAAAGAGGAAATCAATTTACCAGAACAATAAAAAATTTCCTCAAATCAAATACAAAACATTAGCAATCAACTACAAGAAGAAAATGAAAATGAGGCAGAAATACTTTGGACAATAAAATTTGATGGGTCTTGTAATAAAACAAGTGCAGTGGTAGGTGTATGGATTCAAAATACAAATCAGGGGTATTCATATAAACTAGACTTTCCATGCACCAACAATATTGCTGAATATGAAGCCCTTCTCCTTGGCTTACAGTTGCTTAAACAATTAGAAGCCCATAAAATATTAGTCTTAGGAGACTCTGAACTTATCATAAGACAAATCAAAGGAGAATATTCAGCTAAAAACCCAAGACTTAGAGAATATCGAAATGTTGCCCTTGATTTATTAAAGACCTTTGAAATATATGAAATCATTTTCATTCCAAGAGCACAAAATCATCTAGCAAATGAACTTGCCTTCACTGCCAGCAATTGCCAAGTACCTTCGATAAATGAACAAATTAGCGTTAAGGTCAAAAACAGGCCTACAGTGCCTGACAATGAGGACCACTGGCAAGTGTTTGACACAGACAAACACATAGATGATTTCATAAAATCAGAAAATGATTTTGCCATACCAGCATCAAAAACCAGCCATGAAGAAAACTGTTTGGATAATGAACAAATCCTAGAGACAGAAATGACATATTTTGCTGATAGAAATCACTGTGAGAATCTTTTTGAAGAAGAATTAATTAAAAACACAAACCAGAAAGACTTGGAATTTTACAATGCAAAAATGATACAATTCCAAGAGGTCTCACACCTTTAGAACACCTTTTTGACTTTAATGATGAAGCCAAAGAACCAAGAATGGAGCCTATGGAAACATATGTAGAAGAACATAACATAGGCCGCCTAGCAGAACCCAAGATGATCAAACTGTCCATCACTCTCCCATCTCATATAAAATTGCAATACATAGAGTTGTTCAAAGAGTTTAGAGATGTGTTTGCTTGGGGATACAAAGATCTGAAATCTTATGACACTAGCATCATTTAGTACAAAATTCCTCTTAAGGAAAATCAGAAACCTTTCAAACAAAAAATAAGAAAGATAAACCATGTTTTATTACCTTTAGTCAAGAAAGAAATTGAAAAGATGTATGATGCTAGGATTGTAATATCCCTTAGATATTCAGAATGGGTGTCAAACCAAGTTTCTGTTAGGAAGAAGATAGGGGAAATCAGGCTCTGCATTAACTTTAGAAATTTAAATAGAGCCTCCCTAAAATACAAATACCCCTTACCAAAGATGGACCATATACTTCAAAGGTAGTTGGGTCTAAAAGAATATCACTGTTGGATGGGTTCTCAGGTTACAATCAGGTGCTAGTACTCCTCAGTGATCAACACAAAACTTCTTTTACTACACCTTGGGGCACCTTTATGTATGTCAAAATTCCATTTGGTTTGATTAATGCAGGGGCCACCTTCCAAAGGGCCATGGAAATATCCTTATCAGAAGATATTGGATATTTTATAATCATTTACCTTGATGACATAACTGTTTTCTCTGAAACTGATGAAGAACACTTGATTCATTTAAGAAAAGTTTTTAAGAAATGTAGGAAATTCGGCTTATCTTTGAATCCCAAGAAGACACTCTTTGGTCTCCAAGAAGGCAAGTTTCTTGGTCACATAATTTCAGAAGAGGAAATCAGAGTAGACCCTAAAAGGATTGATGGCATAATGAAAATCAGCCATCCAAGAAACCTCAAAGAATTACAATCTTTCATTGGAAAGATTAATTTTTTGAGGAGGTTTATCTCCAAGCTTGTTGGGCTATTAAGAAACATTACAAACACGCTTAAGAAAGAGGTAGGTGTGAAATGGAATATTCAAGCCAAAAAATCATTTGAGCTAGTTAAACAATCTCTTACTTAAACACCAGTCCTGATTAGCCCATATTTCACCAAAGACTTTTATATCTTTTCTTTTGCATCTGAACATACAATAGCTACAAATTACTTCAAAATAATGAATTGGGGTAAGAACAACCAATATCCTTTTTTAGTAGGGCCTTAAGAGATGTTCCTCTCAAATATAACATCATGGAAAAGCAAGCCTTTGCATTAGTGAAAGCATTAAAAGACTTTAGAGTCTACATTTTACACTCTCAGATAATTGCTTTTGTTCCACATACTGTTGTCAAGGATATTCTAAGCTAAGGGCCTGATGGCAAAAGGGGAAAATGGATTCATACTATTCTTGAATATGACTTAGAAATCAGGCCCACCAAACTAATCAAAGGGAAGGGATTAGCAAAACTCATGGCTGAGTCAAAATTCCAAGCACTAGATATGAATATGGTAGATGTGTTGGAAGAAATGGAAGAATTCACTACTCCTTTCATTGAAGAAACATTTATGAATTCTCCTTGGTATGTTGACATCATTTATGTGCTTTTATATTTAAATGCCCCTCCTTCTTTGTCAAAAACTAAAGCTAGATTTTTGAAACAGAAGGCTTTTAATTATTGCATATTATATGGGTTATTATATTGGAAGAATGATGTTGGAATTTTGCTTAAATGTTTATTGGAGGATGATGCAGGAAAAATCATGCATGAGCTGCATGAAGGATAATGTTGAGGACACCTCTACTGGAATACCACAGCAAACAAAATCCTCAGATCTAGTCACTATTGGCCCACCCTTTTCCTAGACACTCAAAATCTAGTCATGTCTTGCCATAAGTATCAAATTTTTGATGGAAAAAGAAAGCTCCTTCCCTTACCATTACATCCCATCAGTGTTGAGGCACCCTTTCAACAATGGGGCTTGGACTTCATCGGGGAAATCCACGCATATTCATCAGCCCAACATAAGTGGATCCTCACTTCCATTGATTATTTTACCAAGTGGATAGAAGCCATACCATATAGGAATGCTACTGACTCTATCATTATCAAGTTTCTTGAAACAAACATCCTATCCAGATTTGGTTGTCCTAGAAAAATCATCACCGATAATGCTGCTGCCTTCAAGTCTAAAAGAATGGTTGATTTATGTTACAAATACCACATCACCTTGGGCCACTCTACTGCCTACTATCCCCAAGGAAATGGATTAGCTGAATCCTCCAACAAGAGCCTCATCAATATCATCAAAAAGCTATTGGAGCAGAATCAGAAGTCATGGCACAATAAGATGGTTCATGCCTTATAGGCTGATAGATTAACTACTAAGAAGTCAATAAACATGTCCCCCTATCTGTTGGTCTATGGCATGGATGCAATCTTTCCAACATCATTAGGAGTTCCAGTCATGAAACTCCTTCAAGAAGTGCAAACTGAAGAAAATGATATGTAGAGAAGAATCAACCAAATAATTCATTTACAGCAATCCAGAGAAGAATTCTATGAAAGAACACAACTAGTCCAAGAAAATATCAAGAAACTGTTTGATAAAAGGACGAAGGCAAATAATTTCCAATTTGGAAATGTGGTTCTCAAATGAGATTCAAGAAGGGAAGAGAAGGGAAAACATGGAAAGTTTGAGAACCTATGGAAAGGACCCTATATTATTCATGCTGAGAGGGGTCACAATGCTTTCTTCCTAAAAGAATTGAATGGAGAAGACTTATATGGAGGTCCTGTCAATGGCAGGATGCTCAAGCATTACTTCTGTCAAGAGTCATGAGTTTCAAAGCTTTTTACTTTCCATTGTAAATTATCATTTTCTGAACATTACATTCAAAGTTAGAAAAATAAAAATACAAAAACAATAGAAAAGAAAAGAGGGAAGATAAAAACAAGAAAGGTACAACCCCATACCAAAAAAGAGAGAAAAAATCTAAAAGTGTGCACGCTCAAATGCCACTCCTAAAAACACACTTCTAGTTAGTCATACAATCTAATCATGACTAACTAGATTTTCAATTTACTGCTGACAGGTTAGTGAAATAGATCAGCCAAACAGCACAATCTTGGGTTATCAGTAAGGTAGATTAGGATAGAGGAAACAAAGGTTCAAATAAATTCAATATCTGAACCTATGAATCTCAAAAAAAATAATGGCTCTAATTAGATTAAATCTTGAGCCAAAGATAGAAAACAAACTGGTTCCAATATGCTCAAAAATTAAACTAGATGAGAGAGAGAACACAGCTCAAGAAAATTCAAAACAGATCTAAAGAAATGATAAAGGATGCTTTAGTTTTCAGATCTTAAGCCTTCACAATTTTGTTTTACTTTTCTGAAAATAAAATCAATGTGCATCTTATTTTTATGCCATAGATCTGCAACAAGTCAAATTACTTAATATTGGCTTGGCTGTATTTAAATTTACTGTCTTAGAAATTAGAGAATAAAGATCTGTCAGAAAATATAATCCTGACAGATAGTAGTTAGGTAGAGAACTTATGCGTTCAACTGCTTAAGCTGAACTCATGGAGGAATAATATTACACTTAGATTAGTTTCCTATTTTCAAAAGAATAAAATATTGATGAAGAGAGTTTGCTAGTTCAAATGCACTCTTAAAGAAGAAAAAATATTAGGACCATTAGGAATGGGTAGGTAGAGAACTTATTTTGATAGAATTCCATTGTTTCAGATCGCTGCAGAGATTATCAAATCAAAGAAAGGTCAGCTAAAGGAAAATAAATTTGCTACCAAATGGAATAAGGCACTGGTTTACTGAAAAGCCAGAGATCAAAAGTTGAGGTTCTGGACACCTAAAAGAACCAGTTATCCTCCCCAAGTGGAGCCACTGTTAGCCACCTATAAAACTTTGTCATATCAAATGGTGGCTAAATATTTTTAGGTCTTCAAGAAACAATTTCATGTCCAAATTATGAGTTCTTGAAGTCTTATGATGATAATTACCCCTTGAGTTAATCTTCACCGCTGTTTCACTATTAAACCTAAAGTACCTGATGATTCACTAATAGGAAACTGCTTATAAAACTCCATTTTCCATCATTTCACTCCTCCCTTCACTCATAAACAATTCCATCTTCACCCATTTTTACCTTTCATAAAATCCCTCAAAATACCTTCATTTTAACCTCTAAATCATCCTAAACCCCTTTTTTTACCTTAGATTTCCCTCTATTTGGTTTAAAAATCCCTCCTCTCACCTATCGGAACCCTTACTTGGCCTAAAAAACCTTTGTTTTTGGCCTAAAAATCAGTTTTCTGCACTATGAGATTCTTAAGCCCTCGAGGGCTTATACCCTTTTGCCCTTTCTCTCATATGTCCTCGAGCCCACAAGCAGGCGCTCAAAGCATAAAACCCGTGGTAAAACCCCGACTTTCCTTCTATTTTGCGTTTTCTAACTTTATGGTTCTGATCAGATCTGGACCGTTGATCTAAACTGACCAAAGGTCATCGAGCCATTTTCCCTCCTGACCATTCATCTGTTGTTGCTTTCCCCTTTCGAAATCTCCGATCCATGTTTAAAATCTCCACCGTCCGATCGTAGGATCCGACAATCTAGACTTAACCCGATCTAACCATTGAACCCGCTCCGCAACAAAGAAGAACACGTCATTGCTAGGCCCACTGCTTCATCTGCACACGCACCTTTCATATCGCATTCTTTCTGCATCGTTGGATCTGGGTCCTCTGATCCAACGGTTGACGATGCGTATCGCAAAATATTTGCGCCTAAAGTTTAACGCATAAAAATTGGGCGAAATAGGTGGTATCTAAAAGCCACATGTTGACCGATGTATCATATCGCATTCCCTCCGCAAAATACCGCCTACCCCCCAAATGCAATGCAAAAACCGTTGCCGGTTTTCCCAAAACCACCATTCCTCAATTCGTGCCCTAATTCAAATTTAAACCCTGTTTCATTTTCCGCCATGGTTTCTGCTCCTTATACTGTTGCATTCATCCATTCTCACAACTCCCGACCACTTCCATAAACCTTCCAAAGCAGTTTTAAACCAATAATTCACAGGATTTTAATTAACTTTGTGTGTTTTTATGCAGGTTTAATGGAATTCAAGATAAAATCCTCACGCAGATGATTACACTGTTATTGGCCGAGGATGACGATCCTCATGGCTTTTGGTACCACTTAAAGGGTTTTGAAGTGTTAATTACATGTTTAAGAAGGCTGATAAGTCATGATCATCGGCTTTCTAAACAAATTTTCCAATAAACTCTCTGCGCACCGCGCACCTACAAAGAACAAGCACAGTCAGAGTTAATTAATGAACGAGTATCAGTGTAAAAGATGAAGATTATGGCTTAATCAAGTCTAAACACAAATCCAAATATAAATCACTGTGTTTATGAAACAGAGAAATATCAGTAAAATAAGCCTTGAATGCCACATCAAAGGGGCTAATTGAATCGTCAGCTACTAAAATTGCCACCTACAGGCTCTCTGCCTCAAAGGAATACCTAGATCAAATCTCAGTGAGTAACATTAAGACTAAAGGCAGCTGACAGTTATTACAAAAAAAAAGGAATATATTTTAAACTGTCAGTAAAGTTATTGTAAAGATAAGAAAGTGTCTTAAGTCAATCTTTTCACCCACTAAGCCTAAAAAGCAGAAAACATAGTTAATGAAATAGAGTTGTAATTCAATGCATTCCTTCCTTAGGCCTTGCATGGTTTTCAAGGCTAGGAGTTGCATTTAGTATAAAATTAATTACACTTCAACCGTAAGAACTCTTCCACCTCCTAATTTTCTTATAAAATATCCTTGAGGAACACATTGTAAAGGGTTGGTTGGTCACTAGTTGTAACACTGAAACTCTTTGAAATAATACATAGTCTGTTTGAAGTTGAAGAAGAAATTGAAGTCCTGGAAGCTCGATTATGTTTTGACATGCTTGTTCTCGATAAGGCTCTATCATTGGATCCCTGAGCCTGGCTATAGGTGATGTATTCTGAACTGTCTATTGTTTTTCCTGTTTTCATTATGTTTCAGAAATTCTTGCTACAGTAGGATGAAAAGTTTAGGCTAAGAAATGACTCTTGGAAGCACCTTAGACCTGTTTATCCTTCACTGTTTTATGTTTTCTTCTGCTGAGGCATTTTATAATCTTTAATCATTCTTTTCAACCCTTATGCTTGTTTATTTCTCAAATATTTCAAATCGTAGGTTCCAGCATGATTTATGGCTTTCCCTGCTTTTCTGCTGCCACTTGAAAACTATTTTTGAAGTATCCCTTTGAAGTACCATTGTTTATAGTTAGCTAAGGAGGTCTGTTTCGATCATACCCTTTGTCCCTGCTTGAATAATTGTTTTAAAGGTCTTTACAGTTTTGATCATAGATGTGTTAGGTGTTCCCTCTTCTATGACTGCAATTACCAGTGAGTCTTTTATTTTTTCTAAATCCTTTGAAGTAAAATCTTTGAGGAAATAGGATGTGCTCCCGAATCTTAGATTTAATTTTAAAAGTTGTCTTGAAGTCATCATTTTCTTAAAGTGTGGTTTTTAGAATTCATGGTTAGCCCTGTCTATAAAATACCTCTTTCTTGTTCAAGTTATGTCTTTAAGTTCCCTTTGTTGAGAATTCAAAATCTCTTTCAAATCATTGATGTCCATCTCATTCAAAAAACTAAAGGATCCTGTGGCCAAGTTATATTTCCCCTTTGATATCACATATCCATTGATGAGTTTGTCATAAACCTCCTCTTGACTCCATTGCCCAATGAACCTGACACTTCTTCTTTCTATATATACTACCTAGACAGTTCATGTTTTGCTATACCAATTCAACCAAACAAACAAACCAAAAAAACACCTGCACTTAATAACTAGTATAAAATAAATACTTAAAAGAAAACAAGATAAATATTTGCAAAACAAACAATTTGAGAGATCCCTCTCTGAGAATAGGAGAACTAGATCCTGGAACTCTAAATATTGGTTCTGATGTTGTCTTTTCTTTTGGTTAGCCAATCTATCAAAACTTAGGAACCCCAACAGGACCTGCCATTTCCATGTAATGAATCAAAAATCGCATTTCCACCATGCCAACATTTAATCTGCCCCCTGTTTTCATTTCTTGAATGTGATACATGCCATCACATCGCACTTTCACTAATAACCACTTCTGTACAATATCTAATTTCGCTGAAATCACGATTGTGATATTGCATTGCAAATTTCATAATTTCTTTTCCCCCGCTAAATTTTGAAGCCTTCGAAAAACTTTAAATCTTCTGAATTAAATAGAGTTATATGTGCGAAAAGGAATTGATCGCAATGGACAAGAAGTAGGTATTCAACATTTTCAAGAAATTCACACACAAATGGATCTGTGATGTGAAAATATCTTATTTAAATGTTTATATTTCTACTCGGGCACGTGAACCCACACTTTCCATTAATGCCATAACTTAATGATTTTAACAGCTTGAGCCTCCAAATATGATTTGAATGCAAGAGAATTAGATTTTTATATTATCTGCGTGCCAAGTTCTATTTTACCATTATTTCTATTATTGTTACACTACTCTTTTATTTGTGACAAGATTCCCCTTTTTACTTATTTTTCTTATTATTTCGTAGGAAAGTCCAAATAAGCAAAGTTCCTCAGAAATGTCTAAGGCTGCAAAGAAGTTCAAAAAACCCATGGCTCCCCCTACTCCTGCAGCTTCTACTAGTGAAGTAACAAAGATGCCCCCCTTAGTCATAGATACAACATGCGCATCAAAGAGCGGTTTTCTTCTTGGGAAGCAATGTATAGATTATTTTAAGATGAGAAACCCCATAGGTTTGAGAGAAAATATACTACAGATGCTTTTTATTCTTCATAAGCTACTATATCAGACGTCGCCAATTCTTTTCTGCACCAAATTTCGACACGTCCCAAGATTTTACCATATACAAATATGGTAAAATGGAATGTTGAAAACCTCAAAATTGGAGATAGAACTTTCCTCAAAATCAAAGGTACAATGATAGGGTCGTTCAAAGCCGAAGATTTGAAGAAAATGTACCACATTCCAGACCCTGAGAAGGTGTATGATAAAAATTTCCTAGCACAATTCACCAAGGAGAATGAGCTACAATCAGACCCCATAAAGCAATGGAGGAGCAACCCTAACAAGGAAAACATGATGATTAGGGTATGTATTTGACTTATTCACTTGCTGGTCCCTATTGTTATATTTCTACTATGATGTCTAGTCTTTTTGACCAACCCAATACCACTAAATTCTCTATTGAATGGGTTCCCCTTATCGATGTTGTTATAGACTCTTATATCATGGATTGGGGAACCATTTTGTCAAATAATATTGCTACCCAGATACTTGAATACAAAAATAATCATTCCTTTTCATCTAAAATCCTTCCCCCATTTTATATGAGTTCCTACATTATGGATGCAGTGTGTTTTACGTTAGATTTTTCAACCATGGGTTGGAAATGGACTACCCAAGACCATAGTCCCATCCATAATGATCATATTATTATATGGGAATCAAAATATGAAATTGATTTCTACAAGATCTGCCATGGATTTATGCTCCCACTCTTTCAATATTATTTTATGAAAAGGCCCCCAAATTTTCCAAAGAAGCTCAAGCATACTTCACCTCCATTGGAAAATGGTTTGGGGGATAATTTTTCACTTATGTCACAGTTTGTAGGATATTAGCCTGACCACATGTCCTACCATTATATGTTCTAGATAAACTTCTCACAAGAGAAATTTCCTATCACACTGTGGGTCATGGACTGACTAAGGTTTTAGAAGAAGAAAATAATGTTTCAATGCCCTCTTTTCCTATTCACTGTGGTGTCTATGCATTAGAAAATTTCAAACATGTAGGTTTAGAAATCAATAAAATCCAATGTTTGAAATTATTTACAATTTCTAACAGGCAATATGACCCAAACCAAGTTTCATTCAATTTCACAACTCAAGTGAAATTCAGGCCATTTTCCCAGGAAGATGATGATTTTGATGACTTGTTTGAGTCAGTTGATACTTATTCTATAGTGGAGAAATTAGCAACATCACGCCTCAATCCTAAGAAACTTTCAAAATTAAAGCATTACAGAAATAGAATATTTGAAGTGATTCCTCTAAACATACTGGAGGTATCCCAACCTATCTTATAGAAGGAACAACAAAAGAGAAAACAGGGAAATGAAAAACCCCCTAAGGATACTGAAGTCCTTAGCGAAACAAAAGAAGATAAGTCTTTTGTAACTCAAACCAAAGATCCTTTGTTTCCAAGTGACTTAGATGAAGTCTGGAAAGTTTTTTATCAACAACTAAAAGGAGACCAAGAAGTGATGATCATTGATCATCAACAAAAAATAGAAACACCTCATGGTAAAAGTTAGAACCCATTTACTACTAGGTCAACTAAAAAATCATTTAACACAAAGGAAGTATAATTTATCCCGGCCTACCCTACATCAAAAATTGTGTTGAAAATTTAGGAAATACATCCTTTGGATATATTTTACACCCCCAGGCATAAAACTATCATGAGCATGCAGAGAAAAAGTAGAAGAACAAAGAAATCACAAATTCGCGTTCCTGTGGATGTCTCTATGGAAGTAGTTTGGAAGGAATCACAAGTAGATCCATCTCAGGATACAACACGATTGACTCAGTTTGCAAGGGCATATGCACCTGCCACCATTGAAAAAGCCACTGAATTTTAGTAATTAGTCAAAGAAAAGGATGAAAGGATCCTTCAATTAGAGTTGTAATTTCTAGCAGAGAAGAAAATTATTAATAAAAAATTACAAGCACAAGTGTCACAACAATCAACAATTACAAGCACAAGTGTCACAACTCCAACAAAGATTGGATCAATTAAAGCTACAGAACCAATTAGAAATTGGTGTTAAAGATACTCAGATACACCAACTGCAATTCAATGTTGAATAGTTGAAATATAATCCTAAAGTAGATGATTTCAAGAAGGAATATTTGGAACTAAATACCTTGTTGGCCCAAAAACAAGTTTTTTTCTACCAAACATTATCTAACATTATTGAACTATGTAAAAGAGCGATTCACTGTGAATCGAGTAGCTAACCAGAAGATCAGCTTTGATGAAATTGATGAGAAAATATCCCAATATGTCACCTAGAAAGATACCATTGAAGGCTGAAAGGCCAATGTTCCCAGGATTGAAGATTATAAAAAATAAATCTTATTTACTAATTGGGACATACAGTTAAAACAAGCTGAAAGGGAAATTTGCAGAGCTAGAGATGTTGCCAAAAACATTGTTGAAACAATTAGCCAAAATTTCATTACTGCTAAAATGATTGATAAATTCCCTCCAGGTTCTCTACCCATTGTAAAATATTTAATAAGACAGTGGAAAGAAATGTCCAAGATGAAGGAATAAAGCATAAAAAATTTGGAGAAGCTCGACTATGAAATGTATTGGAAGCACTTGGTCAAGCCACATAGCCAATGGATAATGTTGCGATGTGTAACCGACACTTCCTCTTACATGATGCCTACACTATTAGATGCGGTCTATACAAGAAATCTGCGTGTCAGGCCAGGCTAACCTCATGAGTTTTAACCTATGATCGACATCCTTCATCTGAAATAACGAATGGAAAAAGAGAAAATGATGGAATCCTTAAGCGAATCATCCCACCAGAATCTGTTTCTGTTTTTATTTCACTTAATTTAAGGAGAGTTATTTAAACCTCCTCAAATATTTGTGTAATTTCTATTTTTTTACTTTTTATTTTATTATAAAAACCCTTTCATATCTTTTAAGAAAAAGTCCTTAACTTTTGAAAAGAAGACTTTACAGAAGTTGCACTTTTGTACTCTTAAAGTTTTTCTTAATAGAAAATGCTGGACTAGAGACTATTTTTCAGATGAGTAGAGTTAGGATATATATGGTACTTGTATATTTATGTTGATATTCTGTTTCAAATGAGAAATAGTTTATTTTCCTTATAATGTTTTCTCATATGTATTTTTTTAAAACAATCTAGCATTAAGTCACTTCTCAACATGTTTTATTGCCATTTTTTATACATATTCAATACATGCAATAAATAGATGCAATATACACTTAATCAATTGATTTTATTAACTATTTAATCAAATAAATTATCTTAAATTTTTTTAAATTTCTCTAAGTGTTTGTTAATTATTCATTTGCATTCATTGAAAGATCATCTTTTTAAATTAGATATAACAGAAAGAAAATTAACTCTAGGATAGAGATAGGTATATATATTTTCTTTAAACTTGTTGTCACTACCATTCACAAGGTCACAGTCATCTAAAATACTACCCATCCACCAAATTATATTGCATTGGGAAAATGGTCCCATAAATATAGTCGGAGCCACTATCTCAAACAGATAAGGGACGATTTTTAAGTCCCCGACCGAGTGGTTTTCATTGATGTTATTGCACATATTTTCAAGGCATCAATAGTCTGTTACATAACTAATAGAATATTTTCTAGTGGTGCTATTATTTCCATCTCTAACCATCGATAAACCTTCAAATCAATGATATTCTACTTGTTGGACATTCTATAAACCAATGCTCCCTGTGTGTTTCATGATGTGTGCTTAACTACCTCTCATGGATCCATTAACTATGGCGATGCGTCCATTTACTAATACATGTAGGTTTTGGTGTAACGAAAATTATGATTCCAACATGTGATATTAGAGCCAAAGGTCTTGAGTCTTAATCACACCCAGATCATGCCAGGGGGTAGATTGTTGGATATTGGTTAAAACAATTATCCCCATGTGTTTCATGACATGTGCTTAACCGCCTCTTGTGGATCCATTAACTAATACCTGCAGGTTCTGGTGTAATGGAAATCATGATTCCAACACTACTCTAGTCATTTTCTACATAATTTTAAAGATGAGAACTTGTAACTTTTTCATTTAATTTACTCTTGGATGAAATGAGCATATGATGTTATCTCCAAAATGGTTCAAAACTAAGAAATATATTCCAAGAAAAAGTTGTCTAGAATATTTGAAATTTGAAATCTTGACTAAGATTTTCCTTTTCATATATGTATTCTTAGGCCAATTTTCCTTAATATACAATGTCCAAAATGAAAAAAAAGTGTTACAATGTAGTAGGTATGGCTTCATTTTTTGCAAATTTAATTTAGAACTCTTTGGAACCTATCTACAATAATTTTTGAATTATTTGACAAGAGGCTACTATGATTTGATTCAATCTCCTAGGTCACCTTAGGGAAGTGGAACCGACACCACACAACTACACATACCTTCTGCACCTACTACAGGACACCCATGAGCCACCCTGGCCTCCCAGGAGGTTAAACCCTAAATACACCAGCCCTTTTGATGCATCAACCCCCCAGTTGGTTCCTTGACATGGGCAAGAGTGTGAATGGAAACCTACAATTGATCATACAACATGGGTATGCGTACAACTGGAGAATTTTACCAGTAGATATGAGCCTATAACCCGATTTATGTGCCACTTTTTTAGGCCCAGGGCTTAGGTGTCTGTACTCCATGAAAAAATCTAAAGGATTACTGCATTGACCTCTCCTTGTTTTTTAGGTGCCCACATGAGTTTTTTATTGTCAAATTTACAACTTCTTATTAATTCCTTCAAGCTTCACAATGTGTCTGCTAAATCAGAAGAGTGGCCAACACTATTCTTCTCATATGATTCATAGGGAGAATATTTGTAGTCTACCATATTGCTAGTCATCTTTGTCTCATTCTTGCAAGGCATACTATGTCAGCTAAACCAAATCACCAACAAACCAACGTACCTTAGTATAATTCAGGGCGAATATTTGAACTGCAAGACTGACCAAATTAGCACCATACACACACACACACACACACACAAACACATAGACATAAACATAATCAACTCAACATATAAACATCATTTCAACCATTGTCCAGTTACCATGCAGGATGAGACAATCATAACACCAACAAGACACAATGCATGCATAACAACATATGTAGGACACACACACATACACATTACATACAAAAATTAACATGCATAACCAGTACATATCAAACGTACAATCACAAAAATTACATTCATAAATGATACCATCAACTTTCTCATGGAGATACGACTAAAACCATAATCAATACGTAGACCACAAGCATAATAACACATATGCACCCAACATGAATGAATGATCGACACACCGCCAATCTAGTACAAGGGGTGAACCATGCTATGATACCACTCTGTAACACCCTCCTCCCACATCTACCCAAGTAACTGACCAACCAGGGTAAACATGTGAAGAGAGGCTACTAAGATCTGATTCAACCTCCTAGGTCACCTTAAGGAAGTGGAACCGACACCACACAACTACACAAACCTTCTTCACCTTCTATAGGACACCCATGAGCCATCCCAAACTCCTAAGAGGCTAGCCCTTGAATCAAAACTCCATTCAACTAGAAATCTCTAGTCTGTAATATTCCTAAATTAGCCATGAGCTAGTTGAAATATTAAATTTTGTTTTGTTGCTTTGTTTGATGAATAACACGACAATGGAGGTCCATAATTCCTCTTAATAATGAATAAATCAATGCCAAATGTGAAAGAGATAAATCTTGGCAGCTTAATTACTCACCCTTGGTGTGAAAAGGGACTGGATCACTTTGACTGGGTCAACCTTGACCAAATCAACAACAATGTCATGGAGGAGTGGTCATCAATGAAAGACAACACAGTTTTAGATGGAGATGCTTTGTCTGAAAGTAGTGATTTTATTGGATGGGGCTTAGGGTTTGCAAGCTCATATCTTATTTAAGGAAGAGGATGGCAGCCATATTCATTATGTATGGGTTTATTATATTTATAAATATATAGTCTGTTTAGACATATATCTTTCTCTTGCTGTTTAGCTGAGATAGAGTGTTGTTTAGCACACAGTGTTCCTGATCGGGAATCCCACCGCTTTCCTTGAGAAGCCACTTGGAAGAGTTTTGTACTACATTTTCCACTACTAGCTTAAGGCCAAGCTTCATCTTTCATTTACAACAAAGATCATGTTGAGGGTTTGCTTGTTTTGCAGGTTGCAACAAGTGGAGACTAGATCTCTAGATCTAGGCCATTTCATTGCTCATTTTCAGTGGAGGAGGCTTCCTTTCCACTGGGAGGACAATATTGAAGGGAATTGAGCTTATTTTCAGATATTGGCATTAGGCCAACTGTTTATTCATCCATATAATGCAATTTACTTCCAGATTTGCGTTATTTCTGTAGGAGGAGTTGCAGGGTGGTTTGGCAAACCATTTGGAGAGCTAAGCTTTCTAGTGGAGGGGATCTCCCTTTCACTTAGAGGATATATTTGAGGAGGCTCTTGTATTGATTGTATCAGATAAAACACACTTTCCAAATCTATATTTTGCAGTATATCTGCAACCTTAAAGCTTAGATCTACATCTTGTACAAGGTGTTTTGCTAAAAACCCTTAAGGGGTTCTTCAAAGGAGGTTGTATAAATATTAGATCTAAAACAGATCTATATTTTGAGGCAAATATCAGCCCTAGATCTGATGTATAATCATTTTCTATAGAAAATCTAATAAAATAATGTTGTAAGGGTCTTCCAGCTTATATATATAGTTGCAACACCTCATCTTGAGGATTTTTTCCATTAGAGGCTTGTGTTTCTTGTTGTGTATCTTATGGGCCATTTATTATACATATTTTGCTGTTGTTATAACATATGAAATGTATCCACATTGGCCTATTTATTTTAAATTATGATTTACACATTTGTTCTAGCATTTTGCACTATATTCCTGCTTTTCCCATTTGGTAATATTACAGTGGTATTGGAGCATAATATTGGCACAGCCTGTGCATCTTAAAAATCCAATATGTCATCTGAAGAAGGAGAGCCTCTTACTGATAGGAAAAAGAGGTATCAAAGAAGAAGACACCAGAAGTTTGATTATACAAAATAAAAAGAAAAAAAGGGTAAAACCCCATTATCAGGAGGAATGAAAGGGAAGGAGTTCTCAAGACTTCTTTTCCAAACTATTTAGGGTATTAGCAAAGACATCACAGAAATGAGGATAGAGAGATGTGAAAATTCTCCAAAGGACCTTGTACATGAAGAAAGGTCCAGATTTTCACATTATGGGTGTAAGCATGTAGCTACACCATCAAATCTACAACATTTTATCATGTCTACATTCTTGGCAAGAGAAGAAGAAGAAGGAGAAACACCAAAGGAGGAGACTCTTGGTGACTATCTCCAAGAATATGAATCTTAGTCTAGAATATTCAAGGAGCATCTAAGCTTCCTAGGGTTTTGTCAAATTGAAGAAGATAGAAGACCCGAAAAATACAATAGAAGAAGAGGCTGCATGAAACACACTTTGGGTAGATTCTTTCTACCTACTTTTGATGGGTCACCCAAGAGCACAACCAAGGCTTGGGTAAAGAAGCTAGACACATATTTCTAGCTTCATCAAGTTTCAGAAGAGGAAGCCATTAGAGTAGCAGTGCTGCATCTTGAAGGTAAGGCTTATGCTTGGTGCTTATTTGAGTCTTCTTCCTTGAGAAATGTATATATATCTACTTATGCAAATTTCACTAGGAGGTTAGTGAAAATATTTGATTTGAAACAATCTGAGACTTCCTTGGGAGAGAAAACCAAACCCAAGAAATCAAAACCTTTGCATGAGTTGGAAGGATCCATGAAGCCAACTTTGTTTTAGAACATTTTTGAGGGGGTTAAATATTTGCAACATGCTTTGTCAAGGGAAAAGGCCCCACTTCAACAAGAAATTTATTCTCAATAAGAAGACATGAGGGTTCCTTTTTCAAAGGGAGATCAAGTCAAAGGATCTCTTAATGATGTGGTATTCTCCATTGATGAGGAGAAGGAGGAGGAAGAACTGGAAAGATCCTCTAGAACTATGACAACAGGAGGAGATCTACTTCTATTCGGAGATGGAGATGAAGAAATTTCTTCAACTAGAGGAGGTCTTACATCTTTTCAAGAAGCCCCAAAGGATATTACATATGAAGATCATGGGCAACATGTGTCTATGTTGATAGGAAATGAGACAACACAATGGAGGAAGTGTGTTCCAACATTGAATTCAGCCTTGGAGACACACACTATGATAAATAATTCCTTTGTGATCAAGACTCTTGACACCAAGGATATGTTGGGTGTACATGGGTTGAATGAATTTGAATACGACACCTTAGACTGTGAGATCTTGCAGGAGGTAGGAGGAGATGAGAAGGAGGGCTAGTATCAAGTGATTGGGAACATACACACCCATCCTTTTCAAGAGATTTATGCATGATTTTCACAGTGAAATAAGGGAAAAATCAGTCCATTCAAATATACATCTTGCTCTAAGCCTTGATGTTTCATTACATGGAGGCATTCCACCAGGGAGACCCCCTGATTGGGGATTGAACAAAGAGTTCTCTCGACATGGTGCATCATTGATATATTTGGATCATGAAGGGGAAGTGGGGGGACATGATAAGTTATGCAAAGGGAGTCATCAAACTCACATTTGCCCTCACATGGATGAAGCCTCAAAATTGTTGGAAAACCTTACTATTCCACAGCAAGAATTTCCAACCGTTATCATTTATCAGAACTTTTCAACCATTGTCAATCCATTATAGAGCTGATCTAAGTCACACAGTCGATCCCAATCTTCCATTGGAGAGTGAAACTCATATCACTCAGGTTGATGATCCATTAGTTGATCAAGTGGTCGATTCGATTTCACATTTCGTCGATCCCATTCTCCCTGTAGAGAGTGAACTTCATACCGCTCAGGTTCTTCTTGTTACATCATATTCTTCTACGCTAGGGGGCATTTCACCTGTTTCTACAGAACCCCCTCCAAATACTGAAGTTTTTTCCTTTGATTGGAATAGACTGACAGAACCTCATCTTCCTTCCTCCATCCCTTTCCAAATCACGGAAGTCCGCCCGTAGGACATACATCTATACAGGTAGATGAAGGTGCCTAGTACTTATCTCGTGTTGCCGGGTGCTGGCCCCCTCAAATTGTGCTCATTATTTATAATCCTAAAGCTTTTAACAGAACCATTAGTGAACCTTTAGGGATCCTTCCTAAATTTTCTATTACTTTGGAAGGTAAAACTGTCTGTATTGATCTCATGGTAGTTCGAGGCCCCTTGGATTTCAATTTACTCCTTGGGCGAGACTATATTTATGCAATGAAAGCTGTCGTATTGACACTCTTTCGCGTGATGTCTTTCCCTCACAATGGTAATATTGTGACTGTAGACCAGATTTCGTTCTCTAGTCTTGTTTCAACTACCAATAATATGACACCCCTAAATGTTCCTATTTCTAAAGTGGTATCTACCCTGCCACGGGTCAATTATGTGGCAACTAGTCCCATGTTTTCAGTTACCGGTGGAAGCGAGCCTCTCACTGTTTGCTCGAATTCCTATGACTTAGATCCGGTAATTGACATGGAAAACTCTATGGGATTATTTGAACACGATGTTCTTATCCCTTTTGAGTCCCTTGACATGTGTTCCTTCCAAGGAATTGTTCTTCCTTCTGATGAAGACCTCTTGGAAGCCATGATCAAGGTGTGTCCATTGACATGTGTTTCTTCCTGTTAGAAGCCAGAATCAGTGAGTGTGTGAGGAGAGTTCTTTGTACTGTGTCAACCTCGTTAAAAAATGAAACATTTAGTGAGGAGAGTTCCTTGTATTGTGTCAACCTCGTTAAAAAATGAATCAGTGAGTGTGAGGAGAGTTCCTTTTACTGTGTCAACCTCGTTAAAAAATGAATCAGGAGGGTGAGGAAAGTTCCTTTTACTATGTCAACCTCATTAAAAAATGAATCAGTGAGTGTGAGGATAGTTCCTGTTACTGTGTCAACCTCGTTAAAAAATGAATCAGTGAGAGTGAGGAGAGTTCCTTGTACTGTGTCAACCTCATTAAAAAATGAATCAGTGAGTGAGGAGAGTTCCTTTTACTGTGTCAACCTCGTTAAAAAATGAATCAGTTGGCGATGAGGACGGTTCTTTTCCTGTGTCAACCTCATTAAAAAATGAATCAGCTAGTCTAGAGCATAGTTCTTTTCTTGTGTCAAGCTCATTTAAAAAATGAAACAAGCTTCCATGAGGACAGTTCTTTTCCTGTGTCAAACTCATTAAAAAATGAATCAGTAGGTATATTGTAGAGAGTAGAAGATAGATTAGAAATAGGTAGTTTACGAGGATGGTTCCTGTTATTGAGTCAACCTCGTTAAAAAATGAATCAGGGTATGAGGACAGTTCTTTTCCTGTGTCAACCTCGTTAAAAAATGAATCAGTTGGTCAGAGGATAGTTCCTTTTACTGAATCAACCTCATTAAAAAATGAATTAGGTATGAGGACAGTTCTTTTCCTGTGTCAACCTCATTAAAAAATGAATCAGTAGGTTATGTAGGTAGATTAGAAATAAGTAGTTTTTGAGGACAGTTCCTGTTACTGTGTCAACCTCGTTAAAAAATGAAACATGTAGGTGAGGATAGTTCCTTTTACTGTGCCAACCTCGTTAAAAAATGAAACACGTTGCCATGAGCATAGTTCTTTTCTGTGTCGAGCTCATTAAAAAATGAAACAAATCCTCCCTTAATTGAGTCGAGTCTTTGAATAGACCTCGTAAATGTTAGATTTAAGTTAGTTTTTAGGTCAGGTATTTCATATGATCTCGTAAATGAACCTTCATTCCATCCAGCTATTTATTACCAGCAGTATACTTAGTTGAATGAAATGAAGCTGGGGGGGGCATGCACTCTAGCAGTTACGCTTAGGGGGCATCAAGCACAGTTTTCTCTCTGTTTCAAGCTTGTGCAAAAATAAAACCACTCTAAAGCATAGTTTTTCTCTGTTTCAAGCTTTTGCAAAAAATGAAACCTATCTTGAGTCAATTTCAGTTATTTTCAAGACTCATTAAACTCATGAAAATCCCAAGATTATTTTGCTATTTTTCATTCTCGTAAAACACATGAAAATGCTGAGTTCTTTCCGTCTTTTCCTACTCGTAAATTAAATTGAAAGTCGGCCACAGGAGTACATTTTTATCCCTTTTTCGAACTCGTTAAAACTTACTGAAAAAGCGAAACCCTGGAGTTCTATTTTAAGCCTTTTTCAGACTCTCTAAACATGAAAATATTGCCGAGCACTTGATTATTCGAACTCGTAAAAGTAAATGAATGATCGTCCCTTCAGTATAAGTTTACCCCTTTTACGGACTGAAATGGACTATTTACAAAAAAGGTATACGTTGACTAATTACAGTCAATAGAGTTCTCTCCCGCATTATTTTATCCTTTTTCGGGCTCGAGAGACTAAATTTACGAAAAATTACACCCATGGAGTTTTCTTAAGTTTTTTCTTCTGACTCCCTAAAATTGAAAAACACCGAGTTTCTCCTATACTGGACTCGTTAAAATTTAATAGTAAAGGACCTGTTCAATTTTTAAACAGGAACGAACCACTCCTTCTTAGGGTTCAAATCTTAAACTAAGTTGGACTCATTCGAAGGATGAGCTTATAAACAAGCAAATGTTATCCTCCTCAAGCTTGTCAAAAATAAAGAGGTACTTGCCAGAAATGGTGGGGGAAAAGAGAGAAAAACGAACCTGTTTGTTGTATTTTGATTATTCGGAAAACCGTTAACAACTCTTGAACACGACACTTTTTGTCCACCTGGGTTGGGAAATCCTTTGCCTAACAGTTAATCAAACCACATTGAATGTCTTCAGCCGGTTTCTGGGTATTAGCTTTGGGTCAATTGTCACCAAGCCATCTGCAGTGTCGTTATGTGTTCAAGAGGATAGTTCAAATAAACCATTCATCTGCAAAATATCTGTCATCCATTTTGACCATCCCTGAGTCAGTCCTTGCCAATATATTTTCAAAACCTGATCTATGATTTCGTGTTGTGGGCTTGCCTATGACAGATCACTTTCTATCGACGACAGCTCATTATCTAGGAAGTTGATCTAGAAATCGTCAGTACCTTGGAATCTGCATGCCTTAATGGCAGGTTTCTCGCCTTCGACGACAGGTTGCATCATTGACCTTCGATCGAATGATTCCGTGACATGTTCGACTTCAGCTCATTAATTCACATTTCATGGATTGTACTGAGTACTTTGAGAATCATTTACATTACTGGTGGTTTCTCTCACACTTGTTAACAATTTACATTATTGACTGGTAATCAAGTGGTTTCTACCATGTTCGACTTCAACACATTTAATCGCATGGATAGAATCGTACTAGTTCGAGATGCGGAAATCAAGACCCTGGATCTAGTTTCCACCATCCAGGCTACAAGGAATTTTGTTATCATTCATACAATAGAATATTTATAAACAGATGGCTGCATCCATGCTGTGTTGACATATTCTATATTGTTGATGTATTCAAAATCATTCTTGTATCAGAACAATTTAGAGTTAGTTTCTAGTTAGTTTTGATCTGAGTATGGGAATGCCTACCTCAGTGATGATATGATTACATATATATATTTTGCATTGAATTTTTTTATAGGTTCCGACTAGGGTGTCCACAGGATGATCCTTGAAATGATAAAGTACTTCACTCTTCATATATGACAGACTTCATCTTCATCTATTCTAGACTTCGCACTTTAGGGGGCAATCTGTCACACTGAAAACTGTCACCTTGACATTCTGCTAACTGTATGAGCTCATTAACACTCATACATGCCTCCTCTACAAGTCTTACAACCTTTGTTCCTCATTCCAAACCTTGAAAATCAGAGAAAAGTTCCTAAAAATGGAGGAAAAACCCTTAAAAAAACTTGGGTACGCAGGTAACATGAAGCCTGCATGCGTTTTTGGCTAGGGTACGCAGGTAATGTGAAGAGAAACTGCGTTTTAGAACGCATTTTTCCAGTGTAATGACTACGGTACCCCTGTAAAGTTAAAAAAGCGCGAAATTAAACTGAAAAAGTTGATTTTTGGTCAATTCTGGAAGGTTCTAGATGAGATTTTTTGGGGATGAGTACACTTTAGTAAGGTGCATGTATCCCACACCTTAAGGAACTAATCCCTTGATTTGAGGAGCCTATCCCTTTGAAGGAAGATTCTATCCCTTTAAAGGTGGAATCCTAACCTCCTCATCTGCTCTATAAAAGGAGGCATTGGGTAGCCTTTTGGGTGAAGTTCAAGAAGTGAAGATAAAAGTTTTTTGGAGAAGATTTTTGAGCTGAAGTGCTGTTGAGATTTAGATTTCCTTCTGCTGAGCTTTTGAGAGGAAAGATCACATACCTCTTTATGCTTCTGGAGGAAGAGTGCAAGACTTATGAAAGTAGAGGAGATTCCTGCTTCGGACCCCGGGAAGACCTTTCGAACATCAAGGCTAAGGTTGTAAGGTTCTTTTGTATATTTTAAGATTAATACAATCAAGTTCTGTTTTTCTCAATAAATTGTCGTTCGATTGTTTATTTCAATAAGCTGTCGTTTGATCATTTATTTCATAGATTCCTTGATCACTATGATAGGTATGTTTTATAATTATTTGTTATACAGGTGTTATTGATATTTTCTTGTTTGTGATTGCAGATCAATGAAAGATAATACTTACTTGTGACAAAAGGGCCCTTGTTGCGACGAAGGATTATTGATGCGACGGAAGCACTGCGACCGCAAATAAGCATTTGGATCTAAGGTAGGATCGACACCTTCATAGCATTTATTTGTAAAATGAATATACTTAGAGAAAGACAAACTTAGTTGTTCGTTTGTTGCTAGATTGTCTTCTGACACTAGGGAGATCGGTCTTGTCCGCAAGAATGATTTATCCGGCCAACACCATTTTATTTCATCATCAAAGGCTAACTTGGACACTTGGGAGGAGTAGATAAGGGGCATATTGATTGGAGGACATCTAGTTCAGTGGGGGAGTTTGTCAGATATGGATGCCACTGGGGAAGGAAAAGATATTTTGTGCCAATCATCCTTGCAGTTGCTTGAAGAGAAGAAAAATTTGGGAGGGGTGGACTGTAATATTCCTAATTAGATTTCAGCTAGTTGGAATATTAATTTTTTCTTTTTCCATTTAGATAGATGAATAATAGGGTAGGGAGACCCATAAATCTCCTTAGTAGGAATAAAACCACTTCTAGTGTGAATGTGGATCATCTTATCAACTAGATAAAACAATCTTAGGTGTGAATAGAGGTTGAAGCATGTGGATGGGGTCAAGTTTGACCAAATCAATAGTGTTGGAATGGAGGTAGTGGAGAGTTATTGAGGGATAACACAGTGTTAGTGGGAGGAAGTTTCCATGAGAGTAGCATATTTAATGAGTGGGACCAAGGGTGAGGAGGCTCACAAAGAATATAAGGAAGGGGATGGCAGCCATAGAGGGAATTTTGAATATTGTTTATGTCTTGGTATTTAATGAATTTCTACACACTTAAGCTATTTAGCAGAGTTTGTTGTTGTGTTTAGCACAAGGGTGTTTCCAAGCAGAAATCCCACCCTCATCCTTGGGGGATTTGAGTTCACACTCAGGAGAGGTTAATTGAGCTACATTTCCACCATCCTACATCATACCAAGCTTCAGCCATTATCCAAAGTGCAGTCTCCTTCAGGATTGTGTTGTTTTGCAGGGAAATAGCAGTGGAGGTTTGATAGATCCATTTTATGAGCTTGTTTTCCAATGAGGGGAGCAACCCTTCATCCGAGAGGCTATCAAAGAGGGTCCTTGAGTATTATTTTTTCATCTGGCATCACGCCAAGTTGCTGCCATCACCTACAGCGTAGTCTCCTTCAGAAACAACGTTATTTTGCAAGGAATTTTCAATAGAGGGCTTAATGCCCAAGTTTGGGAATTAGATTTCCAGAGTGGGGAGCAACCCTTCATCTAAGAGATCTATTGGAGGAGTATCAACAATTTATATATCATATCAACCACCTACTATCAATTATCCAGTTGCAAAGTGTTATTCAGCACTAGGGCTACATTTTGGGCATTTTGTATTTTGTGTATTTTTGGAAACCCTTTCTGGGTTGTCTTGGAATTGTGCTAGAAGCCTTATATCTCTGATACCGACATTTTCTAAACACTATGTCACCAGATCCATGTAATTTCATCTACAAAAGTAGTTACCCCTTGAAAAAACTACGTTTTCTTAGCCTCCGACATTCTTATATAACTGTTTTTCTTCATATTTCATGGATTGGGCCCCTAAAGGCTTGTTTTACCTAGCTTGATTTCCTCAAGCAATTGTATACATTTTTCTTCTATATTGGTTAATAAATTGGCTCTATGATCTGCTCTTATTTTATGTGTTGATATTTCACTACAATTTCAAGCTATATGTTCTACATTCTCATTTTTCCTAATTTGGAATATTACAAAAGTCAAGAAATATTACAAGGTCGAGCAGGACAAAAGGGGATTCCTGGTGCAGAAAATTGCAGATCCGGGTGTGCGCCTAGGAACCTTAGTCCTAGGATGCAAGTTGATGTGCAAGTGTCGACCAAAGGTGGTCCCTACTCACGTAATTGCGCTGACAAGCCAATGTGAGAAGGGGGTAAGCTACAACTGGTCCCAGTACCTCTGTGAAGAATTCCTAGAAAATGTGCTCGAAGCACAGGAGTAGGGCAAACTATTTTTCTATTCTTGGATGTTATTACTCATTGCACTGATTGCATGAGAGAATCTGGTGGATGCAGTCGTCCCAGAAGTGGATCCTAGCATATGAGAGGGGGCGCGCTATGCCAATCTTTGGGACTCCTCTGACCTTGGGCGGGTGAAAGAAAAAAGGATTTTTTGGGTGCTATTTTAGGGCGCGCTGGTTGTTGCAATCCACTCATGCCTGAGACTATCACCAAGAGTCTATTAGAAGTACAAGAGCATTACTGCTTTTCTAATAACAATGCACAATGTGTAGGTTAGGGTGCATAATGACCCTGTGTGGTACAAATTTCCTTTTATGGTGACTGAATCGGAGGTCGACTAGGTCATTGCGACCTAGCGAGAATCATGGAAAGTGGGGCTCGGCTCCACCCAGCTCGTTATAGCCTCTACTTCAGGGAAAGAAATAGCTCCAGGAGATAAAGAGAAGAAGGCCCAACCATGCACTGGCAAAGATGTAGAATCAGGCACACAGAAGGACTGTGAGAAGGAGCCTAAGAAGGAAGCACAAAAGGATACATAGCAAAACCTTAGAGGTGAATTTAATGTGGACCCTGGTTGCCTCGATGGGTTAGACAATGATGGTGACGAATCTTCGCGCGACATTATGCATCGCATAAAAACTTCCAAGGGTCTACGAAATAAGCAAAATGGATCCAAGGCTGGAGGAGCATAAGAGGTCACTCTGATAGAAGAGGACTTGGATAAAATTGTAGATGCAGTCACTTCTATTTCTGAAGATATATGGACTACTAAGGAAGAGTAGTACAAGGCTACGGTGGAGCCTTTACAATCCAGATTCCAAGTCTTTTAGCTGAAGGCCAACAACTTGCAAGTGAGTGTGGATCAAGCGAGCCTGCCTACCACAATGATCATCGTAGCATCAGATAGTAGAATCCACCCCTTCCCAGTCACAACCATTGTAGTAGAGCAGTTGGAGTTATGCGCGTAGGTGTAGACTTGCCCAGAGGTAGGAATTGATCTGTCTAAAATACCAAGTGGAAAGATACACACTATCCAAACCATTATCTCTGGCCAGCTATAGTGAAGGGAGGTGCGCGTGTAGCAATAGTTGAACAAAGCAGAATAAATGGTTTTATCCAAAACCAAAGAATCGCTCCAAGCACAGACAACGTAGCAG
The DNA here is from genome assembly GCA_034641835.2 of Pinus albicaulis. NCBI lineage: Eukaryota > Viridiplantae > Streptophyta > Pinopsida > Pinales > Pinaceae > Pinus > Pinus albicaulis. The sequence goes on along the minus strand of CM076580.1, from coordinate 723,670,848 downwards.
GTGGTTGTGGCTTAGTGTGTAGAACTGGAACACTTAATCGACAAATTGTGCGGTGATATTCTTGAAGTGGAAACTCTAGCATCCATCGTGCTGCAGGTCAAAACTGAAAGATTAGTTGTCACACTAAAGGCTTACAAGACAAAAGTGCAGAAAATAAAAGCGGAGTTTGAATAACAAATTGTAGCATTTCAAGCTAAGCTGTAACTTGAGACTCCCCTGGAGGAGCACGCGCAGCGGTAAGCCTTGGTAAAATAAGCATCATAAAGCATCTCAGCTAATGTTGGCAAGGACTCCGCACTGATTGAGACAACAATGGGACTGTGGACCTCTATGCAAACAAATCCACTTGTCAAAAAAATCAATTAGGAGTTGCTTGCCAAGGAGCAGGAATTCGACGACCTGTACGAGGCCTTTCCCACTTTTGTCCCTACTTAGCACATGGCCCGCCTTTAGATGAGTTAAGTTCTGCGAGATGAAGTCGAGGAGCTCCACAAGAAGAAGTAGATCGTGACTGAGAATATGAAGCCATGGGCAGACAAGACAATGAATCTTTCTCAAGACCTCGATGTAGCCATCAAGAACCTAAATAAAACCCTGCAAAGAATCAACCTAGCTGTAGAAGGGCTGACATTGCTGAAGTTGGTAGATACCATGGAGAGTGGAATAGATCAGAGTGTGGGCGTCCCGATGCCCTTTGCTGCTGCCATTGAATACCTATAGAACAAGATGAAGAACCCAGTACCAGTGTGACTCGATATGAGTCACAAGTTCGTGTTGGGGGCATGTTGGAGCGGGGTCCCTTATAGCCGAATTGTGATATATTTTTGGAATATTTTGTAATTTTTTTGTAAGTTTGGTCATGTGTAGCACAAGTCAAGGGGCTTTGAGGCAGATCAAAGCCCCTCATGAGTTGTAATTTGTCAAAGGGTAGAAATAGGGGTCGCAAACCATAGTTTGCGGGCCTTAGATGAGCTAGGGCTAAAAGTATAAATATGAGTCTAGATAGAGTCGATAGGAGAAAATATTAATGAGGATGATAGATATATGGTTTTATTTTGATATTTTAGCGAAATTGTCTGGATTAGAAGGTTCCTGCTAGATGTGTGTGCAGAGACCTTAGTCCTGTTGTGTGCGCGGGTAAAATGAAGGTGTTGTAAGGAAGATCAGATCTGTTAGTGAATGAAGAACTGTTTTGAATGATATATAAGTACTAAATGCATCTATTATTTGCTTTATGATCATTTCGGCATGTTATTTCCGGTTACTATGTTATCTGTATTCAGATCGATTGCACAACTATTTTCTACTTTAAATGAATGATAAATGAATGGATCTATTATTGTTGAGCTTTAAGAATATGTATTAAGGGTAATTACAAGGATTGGGGAGTCTGTTTTAGTGTGCGCATAAGGTATCCTGTGTATCTAACCTAAATATGTCTGGTTATGGTTTCTAGTTAGGGCTTTTGTTGTGATGGTTTGATCACAACTATTTTAGATCCAAGGACGCCCACATCATTTAATTCTCTCTTAGGGTGTCAAAACCTAGTTCCAACACCCCCTCATATTGCTTCAGGTGAGACTTTGACTTGCGCAAGCAGGTCACTATTGAAAGGGCCAGTGGTAAGAGGTTTTTTTTAGTTAACCTTAAACTCTAAACCTGGGTTAGGACCCCTCCAGCCAACACTCAGGGTGTGAAAACATGGTTCCAACACCCCCCCCATACTACTTCGGGTGAGGCTTTTCTCCGCGCAAGCAGATCATTGTTGAAAGGGCTAGTAGTTGGAGGGTTTTTTTGGTTGTGTAGAATAATCTGAACCTGGTTCACGCCCCCTTAAGCCAATAAATGGCTCTGTTTCCAAGAGCAAGATATGTTTGAGGGAAAATTGACGTGGCATCCAAGAGAACCAGAACTTGTGATTATCTCCTGAAAAGTGGGAACATAAATACGTTTATACAAAACATCATTAAATCTTCTTTGCTTCCTTCGCAACTAAACTACATGAGTGGTTGTCTCGGTTCACTGAGAAGCAGACCTGTTGAGCAGACCTGTTGGAATGGAAACGTGATTACGAAGTGGACTCCTGAGTTGGTTCAGAAATTGGAAAAAGCAGACAATAGTATCATGCACACAATATATTATTGGATTGAAAAAATTTTGGGTGGATTTGTCATTGAGTTTTCCATTGATATATTTTTTTCCTACTTCGAAGCAGAAAGAAGGTTTTTCAAGGGTCTGTGAGGTAATTTTCTATGCTCTTTGAAGCTATGGCTTAAAATTCTCCTATGTGAAAAAGGTACTTTGTGCAGCCACACTGAGCGAATGTTTAGAAGTGGTCCACCTAGCTCTACGCACAATGGAAAAAATTATAGAGAATATCTAGAAGGATATTTTGTGTATAGTCCCCTCAGAGGTAGATCTGACAAGGACAACAAAGCTAAGGCAAACATTTCGGGCGATTTTGTGCAGGCAGAAGATAATAAAACAACTATGCTACATATCCCATCCACCCCACTCCTAAGTCCACCTCACACTCCACTCCACCTCCACCTCCACCTCCACCTCCACCACCAGTATTCGATATGGATAAATATATTAAGATGTAGATTTTTAAGGGTGTCAGGAATGAAGATACCAAGCAATTCTAGTTTGTTGCAAAGGCTGTATTGAAGGCACAACAGTTTGAATATGATGATGTTAAGAAAGTGCAACTTGCTACTGCATTCCAAGAACGTAAACTGGAATGGTACATGAGGTATGTAGAGGCTAATCCAACTATGATAATATATGAGCTCAAGAAATCATTGAATGAGAAGTTTTGAAAGCCAAAGTCATGTGTGCAATGTGTTACCAAATTGAAGGATATCCAATAGGAAGTAAAGGAAACTATATGGGTGGCAGATCAGCGGTTAAAACACATTATCAGAGACAAAAGCTTCACCATTAGTGATGATAAAAATAAGGAATGGTTCATTGCAATGTTGTTGCTGCATTTGTTCCTACCTCTATCTCAGCAGAAGACCGTAACTCAAGCCGAATATTTGGAAATAAAAATGAAATTAGAGGTCTCATCAGTTCAAGAAACACAGTTCGGGGTTCTGCAGATTAAGAGAAAGTTGGCTACCCTACACTTAGAACTTCAAAGTCTGCAAAAGGAGAATGAGAAGTATAGGTGCACAGGAATATGGTGTGTGCGTTGCCAAGGTGAAGGACACTACAAGGAACAATGCCCAGTATATTGTGACTATTTGGCGGTTGGAGGATTGAATCTGATCAAGCCTAATATAGGGGTGGGAGGGGCAAATAACCCTACAATATGGTAAGTGCTATGTCAGGTAAACATACAACACCCTACAGACTATTTTTCTAGGTTAGAGAAATATATTCAGTGTCCCGAGCAATTATATTTAACATTTTGTTGATTGTAGGCCATGATGATAAGAACTGTCACATTTTTGACCTAATGATTGAACAAGGTGCTTCCTATAGAATACAGTCAGAAGGTAGAGGTCTTGATTCACCTGCGTCACCCTCTGGGTGAGGGGGATTTCAGGGCCGAGGTCATGGGAGACGAGGAGGAGCTAGTTGTGGAAGAGGCCAGATTATCTATTATAATTGTGGAGAAGTTGGCCACTTTACACGCGACTGCGAGAACCTGACACACCCATATTTTAGGTATTGTCCATAGTTTGAACATGTAATTGAATATTTCCCTATGTTGGTTATGAAAATGCAGGAAAATAAGACTCGAATGCCTACACATAAAGTTCAGATGATGAGGGTATTGTTGAGATTTATTTTAAGTAAATTTGGAGAAAATATCATGAATATGAAAACAATAGGATTTGTTGCTAAATTGACTCCATCTAATCCTGATGTGGAGTTATTGCATCCTATTTTTTTTGTGATTGATTTTATGATTCAGTTTCTACTCCCAACTATAAAATGTAAGCCCGTAGAGGAAAATTAGCATGAGGAATGTGAGGTGAGTGGAAGAGATGTGCAGATGAAAAACTCTGCTATTGTAATTCTCCTTTTGATGAATGAGATTGCCGATGCCTATGTTTGGTGGACGTAGTCCAGATTGGTTGGGTGAACCATGTTAAATCTGTTGTTTTATGTTTGAATGTTGTGTGTGTGTTTATTTGTTTTTCCGCTGTGATTTGCTCAACAATTGGTATCAGAGTGTCGAGTGATTGATGTCTGCGTTAACGAGAGTTTTGGTTCTATGTTTTAAGTGACCAGATCCATGAGCACAGTTTGAATGAGCTACGGTATTCGTGAGTCTGCTGCGTATGATTGTGGAAACGTGCTATGGATCGATATATAACCTCCGTGTATTTCCATAGTCATCGTGGAAGGTGTGAAGTGAACTAGCGAGGAGTGCAGATTTGAGTGCTTGGACCGTGGAAATGTGAACGCGGAAGAAAAATGCTAAGGGCTCCCGAGCTGTCGAGATGTGATGCTCAAAGCCAAGTTTGGAGATAAGTGTGGCTGGGTTCCACTGTGGAGAATTCGTGAGCCGTGAATGCCACCGCCGTGAGTTGCTGTGCAATGGACCGTGACTACGGTGGAAGTGTGGTTGTTGTGCGTGAAAAATTGAAGTTTGAATTTCGTGGCTGCATACGAACCTTGAAATATATCAGAGCCTGTGGATATAATAGAACTGTGACAAATAAATTCTGTTGAGCGGACCACTGTAAGCGAATTGCTGAGTGTAGAGCGTATCAGTGAAGCAGCATTGAACGGTGAGTGGGCTGTTGAACGGTGGTAGTTTGTTGAACGATGGTGGATTCTCTCAAATCGATTTACATTGAAATGCAATAATGCAATTTGTATTTAAAAAATTCGATTTGTTTTTTGAGTTTTAAAAATTGATTTGTATTTTTTTTAATATCGATTTGAATTATTTTAAAAATCGATTTAAATATTCATTATGAAGTAGTTCCAAAAAGGTTGGCTTCTATCCCTTGTATGGTATATCGATTTACATTGTAATATCAATTTTTGTATATCGATTTTTGTAATATGCCATTATAAGGGCCAGACAGAATATCCAAACCAGTTGAAATAATATTTCAAGTATCCTAAAAATTATTTTTTTTTGATAAGTACTGTGAAGATTTCCTTGTGTTGTGTGAGAAGACAAATTAAGCTATGGAAAAAACACAAAGTGCTCGATTTGAGATCAAGAAGTTCAATGGGAAAAACAACTTCGAGACCTGGAAAGTTAAGATGCATGATCTACTCGTGCAACAAGGCATGGCGAAGGTGCTTTTGGGGAAATCCAAACAACCTTTCGCCATGATAGATGACGAATGGAGTGACATGGATGAAAGAGCACTAAGCGGCATTCGATTGTGTTTGGAGGATGATGTTTTTTTTAACATCGGGTTAGAGAAAACTACTGCTGGTTTGTGGAAAAAGCTTGAAAAGCTATACATGACAAAATCCTTAAACAATAGGATTATTCTGAAGCAACAGTTTTACAGCTTGCGCATGAAGGAAGGTACATCAATTACTGATCATTTGAATACCTTTTATACTCTCTTGGTGCAGTTGGAAAGTATAGAAGTAAAATTTTAATCAGAAGATAAAGCTATAACTTTATTATGCTCGTTGCCCGAGTCATGGGATCATTTTGTTACTTCTATAAGTCTTAGCTCATCAGAAACCCTTGAATTTGATGATGTTGTTGGAGCTTTGTTATCTAAAGAAACAAGGAAAAGGTCAAATTCAGAAACGTCTACATCAGAAGCAATGATGGTTAGAGGTCATTCTAAAGAAAGACGCTTCAGTAAGCAGAACAACTCGCAGTCAAAATCGAAAGGGAAGAAGAGTAAGGTAAAGTGCTATTTTTGTGGCAAATCAGGACATTTGAAGAAGGACCGTTGGAAGAGACAACAAACATCCAAAGGAGACTCTTCGATAAAGAAGAAAGAAGAAAACACGACAGATACAGGTTCGGCATCTGTTTTAGGTATGAGTGATGAAGTGTTATCAGTTAGTTTGTCTAATCATGATCAACATTGGTTGTTAGATTCTGGTGCGAAAAATCACATGTGCATTCATAGAGAATGGTTTAAATCTTATAAATCAATCAATGATGGAGTTGTTTGCATGGGAAATGATGTCTCATGTAATATTGTGGGAATTGGAAGCATCTAGAATAAAATGTTTGATGGGACAAATACAATTTTAACTGATGTAAGACACGTGCCTGAACTCAGAAAAAACCTCATTTCTCTAGGAGTGCTAGACACAAATGAATATAAAACCTTTATTCAAGGTGGAGTAATGAAATTTTATAAAGGAATTTTACTAGTAATGAAAGCAAAGAAGGTTGGAAATATTTTTCAGTTAGAAGGAAGAACATAGTAGATCATGCTTCTACAGTATCTGAAAATGACAATAATTCTATTTGTCTATGGCATCAAAGGTTGGGCCATATGAGCGAAAGAGGATTAAAATTTTTATTTGATCGTAAGTCACTTCCTAGTTTAAAATCTTCTAAGTTAGATTTCTGCAAACATTGTCTATATGGGAAGCAAAGCAAGAAAATTTTTAAAACTAGAGAACATACTAGTAAGGGAATCCTTGATTATATCCATTCTGATGTTTGGGGTCCATATCCTACAACCTCATATGGAGGATTTTCATATTTTGTATCTTTTATTGCTGATTTCTCTAGAAAATTATGGGTCTACATGTTAAAGAAAAAGTCTGATGTATTCACAGTTTTTAAACAGTTTAGAGCATTAGTAGAAAACATCACTAGAAGAACCATTAAATGTTTAACAACTAACAATGGTGGTGAGTTTACTTCAACGGAATTTGATAATTATTGCAAGGAAGCTGGGATTGAAAGACATAAAACTACTGTATATACTCCTCAACAAAATGGAGTTGCTAAACGCATGAACAAGACTCTCTTAGAGAGAGCAAGAAGTATGCTTAGTAACGCCAATTTGCAGAAGGAATTGTGGATAGAAGCGATTTCTATGGCTTGTTATTTGATAAATCGATCACCATCAACTGCAATAGGATGCAAAATTCCTCAATCGGTATGGAAAGGTAATCCTTGTGATTATTCTAAACTGAAAGTTTTTGGTTGTGATGCATATGCTCTAATTACGAAACATCAGCATTCTAAATTAAATCCTAAATCAAAAAGATATATCTTTGTTGGATATGGTGATGGGACTAAGGGATACAGGTTGTGGGATCCTACTACTCACAAGATCATCATTAACAGAGATGTTGAATTCAATGAATCTTCACTCAATAATCCAGATGTAGATGATAAATTGAAACAGGATAATGTACCTAAGTTTCAAAATATTCAGATTGAAACCAGTTCAAATAATGATGATAGTCTAGATGAACAAGTTTCAGATGCAGATCATGAACATGTTTCAGATGCAGATCGCGAAGAAGTTCCTACAGACAATAATCAACAAATTGTGGAAGAACCAGAAACATCTTTAAGGAGTTCCACGAGAATCAGACGTCTTCCTAAAAGTTATGATGATTATGTTACTTCAGTTTCTTTAACCACTAATGATGATGAACCTTTGTGCTATCAGGAAGCTGTAGAAGGTTCTAACAGTAATAAGTGGAAAGAAGCTATGACGGATGAGATGAAGGCATTAGACAAGAATGCCACATGGGATCTGGTAGAACTTCCTAAAGACGTAAAAAATGTGGGATGTAAATGGGTTTACAAATTGAAAAGGGGTGTTGATGATAAAGAAGACAGGTACAAAGCGAGGCTGGTCACAAAAGGTTTTTCTCAGAAAGCAGGAATTGACTTTCATGAGATATTTTCACCAGTTGTAAAAATTGTTTCAATTTGGATTGTGTTAGAATTAGTTGCTTTACTTGATTTAGAATTACAACAACTAGATGTTAAAAATGCATTTTTACATGGAGATTTAGATGAGGATATTTACATGGAACAACCTGAAGGGTTTGTTCAAAATCGCAACAAGAAATTTGTCTGCAGGCTCAAGAAATCATTGTATGGTCTGAAGCAGTCATCTCGACAATGGTACAAGAAATTTGATTCTTTCATGTTGAGTTAAAATTACATAAGAAGTGAATATGATCATTGTGTTTACTTTAAGAAATTGAATAATGGCATGTTCATTATCTTAGTGTTATATGTTGACGATATGCTTTTAGCAAGCAAAAGCATAATAGAGATCAACAGGTTAAAGGCTCAGATGGCTAGGACGTTTGATATGAAAGATCTAGGAGCAACAAGACAGATTTTGGGCATGGATATTTTCAGAGATAGGAGCAATGGTAAGCTGTGGTTATCACAAAAGAAGTATATTGAGAAAATACTCTTAAGGTTTGGTATGAACAATGTGAAGCCTATTTCAGTCCTTTAGCTTCCTATTTTAAGCTTTCTTCAAGTTTATGTCCTAACACAAATGAAGAAAAGTAATATATGTCTCAAATTCCATATGCCAATGTAGTAGGTTGTTTGATGTATGCGATGGTTTTTACACGACTAGATATTTCACATGCAGTTGGGGTTGTCAGCAGATACATGGAAAATCTAGGAAAAGAAAATTGGTCAGCAGTGAAATGGGTGCTTCGGTATCTGAGAGGCACAAGTGATTATTGTATCACTTATAATAGAAGTAGTGAATTTGTTTGCGGATATGTTGATTCCGATTTTGCAGGTGATTTGGATAAGAGAAGGTCAACTTCAGGATATGTATTTACTCTTGCAGGTGGAGCTATAAGTTGGATGTCAAAGCTACAAAACATTGTTGCTTTATCCACTACAGAAGCAGAATACATAGCTGCTTCACATGCTTGCAAAGAAGCGGTTTGGTTGAAAGGTTTGTTTGGTGAGTTTGGTAAGTTGCAGGACAACATCAAGTTATTTTGTGATAGTCAAAGTGCAATTCACTTGGCTAAAAATCTGGCCTATCATAGTAAATCAAAGCATATACCTATCAAGTACCATTTTGTAAGACATTTTATCATTGAACGGGGAGTCTCTCTTGAAAAAGTGCATACAAAGGAAAACTGTGTAGACATGTTCACGAAACTAGTTTTATTAGAGAAGCTACGATGGTGTTTGGCTTCTCTTGGCTTGCAGAAAAGATAAAAACAATAATGGAACAAGGTATCAGGATAATTGTTGTCAAGGTGGAGATTGTTGATATTTATTTTAATTAAATTTGGAGAAAATCTCATGAATATGACAACAATAGGATTTGTTGCTAAATTGACTCCATCTAATCCTGATGTGGAGTTATTGCATCCTATTTTTGTTGTGACTGATTTTATGATTCAGTTTCTACTCCTAGCTATAAAATGTAAGGCTATAGAGGCAAATTAGCATGAGGAATGTGAGGTGAGTGGAAGAGATGTGCAGATGAAAAACTCTACTGTTGTATTTCTCCTTTTGCTGAATGAGATTGTCGATGCCTATGTTTGGTGGACGTAGCCCAGATTGGTTGGGTGAACCACGTTAAATATGTTGTTTTATGTTTGAATGTTGTGTGTGTGTTTATTTGTTTTTCCTCTGTGATTTGTTCAATAGGCATAGCCACACAATGAATAACCTAGCATTAATATTGTAACTAGAAGTGGAATAACAACTGGTGCAGATCAAGCTGAAGAAAAAAACCTATTACAGATGTCTATGTTTGGAAAGCCCCTGAGAAGAAGGAAGGAATTAAATTTGATCTGGACTCATGCAAGAATGCAATAAAATACATAAATACATATAAATGTAGAGTTGAAACATAAATAAGACTTCATTTTTCATTAATATCTCATAACTGAAATATGCTTACAGACATAATGGAAATAAACTAGCTAGGGCACTGGTAGCTTATCTCTTAGAAGATATGTGGTGGCTACCTACCTCTGTGTTGTGTTACAATGAGGCTCGAAGGCCTATTTATTATTGAGAAACAATGGAAAACCCTAAAAATCCAAAAACATAACCCTAGGAGATGAAACACGAGACTAAGGGCCATGTCGGGGTAAATTGGTACATCAATTTCCTGGGGGTGTAACTTTGGCATACTATCTTCAGTTGATGCACCTGATACATCGTTAGAAAGATTTGTCCGAGGAATAAAAATTCTGATCACAAATATCTAATTTGGAAGACTCATATTTTTTGAACCTTTCATGGCCAACAAAACGTCATTTAGGGCCTCAAAACGGTTGCGGAAGTTCAGGACCTGAAAAAATACCAAATATAATACATTGTGCTACAATTAAAGAAACTGAAAAAATGAAAGAAAAAATGGTGGTGGTCCAAGCGGAATAGGCTGGTGGCCACCAATATCCACCTAGATTATTCCTCCCCCCTTAGGAAGCAATGGTCCACATCACGTTGAGTTCCTCCATGAGATGAGGAAACTCCTACTGAAATTGGTCCTTGGTGAGCCACTTGCCCTGGTGAAGGAGTTGGCATGCTTTAACAACTGAATATAGCTAGATCCTCTATTGGAAGGTGCTCTTGATATGTGTGTCCACAATATGATCAGTTGTAGCTTGTTCCATGTAGTCTGGGTTTAACTCTATTGGTGTGAGTTGTTCTACCATGTCGGATGTGTCTAGTAGAGGTGGAAAATAGGGCTGAAGGCAGTATACATTGAAAACTGGGTGCATACCAAGGAATGGTGGAATAATGAGCTCGAAGGCAATGTCCCCTACAACCTTGGTGATGGTGTATGGTCCATATCGGAGTGGGCGAAGCTTGCGGTGGGGTCCAGCGAGGCACTCCTTCTGCAAATGTAGCCACACTTTGTCGCCCACCTGGAAGTTGTGTGTCACCCAATGATGATCATGCCACTGCTTGTACTTAGCATTGAATCTGTCCAATATATTGGCGGATGTGCTGAATGCACTCAATGAAGTTGTTTGCCTTGCCAGCTTTAGACTGGCCATGAGCCAAATCAGCCTGAGTAGTTGCAAATAGTATGGCTACGTCAATGGTACATAGCGGCTAGAATCCCAAGCCCACCTTAAAGGGGCTGTGGTCGGTTGAGCTGTGGAGGGCCCGGTTATAGCTATGTTGTACATAGGGGAGGCTCTCATCCCATGTGCATGGATGCTTTGAGTTTTACATATGCAAAATGTGTACCATCATATTGTTAACGACCTATGTCTAGCCATCAGTTTGGGGATGGAAAGCTATGGAATTGGTGAGCATGGTGTCTAGCATTTACCAGAGGCTAGACCAAAATGTACTGAGGAACCTGTTGTCCCGATATGAAATGATATACTATGGGATCCCAAAGTGTACCCACACTCATTCAAAGAAGAATTTAGTAGTGGCTTCTGCTGTGATATTCTTCTTGCACGCCACCATAATGAACATCTTCGAGAATCTGTCGATGACCATGAAAACACAGTCATTGCCATGCTTAGTAGAAGGAAGGCCTGACATGTAACCCATGGAGATGGATTCCCAAGGTTGACTAGGGGTACGCAACACAGTATAGAGGCCTTGCTTCTTGATGTTTGGTTTTGAAATGGTGCAGGAAGTCCAAGATTTGATGTAATTCTCGACATCCTGTTGAGGGTTTGGCTAATAGAGATACTTCTGGAGTACTACCATTTTTTTCTCGACCCCAAAATTCTCAGTGACCCGACTGTAGTGCACTTACCAAATCATCTTGGCATGCTCGCTTGAAGGAACACAAAGGTGTCCCAGGTGACATAGAAGTTCATCCTTGAGGTGAAAATTTGGAACTCGATTACCATCCAAGAGCATCTTGTATGTGTGCCTAAATTCTAGATCACTCTTATAGAGAACAGGCTAATTAGAAGTCTTGTGCCCACAAGAGTTGAGCACGGTTGTTAGTGCCATGATCAGTGGTCGATTGAGGTAGTCTTCAAAATTATTGGTGCTACCCTTCTTGTACTTGATGTTCAAATGAAACTATTGCAGATATGTGGACCACTTCTCATGGCGATCATTTTGAAACTTCCCTTGTGTCTACATGAACTGCAGGGGTTGGCGATCTGTGTCGATGATCATTTCCTTCCCAAAAATGTAATGCTTCCATTGTCGGCAACCTATGCAATGGAATGAATCTTTGTCATAAGTGGGATACCTCCAGACTGTGCTAGATAGTGTCTCACTATGATATGCCACTGGATACCCCTATTGAGTAAGATCTGCCCCAATAACATAGTCAGAGGCATCTGTCTCAATCTCAAATGGTTGTTGCAAGATTGGTAATTTGAGCACTGGGGTAGAGCAGAGGCGATGTTTCAACTCTTCTAATGCCTTAAGTTGAGATTCAAACAAAAATAATTTTTCTTTCGCTCCTCCCTTGGTGACTTGACTCAAGGGCCAAGTGATATGAGAGCATCCCAACAGGAAACTACGATAGAAATTAGCAAGACCCAGAAAGCTACGAAACTCTGTTAGAGTGGTTGGGGCTAGCCAATCCTGAATGACCTGGATCTTGGTTGGATCCATATGCACCCCCCGTTCATCAATAATGTATCCCAGATAATTAACCTGGGTCATGACAAAAGTGAAATTCTCCAAATTGGCACAAAACTTGTGTTGTCGCAATGTTTGGAGGACTTGTCGGATGTGGTGGAGGTGCTCTTCCCAAGTCTGGCTGAAGATCATGATGTCATCCATGTATAATAATAAAAATGAGTTGGCGAATGGCCACAAGATGTCATCCATGAGCATCATGAAGGTTGCAGGAGCATTCATCAACCTGAAAGGCATGACCAACCATTCGAATAGGCCCTCCTTTGTTTTGAAGGCAGTCTTCCAAATATCAGAGGGTTCGATTGGTACCTGGTGATACCCAGACTTCAAGTCGATATTTCCCATCACACCACTTTCCCATGTCCTTATTTCGCTTCATGGTGTTTTTATTTGCTTGCAGATTTGGTGGGTTATCCTGGGCCGCCTTATCTTGGCTTTGTCCTTTGTTCCGTGGTTTGGGGGTACCTTTCCCTTTCCCTTGCAGAAATATTCCCCCCCCTTGATTTGTCCAGAAGGTCATCAATTCGTGGGATAGGGTACTTATTGTTGTGTCTCAATCTAGTCTCCTAAACTGAGTTCATTTAATTGTCAACCAGGATTTGTAAACTGCTGAAGTGAAATGTACCATATGTACCTAGGTGCTTGTTTCCTAGTGCGTTGTGTGTAGTGTTTTGTGATGTTTTGGTCTTTTATGTTGATTTATGATGTTTTTGGTCTTTTGAAGTTTTGTGTCTACAATGGAAATGTCTAGAAAAACTAATGAAAAGAAATTGGTGGTCAAGAACACAGTTGAGCCTAATGTATGGAATGGCAAATGTAATCAAAAACACTGAAGCAACATCTAAACTATGACTGAATAGAAACAAGAGGTTAATGATGACTTCTTAAACAAATGACACAAACTAGACTTTGAGAAATGATCACTTAAATATGCAAGTTTTCTAACTAGATAATTAGACACTAATCATGATGCAACATTCTATTCTAAGCTCATCTATTCCATGACTAATTCCTAGTTCTATTCTGCAATTTTCAATTGAAGGTCAGAGTCTATTCTCCAAGAGTTATTGGTTTCTTTTCAGGGTAGTTCTGTTGAGGAAGAGCTCTATTTATGGTGAGGAATTTGCAGAGATATTTCAGACCTTGTAATGATGTTATCTTCTGTTCCTAAGGTTATGGATCACTGGTGGTTTTCAGAACAAAAAGATATTTGTAAATAATGAAGGCTGTCTTAGGAATCCTATCAACTAAAGTGATCTACTGTGCAAAGGGTGACAATGTGACTATGAGATATGAGTGCAATGAATTGATTTAAACATGAGCTTAAGATGCTTCTAAACTAGAACAATGTTAAACCATAAGCCATCATCAAACTTTGAAACGAAGTAGCTGGACATGAATTAAATGCAAAATGAAACTCTAGAGCGTTCTAATTAACATGCATTATTCTATGAGGTTACACAATCTGTTTGTTCATCATTAGTGATATTTTGGAAAAGTTCCTTCTTGTGGAAGAGGTAGAACAATTCTGACTGTGAACTTCTATGCAGTTGAAAGCAAATGAACTGAAAGCAATTAAAAAAACTAAATTATCACATCACGGTCATATCTTGAACTTCTTAAGGATGTCTTGGAAGAATTTCTTCTTGTGGAAGAGTGATTAGGACAAGTGCAACTGTGATAGTGAAGCCTAAAAACTACAACTAATTCCTACAATACTATAGCTATTCATCATTCGTTGTTATGATCTGTTGGAAGAATGTCTTCTTGTGAAAGAACTGAAATGAATATAACTACAGTATCTAGTTAAAAACAAATACAACTCCTATCCTACAGTACCATAGTCATTAAACATTCATCATTTTAATTTATTGGCAAAGTGTCTTCTTGTGGAAGAACTGGAACGAATATGACTACAGTAGCTAGTTAAGAACAAATGCAAATTTAACTCCTATCCTACAATACCATAGTCATTTAAACATTCATCATTTTAATTTATTGGCAAAGTGTCTTCTTGTGGAAGAACTGGAACGAGTACGACTACAATATATAAAACAAAACAACTACTAATTCAATATGCAGAACGTAAAGACAGCTAGGAAAAACTTATCTAGTTTACGCAAAAGAAATCCGTTCAAGGGGCAGGGGCCCTCTACCACTTGACGGCATTCAACTCCAAATTAAATCACACCTTCAAGATACTTTTGTCTGCTCCATTAACGATGCAATAGTTTGAACATAATGCTCTGTGTCTTCAAAGACGTAACACAGAGTTTTCACAAAATCTAGCAGCAAATCTAATACAAAATCTCTAACTAAGCTCTCGGCCTACTCAAGAGTTTATAAAGTAAATGCAAGTAACAATAATTACAATAATTCAGGAATGATGTCTTCCTTATCCAAATCATCTTAGGAGTCTTTGAGGTGGCTGCGTGAAGGAGAAAAGACACCTGGACTGTGACAGTCCTAGTAGGAGTCTTCCTTCACAAATGTGTTCACACGTGCATAACCGTACCCAGAATTCATTTCTTCTTCCATGACGAGCAACACACCATGTAGGCACGACGTGGATCATGCCCATATGCGTTTTTCCTCAAGAGGCCACCTGGAACATACTCAAACATAAAGGTAGCTGCAGAATCGCCGGTTAGCTACGGAATGCCTGCATTCTGCAGCTAGTTCCGGTCAAAATGCTTAACAATGGCAACAATCACAAAATTAAACAAGTCAGTCATGTAAACCATTCTAGAAGTAATTTTAACTATTTTTATTGATCAATTGGGTTTAAAATGGAAATGGACAAGGGAAAAATGAGGTAAAATGAGGTGAAGGAAAGCACAAATTTGAGGCTCAACATACCCCCACTGCTGTCTCTTTGCATGTCCTCATGAAAATTATCCTATGAATTCTGAGGCTTCTGCAAGGACATCTAATCCCCTTCTTCTCCTTTGTCTGAATGTTAGAGGCCTTCTGGGTTTCCTGATCACAAGTTTGAACCTGAGGTTTGTGAGTGCCCTGATCAACTTTTTGTTCCTTGTCTTCATCTTCTCATTGGTCCTCTCCACTTTGTCTATATGCAGGGATAAGGTTGAGTTCATGTCAGTTTTGAGCTTGATTTGATCTTTGAGAATTTCATTCTCATTTTTGATGTGTCTATTCAACAATTCCAACTCATACCTATCCCTCCTCAATATATCAATTTCAGTTAGTGGAGGACTGGGGGTTCTCTCTTCTCTTTCTGAAGCCGTTCTCTCTAAAGTTTCCACATAATCATAGATTTCCTGTTGAGCAGGATCAATCTCAGGGGTGCCTTCATAAAAATCTTCATCATCATACTCTTCCATAGATGTTTCTTCATCTTCAATATTTATTACCCCTGTTTGTTTGATTGATGTTTTCTTCAGTTTTCCTTTTAATCTGTGGCTTCTCCTAAGTTGAGAGGAACCCTCCCCTTTTTCTATAACAAATTCCTTGATTACCTTCTCTGCCTTGAGTTGACTCTTGATTCTAGTCAACTTCTCCAAAATGACTTCTTCACTGCTTTCTTGAACCGGTTTGTCAATTTTACCTTTTGGAGTCCTCCATCTCCTACTTCTCTTTGTGGCCTGTGGTTCAGGTGATAGTTCTTTTTCTTCCTCAAAATGATTTATTATTAAGAAATCATCCCATGTATCATTTGATTTAGATAGATGATGCTCAATTAAAATTTTGACTAACCCATGATGATACAGGGTTGTTTCCAAAAACTGAACTCTTCTCTGAACACAGGAAGCCATTTTCTTCAGACTTTGAGACAGGAAATATGGTAGATTCAAATCTTCTCCTAGAAAATGCAACATTAGTCTCATATGGTAGACATAAAATGTCCCATATCTACCCTCACATGTAACAAATTTTTGTAAAAGAAGTAGTATATTCCTCCATTTGCTCTTCAATGCCGTACTGGGAATTCCTTTCTTGAACACACTAACATCCATGTTTGGTGATTTTAAGATTTGTTTCCATGAGTCATTATGGAATTCCCTATTTTTAAACCATCTTTCCCCAGCTCTGGATAATCCTGTAGCCTCTGCTATAAAAACTTCATTAACAGTAAACTTAACATCTCCTATTTCAACCTCAATGCCTTGGAATGATCTAGCAAACGTTTTGGTGACTTCCTTATGGCAACCATTAAACTTTTCCAAGAATTGGAGCCATCCTATTTGTTGTAGCATCTCCTTGCATTGTGGATAACCTTCTAAATATTTTGATCCTATAGGCTCAATCCTTACGATGAAACCCATGATTTTTCACTATCAATTAACACTCTTCTCTATCCACAAAACAATGGCTTTTACTTTCGGATTAAAAATGGCTTCAAGCTCTAAATAAAAATGGCTTCAATTTTGGAAGAACATACCTTTGAAATAGCTACAGTCTTAAAAATCTCTGGTTTGTATGCCTCTGTTTGAAAAATGCCTTCGAATCCTTGGACTGATGTACTTCTGTTGAACTTTGGAATGATATGGAAGCAATTTCAATTTTCGAGCTAATGTGTCTCTGATAGACAGTGGTAGATGATTTCAAGTTTCTTTTTTGTGCAATACCTCCGTCCTTGATAACAGAAAGACTTCAAACTCAATCACTGAAAAACACTTCTGTTTCTAGTAACAACAGACTTCAAACTCAACCTCTGTCTCTGATAGCAAATGGTATGCTTCAAATTCAACACTACAACCTCTCTGTCTCGGGTAACAACAGACTTCAAAACCAATCACTACCACACCTCTGTCTTTGGTAATAACAGACTTTAAACTCAATCACTACCACACCTCTGTCTTTGGTAGCAAAAAGTCTTCAATTTTAGCACCTCTGTCTTCTGGTAGCAACAGGCTTTAAACTCTACACGGCCACAATTCTGTGTTGACAGTGAAAATGCTCCAAACTTTGTTCTCAGTGATTGAGTTCTCACACCGTTATGCTTCCAATGTACCTCTTCTGTTCTGCCCCTGATGATAATAATGCTTCTGCCTTCGGAATGGAATACTGGCTACGGAATGACGTTATGGCAAATGGTCACGGCATAGAGTGGTGGAGTGAGGTGGAGGATTGCATTAATGATTTGAGGAGACGGCGGAGGATTTACGACGGCAGGAAAAATCTTCATCATTAAGGAACTTGGTTAAGAGTCGTGGGAATTTCAAATGATTTGGCCGTTTCACCGCTCAAATGCTATTGGATAGAAAATTTGAATTGGAAGATTTAATACAAAGTCTATAGAGGGTTTTGTTTGGTGTTTGATCAATAAAATAATTAAAACAACCTTTCGAATAATTCCACAACTAAACTATGCTAAATTTTTATGAATTGCCATCGTAATTTAAATTTGTTACCTCTGCCCTTTATTTGATGTTTGTGTAGCCTTTGTCTTCTCTGCTCATATTTGGAGGAATCTTTCACAATTTTCTTGATATTTTTGATTCATGAATTCACTGGATCACTTTGTTGTAATTCTGATGTCTGCTGGTTGATGCCTTCAGGGTTTATAGCTGCCAAAAAGACTGTCGGGCTGCAGAAAAGGTGATCAGTTGCAGAATGTCCACTGAGCTGCAGAATGTTCCTGTAGAACACTTCAAACATGAAAATGAAATGTTTCTGGAGAATGGGTGAAATGTTTATGAAAAATGGATGATGGATTATGAAGTGGATAATGGAATAAGAATGATTCAATTCATGGAATTAAGGAACATAAGGGCTGTACTGCAATTCATGGCATATTTTTATTCACTTGCAGCAAGATATCAAATTCTATGTTTTGACATGAAAATGAAGTGAATGGAAGATGGAGTGAAATGAATGGAATGGAATGGAGTGAAATGTGAATGATGGAGGAGATGAAGTATGGATGGATAATGAATGGAGTGAGATGAAATGAATCATAAGTACTATGGCACTGAACTTATGATTTTTATAACAGCTGCTTAGAAACAAAAATGGGAAAAGTTAGAGTGTCAGAGAGAATCTGATTTTCACCCTATCTTTTCTGTATAAAACATGCCAATCAGTGATTGGTTTTCATGTTTATACCTTTATTTTTTTATTTTTTTATTTTGTTTTTTTATTTTGTTTTTTTATTTTTTTTTAATTTTTTTTTTCAAAAGAGAAATGCTTCAGAAAATTTAATCAAGTTGATGAAGAAGAGAGACTCTTCTTCATTAACTTCACATCATTGTCTCCTTGGAACTTCTTGACAAACTCTTCTCTTGAGAGTGGCTTGTGGTATAGCTTCAGTCTATGGCCATTCACAAGAAAAGTGACCTCCTCTTCATCTATAGTTCTGATTTTTACTGCCCCATTATCAAAAACTCGAACAATTTCATATGGCCCAAGCCAATGTGTCTGAAATTTCCCTTGAAAATCCTTGAATTTTGAATCAAACAAGAGAGCCCAATCACCCTCTTTAAATTTCTTCTCTTTGATGTACTTGTCATGCCATCTAGCCCTTTGCGGTTGGACTAGACTTGTTTTCTGAACTGCATCTTGTCTGATCTCATCCAATTCATTAATTTGCTCCAGTCTATGCTTCTGTGCCTCCGTTAGATCAAGTCCTAGCTGAACTGCCATCTTGAATGTTTGGATTTGGAACTCTATAGGAAACAAAACTTGCTTTCCATAAACAAGCTCATAAGGAGTATGGCTTGTTGTGTTTCTCCATGTAGTTCTATAGGCCCACAAGGCTTCAGGAAGCCTATCTACCCAATCTCTTCTATGTAGATGAACAGTCTTTGTTAGGATTCCTTCAATGACTTTATTAGTGGATCCCACTTGACCATTTGCTTGTGGATGATAAGGAGTAGATGTTCTATGTCTGATTTTGTACTTCTCCATCATTTTCTCCACTAGCCTTGATGTAAATTGAGCTCCTTGATCTGTAAAAATTTCCCTTGGGACACCAAAACGAGTAAAAATATCCTCAAAAAGAAAAGTAACTACAGATGATTCATCAGCAACAAGTAATGGTTTAGCTTCTACCCACTTAGTAACATAATCAGTGCAAACTAATATGTATTTCTTTTGTCTTGATGGAGGACTAATAGGTCCTACAAAATCCAAGGCCCATTTTTCAAAAGGTTCAATGTGTACCTGAGGTTGTAATGGCATCTCACCTGAAGGAGAAGGTTTCCCTACCCTTTGGCAACTGTCACACCTTTTTACATACTCCCTTGCATCTTTAAACAAAGATGGCCAATAATATCCTAAATTAAGGATCTTATAGGCTGTCCTCTTGTCTGCAAAGTGTCCGCCACAAGGTTCATCATGACATGCCTTGAGAATTTCAGGCATCTCATCTTCACGAACACACCTTCTAATGATCAAATCTTGACCTGTCTTGTACAACTCATTAGCGACCCATGAATATCTTGCACTATCATTAATGATTTTTCTTTTATCCCTTGCATTCATAATTGAAGGAAATTTTCCTGAAACTAAATAATTGGCAATATCAGCAAACCATGAAGTTTGAGTAGAGATTGCAAAAAGATATTCATCAGGAAATTGATCTTCAACCGGAGTGTCATCTTTGATATTTTGAATTCTAGACAGGAAATCAGCCACAGTGTTTTGTTTTCTAGGCCTATCTAGAATAGTAATGTTGAATTCTTGCAATAATAACAACCATCTTATAACTCTACCATTAGTGATTGATTTATTCATTAAATATCTAATGGCGGAATGATCAGTGTGAATAAAAGTTTCATAGCCTGTTATATAGTGTCTAAATTTGTTAATGGCATGAACAACAGCTAAAAACTCTTTTTCAGTTACAGTATAGTTTAACTCTGCAGGAGTCAAATTTTTATTGATATAATAGATGGCATAGGGAATTAAATCTTTCTGTCCCAATACTGCTCCCAGAGCTGTATCGGAAGCATCTGTCGAGATATGAAAAGGTAACTTCCAGTTAGGTCCCCTTAATATAGGTGCTTCGGAAATTTTGGTTTTCAGGGTTTCAAAAGCTAACTGGCAATCAGAAGTCCACTTAAATTCACAATCTTTGGTGAGTAATTTGAAGAGAGGAGATGCTATTTTGGTGAAGTTTTCTATAAATCTCTGATAGTACCCCGTAAATCCTAGAAAACTTCTTACATCTCTTTGACAACTTGGAATGGATAGGTTAGAAATAACTTCAACTTTCGCTTCATCAACTCTAATCCCATCCCCCGAAATGTGGTGCCCTAAAACAATACCTTCAGTGAACATCATAAAACATTTTTCATGACTAAGAGAAAGGTTTGCTTCTTGACATCTTTTTAAGACCTTTTCCAAGTTTTCTAAAGCCTCTTCAAATGTATCCCCATAAACTGTAAAATCATCCATGTACACCTCTACACAGTCATGTATCAGATCAGAAAAAATTCCTAATAATGCCCTTTGGAATGTTGCAGGTGCATTGCACAATCCAAATGGAAATACTCGGTAGGCATAGGTACCCCAAGGACAAGTAAATGTGGTTTTATCTTGGTCTTCAAGTGCTACTTGGATTTGATTGTAACCACTAAATCCATCCAGGAATGAAAAGTACTTTTTACCTGCTAATGTATCTAATACTTGATCTATGAAAGGTAAGGGAAAATGGTCTTTAAGAGTAGCTTTATTCAGTTCTCGGAATTCAACACACACCCTCCACTTTCCATTTTTCTTAGGTACAATTACTAAAGGGGAAACCCACTGACTATCTGAAATAGGATAGATGAAGTTAACATTTAACAATTTTTGTAATTCTTCCTTGACAATTTCCCTAAGATTTGGATTCATCCGTCTTTGAGGCTGTCTAATTGGTTTACAATTTGCCTCTATATAGATGTGATGAGTACAAGTCTTGGGACTTATCCCTTTCATGTCAATGTATTCCCATGCATATGCAGAAGAATGTCTCTGTAATACTTTGACTAGCTCTTCTTGTTGAGATTTTTCCAGGTTTTTGTTTATATTCAAGGTCTTGCCTGGAAAAATTTCACTTGTAGAACTGCCAAATTTTTCCATAGAATGAAGAGACATTTGTCTAGATGACAAGAACTCAATATTGGATTTCTCTTGAAATGATTCTTGTTTGTGCTCTGGAGAAGATTCAAAATTTTCTAGAGTATTCAGAATTTGATTATCTTCACTAATTTCTGAAATTGTGAAGAGTGGTTGCAAATATTCTTCATCCTCTATCCATTGAGTGTCATCTAGATCTATAATTGTCCTAGCTGGAGGATATAAAGTGAATTTCTTTGTTAAACTTCCATCATAAATATACATATCACCGGACCTACAACTAATAAAAGCATCAGCTGTAGCCAACCAAGGTCTTCCTAGTATAACAGGATGGCCTCCTAGATTATTCTTGGGTGTAAGGATCATGAAATCCACAGGGTACTCCCAAGAATCTAGGGACACTGGAATATCTTCTATTACCCCATCTGGTCTGATCACAGATCTATCCGCTAGTTGTAATAGTGTGGGTGTAAAGAGAAGATTAGGAAGTTTCAGTTTGTCCATGATTTGTCTACTCATGATATTTATTGCTGCTCCTAAGTCAATGAGTGTGTTTTGAATTTCAATTCCATCGATGTGAATTTTGACAACTGGATTTCCTGGGTCAAGGTACTTTGGAATAGTAGTCTTACCCATCATAATGTCTGCTATTTGTCCTACCAGTTGAATTCTCTTGGTTTCTCTTATTCTTTTCTTTGTTGTCTTCATACTCAACTCCTTTATTGTTTTGGCTAAAATTGGGATTTCCTTGATGGCTTGCAATAATGGAATTTTAATGCAAACATTTATCAATTCATCCAAGAAATCATAATTAGGCACCATTATTTGTTTTTCTACACCTTTGTCAATTTGTAATCTTTCCGGAAAGGGAGGTATAGAAGTAGATGTGGATGGTTGCTCTAATACCGGAGTTGGGCTTATTGGATCTTTTTGTTTCAGTTTTTCAATGTTTTGGCCTTGAAAGGATGTTTCTTCCTCAAGACTTTTATTAACCCGTAGGGAGTCTTCCTCATAATTATCTTGTTCTTGTATGATCACAGAAGGTTTCCTCTTCTCAAGTATCCTTCCAGACCTAAGTTGAACATCACTAAGGTCTAGAGGAGTAATTAAATAAGTTGGAAATTGTTGTCCTTCTATCATGTATGTATTCTGAGGGTTCTTATTATTGGGGTTTGGTATGGGCTGAGCTGGCAATTGATTGGATTTTTGAGGGAATGGTAATGGAAGTGGTTGATTTTGATGAGGTTGGTTCAGATGATGTTGTTGAGAATTTTGTTGAAAATTTTGTTGAAGATTCTGAGGAAAATTTTGTGGATATGGTGGATAGGATGGTGGATACTGATAATATGGAGAGTATCTTCCATAGGAACCTTGTGATCCTTGTGCCCAAGCTTGAGATTGATTTTGAAATTGGGGCCAAGGTTGCTGCCAAGAATTCCAAGGTGGAGGTTGATTATACATTTGATCATGAAATCCCCGTGTCTGAGATCCCTGCCAAGGTCTTCTAGATACAAAGTTAAGAGATTCTGTGGAATCTGTAGGAGTTTCTTCTTGAAAAACAGCCTTGAGACCAGGAAGAGAAGGACAATTCTTGGTCTCATGTTTCTCGGAACAAATAACACAGGTTTCTACAACTTTACATCCAAAGGGCACTCTCTTAAGGCATGTTTCTTCCTACATTTGGGACAAAAGATTGCCAAGGCATCAGATTCAGCCTTTTGCTTGTTTTGTATCTTGAGGGTGTCTATTTGTTCACTAAGACTCCCTAAGATGTCATATTTAAAATCATCAAGCATGTGTCCTATTTCTGATCTACTTACCGTCCCAGAAGCAGATTTACTTGCCCTTGCAAGAGCAGGATCTCTTGGACCTTTGACAGTTTTGGATTTCCCTCTGGAAAGGTTGATACATAACTCAGATATTTTAGGTAATGTAAGTTGTGATATATCCCCTTTTCCCATCATGTTAAGGATATCCAACCATTCATCCCTAATGGTTTTCAACAAAAGAGATTTTAAAGTGTCTTGATCTAGGTTTTCCATTTGTGCCCTTTTTATGTTGTATTTAAATCTTTCCAACAAATCTTCTAAGTTTTCATCTTCTTTTTGTAACATCTTGAACATTTCTTCCTTATGATTAACCGGCATACAATAATCCAAGTATCTCTCTAGAAATGCTTGTTTCATGTCTTCCCATGTCCTAATGGAACTACTGCTTAAGCTCATAAACCACTTCAACGCTGCTCCTTTCAGAGTTGAAGGAAATAATTTCAATTTTTGGGCATCTTGAAGGTAGTCATAAGTCCTACACAGTACTTCAAATTCGAATAAGAAAGTTTCAGGATCCTCAGTTTTAAGTCCATAGAAGTTCGGAAGGACAGAAGGTGAAATGTTTTTCATGGTTGTATTGGTTTCTCCATCAAGTATATGGAACCCAAAAGAGCTTCCTATTCTACCTCTTCCTCCATCTGCACCTCTACCTCCTCTTCCTCCTTCTCCTCTACCTCTTCCTCTACCTCCTCCAAATGTGTTTTCTCCATTAACAACTCCTCCTCCTCCTTCTTCTGCCATGGTTGACTCTCCTGTGGAAGTAGAAAGATTTGTATCCTCAACAAAAGTTTTTGGATCCTCTTCTATGGCAGGTTCAATGGATGAAGTGGAAGGTTTCTCTAATGGAATAGGTGACCTTAGAACTTCTAGAAGTCCAGGATCAGTAAAGGATGGAAGATGGGTTTGAGTTGAAGGTGTACTAGTTCTGGATCTAGATGAAACAAGTGGTGTTCTAGATGTCAAACTTCTGCCTCTGCTGCTTATAAATCTTCCTCTTGAATCTCTCTCCCTACGCATAAAATTTTTTTTGGATGCTAAGAAACAAAGGTTACCTAGTTTTCACTTCCCCGGCAACGGCGCCAAAATGTTGTGCCTCAATCTAGTCTCCTAAACTGAGTTCATTTAATTGTCAACCAGGATTTGTAAACTGCTGAAGTGAAATGTACCATACGTACCTAGGTGCTTGTTTCCTAGTGCGTTGTGTGTAGTGTTTTGTGATGTTTTGGTCTTTTATGTTGATTTATGATGTTTTTGGTCTTTTGAAGTTTTGTGTCTACAATGGAAATGTCTAGAAAAACTAATGAAAAGAAATTGGTTGTCAAGAACACAGTTGAGCCTAATGTATGGAATGGCAAATGTAATCAAAAACACTGAAGCAACATCTAAACTATGACTGAATAGAAACAAGAGCTTAATGATGACTTCTTAAACAAATGACACAAACTAGACTTTGAGAAATGATCACTAAATATGCAAGTTTTCTAACTAGACAGTTAGACATTAATCATGATGCAACATTCTATTCTAAGCTCATCTATTTCATGACTAATTCCTAGTTCTATTATGCAATTTCAATTGAAGGTCAGAGTCTATTCTCCAAGAGTTATTGGTTTCTTTTCAGGGTAGTTCTGTTGAGGAAGAGCTCTGTTTATGGTGAGGAATTTGCAGAGATATTTCAGACCTTGTAATGATGTTATCTTATGTTCCTAAGGTTATGGATCACTGGTGGTTTTCAGAACAAAAAGATATTTGTAAATAATGAAGGTTGTCTTAGGAATCCTATCAACTAAAGTGATCTACTGTGCAAAGGGTGACAGTGTGACTATGAGATATAAGTGCAATGAATTGATTTAAACATGAGCTTAAGATGCTTCTAAACTAGAACAATGTTAAACCATAAGCCATCATCAAACTTTGAAACGAAGTAACTGGACATGAATTAAATGCAAAATGAAACTCCGGAGCATTCTAATTAACATGCATTATTCTATGAAGTTACACAATCAGTTTGTTCATCATGAGGGATATTTTGGAAGAGTTCCTTCTTGTGGAAGAGGTAGAACAATTTTGACTGTGGACTTGTATG
The DNA here is from genome assembly GCA_034641835.2 of Pinus albicaulis. Taxonomy (NCBI): domain Eukaryota; kingdom Viridiplantae; phylum Streptophyta; class Pinopsida; order Pinales; family Pinaceae; genus Pinus; species Pinus albicaulis. The sequence goes on along the minus strand of CM076580.1, from coordinate 723,645,410 downwards.
CAATTGAAAGCAAATGAACCGAAAGCAAATGAAACTAAGTTGTCACATCACAGTCATATCTTGAACTTCTTAAGGATGTCTTGGAAGAATTTCTTCTTGTGGAAGAGTGATTAGGACAAGTGCAACTGTGATAGTGAAGACTAAAAACTACAACTAATTCCTATGTTACTGTAGTTATTCATCATTCATTGTTATGATCTATTGGAAGAATGTCTTCTTGTGAAAGAACTGGAATGAATATAACTACAGTATCTAGTTAAAAAAACAAATACAACTCCTATCCTACAGTACCATAGTCATTAAACATTCATCATTTTAATTTATTGGCAAAGTGTCTTCTTGTGGAAGAACTAGAACGAATATGACTACAGTAGCTAGTTAAAAACAAATACAAATTTAACTCCTATCCTACAATACCATAGTCATTAAACATTCATCATTTTAATTTATTGGCAAAGTGTCTTCTTGTGGAAGAACTGGAACGAATACGACTACAGTATATAAAACAAAACAACTACTAATTCAATATGCAGAACGTAAAGACAGCTAGGAAAAACTTATCTAGTTTACGCAAAAGAAATCCGTTCAAGGGGCAGGGGCCCTCTACCACTTGACGGCATTCAACTTCACAATTAAATCACTCCTTCAAGATAATTTTGTCTGCTCCATTAACGATGCAATAGTTTGAACATAATGCTCTGTGTCTTCAAAGACGTAACACAGAGTTTTCACAAAATCTAGCAGCAAATTAATACAAAATTTCTAACTAAGCTCTCGGCCTACTCAAGAGTTTATAAAGTAAATGCAAGTAACAATAATTACAATAATTTAGGAATGATGTCTTTCCTTATCCAAATCATTCTAGGAGTCCTTGAGGTGGCTGCGTGAAATAGAAAAGACACCTGGACTGAGACAGTCCTAGTAGGAGTCTTCCTTCACAAATGTGTTCCCACGTGCATAACCGTACCCAGAATTCATTTCCTCTTCCATGACGAGCAACACACCATGTAGGCACGACGTGGATCATGCCCATATGCGTTTTTTCTCAAGAGGCCACCTGGAACATGCTCAAACATAAAGGTAGCTGCAGAATCGCCGGTTAGCTACAGAATGCCTGCATTCTGCAGCTAGTTCCGGTCAAAATGCTTAACAATGGCAACAATCACAAAATTCAACAAGTCAGTTATGTAAACTATTCTAGAAGTAATTTTGCCTTGTCTGGAGGTCATGGCCATGATATTCTTCTTTCCCTCAGGGCCGATCATCATGATAACAAATTTCCCGATTTTGGAAATGTGCTTCCTGCATTGTTTTGTAGTAAACAAAGAGATGGTGGCAGGTGGTACAACCTCCAGTATCTTGTACAAATTATTTCCCAAAGTAACAATAACAACGCGAGGTCAGGACTCCTATACAGCATGTCACTTCCACAAGTATGGTTGGCCTAATATTACATCAAAAACATCAAAAGGGGAAATGTCACATAATACCTCATCCATGAAGGGCTTGATGTTGTAGGGAAGGCAACATTTTTGGTTGACGCGAAGATCCCGTCCTTGGTGAAGCCACCCAATTTTGTACGACTGTGGTTGTGTTGTGGCTGGAAATCCCAACCGCTTCATGACCTTTGTTGAAATGAGGTTCTTTTGGATCCCAATGTCGAAAATGAACTATAGCGGGGAACCCTTTAATCACATCTCGTAATGGAAGAGGCACTCCTCCTCCTATGGATCTTCCTATTCGTCCTTCTACATCTTCAGGGTGGAAATGGTGGCGTTGGGCTTCACATCGATAATTTACTTCCATTTTTCACTCCCCTTGTTAGGTTCTAATTCAATGTTAGAGCATGCATCCAATTTAGAAGCCTTCAGCTCGACTACTAGTGACGTCTTGTCCCGAAAAAAACTTGTGTTGTGAGTGGAGCTCTTAAGGAACTCACACCACGTTCCCATGTCCTTCTTTGGCTTCATGGTGTTGTTCTTTGCTTGCGGCTTTGGTGGGCTATCCTGGGCCGCCCTGCCTTGGATTTTTCCTTTGTTCCATGGTTTGGGGGCACCTTTCCCTTGCTTATGATTTGTAGATCCAAAGTATTTCTTCTTTTGTTTGAACTTCTGCTCAATCTTGGAAACATACCGGTATGCTGCACCAAACAAGGAGATATCGAGGAACTCCATTTCCTCCTGAATGTATCTATGAAGAAAAGTGAAGTACTTCAACACCAAATGTTTATCTAAATCTTTGATACCAAATTTTGTGCACAGGGTATGAAATAAATTCGTCAGCTCATGCACATCTTGATCCCTTTGTTGCCGCATCGTAGTCCATTGTATGTAGTTGTCCTCATAGCTCCCCATGGGATAATATTGTTCCTTGATGGAATCTTGGAAATAATTCCAAGTGGGTGTGGCCAAAAACAGAGAGGGTTCAATCTTGTCCTTTTTCTCATAGTAGGTTTCCCACCAGTCCTTGACACAGGGGGTGGCTTTGAGGAGTGAAAAAGTAATCATTTCTCGGTTGGAAAAGTCATGAACCGTGAAATACCCTGATAATATATTCAACCATATATCTATGATGTATGCATATATTTGGCCCTCAAATATGGGAATGTCAAAGTTATACTTGTACCTTAAAAGGATTTGCGCCTCCAGAGTGGCTTCTGGATGTAGATGCGCCGCTGGTGGGTAGTTGTTGAAGAATCTAGGAAAATTTATCCATCATCATGTTCCTTTGTTTCTCGAGGGCCTCCTCAAGAAATATTTTGATAGGATCTCCTACTATTCTTCTTTATTTTCTTCCCCCATGAACGGCCATTGGGGCTTGAGAGTCCGATCTTGCAAAGGTTCAACCAGATCGAGCCCTAACTTCTTATACCTCGACCTCATTGGGGACATGCAAACAAGGATCGAGAAAGAGAAGACTACTCTAATACCACTAATCCAGAATTATGCAGGAACACAATAAAATACATAAATACACATAAAAATAGATATGCAATAGAAATAAGACTTCATTTCATTAATATCTCATAACTGAAATATGCTTATAGAGAGAATGGAAATAAACTAGCTAGGGCACTGGTAGCTTATCTCTAAGAAGAGATGTGGTGGCTATCTGCCTATGAACAGTGTTACAATGAGGCTTGAAGGCTTATTTATTATTGAGAAATAATAGAAAACCCTAAACATCCAAAAACATAACCCTAGGAGATGAAATTCCAGACTATGGGCCATGTCGGGGTAAATCAGTACATCATTTTTCTGGGGTCGTAACTTTGGCATACTATCTCCATTTGAAGCACATGATACATCGTGAGAAAGATCTATCCAAGGAATACAATGGCTCACAATGAATATTGAGTCTAGAAGACTCATATTCGTTGGACCTTTCATGTGCAAAAAACATCATTTAGGGCCTCAAAACAACTCCAGAAGTTTGGGACTCAAAAAAATGCCAAAAACAGTAAATTGAGCTACAATTAATGAAACTGAAAAAATAAAAAAAATAATGGTGGAGGTCCAAGTGGAATAGGTAGGTGGCCACCGATATCAATCTGGATCAAAACTATAGTGGGAGAATGATACTTTTACTGAAGCTAAGAAAAATTTTATGGACCCCGGTGCATCAACATCAAAAGCACCACCTAAGCCTGTTGTGAATATCATAGAGGAAACTGATCCAACTGAGTTGAAAGTGTTCCTGCAAGCCTGTATCAATATTTTTCACAATAAGAAGGTGGTTGAAAACCTTCAAACATTAATTGATAACTGCGCCCAAGAAATATCAACCTCAGGTGGAATAAAGGGTTGTCAACAAAATCCACAAAAATAAAAGAAGAACTGGATAAGAGATGCACTTAACTGCTAAGACAGAAACTTTGAGATGGACTAGGTTATCCTAGATATGGGATCTGATGCAAATGTCTTACCTAAGTAGACATTGAAGAAAATGGGAGAACCTAAGTTGGAATGGTCTTCAATCCAACTGTGCATGGCTAACCAAGAGAATATTATCCTAATGGTTAGGCTCTCTAGAGTAATAGTTGACATTGAAGGAGTCAAGGTGTTGGCTAACTTTGAAGTCATTGAAATTGTTGATGATGCGAATCCGTATCCTACACTGCTAGGTCTAGACTGGGATTTTGACATGGATGGTATTATCAACCTCAAGTGTAGGAGCATGGTGTTTGAGAACAATGGGACAAGGGTTGTGGTCCCACTGAACCCTGTAGAAGGAGAAATGTATACAGAACTGGTGCACGATGAGTATGCAGAGAACGATATTGACCATGTATACAAGTTAACCGTAAAGGATGAAGATCAGATCAATCCCATGGCATATGAACTACTCAGTTGGGAAAAATATAGTTCATGCTTATAAGATTCAGATGAAGAATTGGAACACTAGCAGAACCGATTACATGAAGTATCCACACTGCGATGTAATCGGGTAACCATATCTCTACATTGTATATCCTCTGAGGTACGATAATTGCCCCACTATGATGGTATAGGAGATTTCAATATGTTTTTAGATACATTTTAAAGGGATGTCCCATAAGAACAGTAGTTCCACACACTTGATCTAGCTCTGCACTCAACCCCAGTGTGTTGGTGGGGAACCCACAAGGAAAACATTTCTAATTGGAGGGAATGTCATTGAATGCTATGACTATGATTCAGAAGCCCAAATACCCAATTGAAAGAAAAATATTACGGCATAGATCATCCGTGCCAACACTTAGCCCATTGGACTATAGTTTGGGGAGAAGAGTCACAGCTGGAGTGGGTTCACATATTCATTCATACATTGGAAACGATACCCATGAACTGGTACCTAGAGACTGAGTTGCAACATGGAAGTGCTGATTGGGCTATGCTAAAAGAAATATTTATTTTTACTTTAATATTTGAAAGTGGATTCCACTACATTGATGAAGCATTACAATAGATTAGAGACACTATTTTTGACATACCAAGGGAACCACTACTGCAGGCCCTACCAGACTGGAATGCGTAGATGAAGGAGGCAATTGAGTGTCAAAATCTGACTAATGAAGAAAATGAGGAGCATCCTAGAAACATTAACATCCCTGAGTCCGAAGGAATGCGCAATCGTTCGACCTGAGATTGAATTGCAATATGTTACTGAACCTGTTAAGACTAGAAAAGTCCACATTGGCACAAAAGAGCAGCCTAATTTTTCCAATATAGGAGATTACTGGGAAGAAGATACTGTGTGAACAATTGCAGAAATCCTCCTTGAATATTAGGAGTTGATCCCCACTAAATTCTCTAAGCTAAAGGGGATTATTGGAGATCTTGGTGTGATGAGGATCAATTTAAAACCAGATGCTAGGCCCATTAAGCAGCACCCTTACAACTTGAATCCAGAGTTTAAGAAAAAGTTCAAGGAAGATTTGGAAAATATGGTTGCTGCAGAAATTATTGAGCCACTGGAGGAACCGTATTGGGTAAGCCCCATGGTAGTTCAAAAAAAGAAGAGAAAAGGTGAAATTAGGATTTGCGTTGACCTGTGCAAGTTGAATGATGCATGTGTACATGATCCTTTTCTAACTCCATTCTCAAATGAAGTCTTAGAAAACATCGGAGGGCAGGAAGCCTATTCATTTACTGATGGATTCTTGGGATATCACCATATCAAGATCGCACCAAAATACCAGATCAAGACTACCTTTGCGATGGAATTAGGTTTATTTCAATATATTGTGATGACATTTGGTTTGAAGAATGTGTTATCCATATTTTTGCACGTAGTTTATTCTTTCAAATATTATATCCACAAGTTCTTAGAAGTATATTTTGATAATTGGACTATTTTTGGACTGTTAAAGAAACATGTCTCTAGCCTGTGCTTAATGCTCGATACTTGTCGGAAGTATCAAATTTCTCTGAATATGAGGAAGTGTGTATTCTACGTCCCTTTTGGTATTTTGCTGGGACATATTGTCTGTAAGCAAGGGATGATGGTCAATCCAGATAAATTTGTCGTCATTATTAATTTGGATCCTCATGAGAGTGTGAAGTAGTTGTGCTTGATATTGGGACATATTATATATTATCGGAAGTTTATTCAAGCTTATGCGCAAATCACTACACCGATGGAGAAGATGTTGAAGAAGGATGCCACTTTCTGTTGGGACAAATACTGTTATAATATTCTGGATATAGTTAAGGAAAAGATGGTGATTGTGCCCTTGGTATTCCCAGATTGGTCAAAGGAATTTCACATACACATTGATTCTTCGTGTATCACATTATGAGTTGTATTGGCACGGTCAGGTCTTAGAGATATTGATCATCCAATTTCATTGTCAAGTTGGAAGCTGTCAAATATTAAGCACAATTATTCAACCACAGAAAGAGAAGGGTTAACCATGGTATATGCACAACAAATATCTTTCATTATCTACATAGAGGTCATTTCAATATGTTCATATATCATTCTTCTTTGAAATTCCTGGTGAACAAGCCTGTGTTGGGGGGGAGATCTACAGGTGGCTCCTTTTGTTCCAGGAATACGATTTTGATGTGATTGTGAAGCCTAGAAGGTTGAATGCAGGACGTAATATTCCAAAACATGAAAAACAAGAATATTGAACATAAAACTGGAAATTGCAGTAAAAATTAGTACATCAAAACATGAGCAAATCATAGAGCCATTTCATTATGTATAATAGTAGAAATGAGTACCATGTCTTGAGGAAAAGGACACTCAAGCTAGGAAAAACAAGCCTCCAATGATCCAATACACCTAATCAAGAAATAATGTTGCTACAAAAAATGCCGAAAGGCCATGACTGCACAATCCTAGTGAGAATAAATGTAGCTGGAAAATAGGAATACAATGATCTGTTGATATAGTGCTCAGAAATTTAGGGATCAGAGATCTAGGCTCTTTAGCACAATTCTAAGACAAACCAGAAAGGTTTTTCGAAAATACACAATATGAAAAATGCAGCCATAGGGCTGAATTATGATCTGCAACTGAATAACTTCTCGGAGGTGGCTAATATGAAAAGAAAATAGCTGATATTCCTCCCTTCTAGCTTTCCGGATGAAGGGCTGCTCCCCTGATTAGAAAACAAGCTCACAAACAAGTTTTGAGGCGATTGTAGGTTTTACCCCTCTACACAAATTGTCTACAAACGAATATTAAAAACACAAAATAAACAATAGCGAGAGCATGAAAAATAAAGCAGATATACAAAGAGATTTTCCCTCGGATCCCAAATCAGGACTACCTTCTTGATTTTTCATTATATTCCTTTTAGTGTTACAACACATATATATACATGCCGAAGCATTCATAAACCCCAATCCATTAACCCTGGATTAGAACATAACTATAGTTCCGTTGATTGGATCTACAAAATACCAGGGGCCGAAAACTATCATGCCTGAAAACCATCTGCAAACCCATCTAAAAAACCACGGGCTAGTTTTCCCATCAAAAAATAGGGTCCAATTTTTTTTTTCCCAGGGCGTTGCCCTCGACCCCTCGCAGGGGGCTACCTACCCCCTGCAAACCCCTAGATAGGGGGGGGCCGCCGCTTCCCCCCCCGGTGGACTTCGCCACGCTTGACACAACATACGGGGGTTGTTGTCCCCCCGCGTGTGCGAGTAATCATGGAGAGAATATAACAGATACCCAACATTCTCCCACTTGTTGTTTTCTTTCTATAGGGGGCCACAAGAGAGCTTAGTCATTAGTCCAACCTTGCAATACCCATTGTTTCTCTACACCAAGAGAACTTCTGAGTGCCCAAAAATGTCGTCAATACATCTGCAACATTCTTCAAAGTGTCCATATTTACCAGCAACACCCCTTTATCCTCAACCATATCTCTCACAAAGTGATATTGAACATCAATGTGCTTTGTCTTTGAATGATAAGCATGGTTCTTAGCTAAGAAAATTGCACTTTGGCTTTCATAGTCTATCCTTATATCTTGCTGCACCAATCCCATACTTGAACACAATCTTTGCAATCAAACTGATTCTTTGCTTACATGAGTGGCTGTTGTTTTCATCCATAAATATTCAGTTGGTTGAACATGTCAAGTTTTCAAGTAGGTTGGTTAGGGATCTAATAAAAATCATGAAAAGATAATTTTATGATACGGTGTGAGCTTTTAGGTTACCTTAAGTTTTTAGGGGATGTATTTAAGTCATTTCAAAGGGAAAAATTCGAATTTGATACTCAAATCAATCAAACTTGTAAAATCTGGCCACCTGTTGGAGTTTTCTTGATTTCATAGCGCATTTAGTGAAAATTTAACTGATTTCGTTGCGAAATCACCTAATAATTCCGCAGTGAATCTGACACCTGTTAAACTAAATTCGCTATGGATTTCAGTTTTCCTGCAATGGTCTTTGCAAATTGATGAGTTTTCAAATTATGAGTGGTTTGAGGTCATGCTGGTCAGGTTAGGGTCACCATTAAAGTATTTTAGCACATTTTTTCATTCAATTACCATATTTTTATGAATTTCATCTCATTATCTTTCCTTATTTATCTTTCATCCATCCTTGTAAGGTGCTACTTCAAAAAACTCGCTTTCACAGTTTCTCCTATTAGAGTCTTCTGTCATACTAGCCTCGTAATCCCATAGCATCTCGCTGTCATCGAGTCTTGACTATGCATGTGTGAGTTTCTAAAAGAGTCTAGCACTGCAAAAAAAGAAGATGGCTACGCAGAGGAAGACAAATAAAGGAGGCCTATAATTCAGATATGAGCCTATAAATCTAAAATTAATCATGGAAGATCCCAGTTTCATGGAGGCTTTCAAAAAAGCAGGGTACATGCAGTTTTTTCAAATACTATAGGGTCATCATATACAGGTTTCACATGATTTTTCATTGAATTTCAAGGGAAATTCTACAAAGGTGGGTATCCTCCATTTGAAAGTTTCACCTGATAGCATTTATCAAGCAACAGGAAGCTCCAGGACAGGACAAGAGTAGTTTAAATCCATGAAGTTCAATTTACAATTGTGATGATTTTCTAAAACTTGAGCATGTAGGAATAAATATGACTATAGGGATTCCTAGAACTTGTCTCAAAGACAACTATTATAAACTACTAATGGTGATACATAAGTACTTTATCTGCAAGGGTAGGTTTCATACAATTTACCTATATCACTTCAAGTTGTTGCTTCATTTCACAGGTAAACAAATAATGGATATCCCTTTATATCTTCTTAGAAGTCTTGGAAAAATGAAGATAAGGTGAAGGGTAGGCCTGAAAGAAGTAAAATTTCTATTTTTCACCATGGATTAATCAAATTTCTAGTGCTAAAAGAGCTGAACAAATTGAACAAAGATTTGGAAACATTTTTGTTTATGAGTGGCTATGAAATAGATGCTCCAATTCCAAGGAAAAATCCCAAGTCCAAGACTGTTACTCCTAGACAAAAGATGGATACCTTGCAGAGACAAAAGGTGATCATCAAGAAAGTTTGTAGCCTTCAACTGAACCCATGAATATAGAGAATGAATTCATTCAAGAGGCAACACCTAAACCAACATCTAGCAAACATGTTATAGAGTCTGCTATAATCAAAAAGTCCAAAAATGTTGCAAAAGGGCCTAAGAGAAGCATAAAGGAATCCACTGGAGGTAAAGGTAGGCTTGAAGATATTTGATAGGAAATAGATATTGCAGAGACTCTTGTAGTGAAACCATTAGAGGTAAAAGGATCCAAAACTAAAAAGAAGGGTCTCACTGCCAAGAATTTAGATTTCTCTACTGGAGATTCAAGTTTTCTGTTTAAACCTGTAAAACCTTTCACCAGATCACATAGTTTTGAGGTTGTTAAAGATGACAGAAAGTAGCAGAAGAAAGATAAAGGAAAAAAGCCATTGGTGGAAGAAATCATAGAATTGTCACCTACTAAGAAAAAAATTACTAAGGGGAAGAAAGGTAAATCCAAAAGGAAGGCTTAGAAGGTGTCTGAGGTAGATTTACTGAAATAACAACTCAAAGATGAAGAAGAAATTGTCAAACAGAGGAAAGGTAAAGAAAAGGTCACAGAGAAAACTTAAGGAGAGCTTCTTAAAGAAAAACTAAGGGAGGCTAGAGAAGAGCTGATTGAAACGAAGATGGAGCTAGATAAATACAAACAAGATAGACAGTTGATAGATGAGGTGGAAAAGAAAGTAACTGATCAGGTCACCTTTTTTGAAAAAACCCTTGCAAATTCCAAGAAATTGTTGAAAAGAACCCAGTCTTTGCGCATCATGATGAAACACACAAGGCAAAGGAAATTATGGTTGCAGGAAGAAAGGAAGAATCTTAAGAGACAAGTGAAAGAATTGAAGGAACAAATGGAAATGGTGAAGGTTGAATTAGAGAAGAAGGGTTTGAAAATAAAGGTTGTAGAGGAACCTATTGAAGTTACTCATGAAGAACCTGCTGCTAAATGAAAGGTAACAATGAACAACATATATTTTTTTTGTCTTATTTAACCATATCTCACTTTCAAGTATACTCATGGACCTTTTCTAGGTATAAAATCCAAATTCTATGAAGTCTGTGGGCAATTAGGCAATTCCGCAACGTGTCCTAGGCTTGAAGCCCAGTTTTTGTTACGGAATTTCTAAAGATGTATTTCTGGTTCAAAACCACCAATTTTGACTTGGTTGAGGAGCTCCAAGGCCTGCATTTACTTTTTTTTTACCACTCAATAGCATCCACTAATCAGAAGTAGCATGTGTATAGCACAAGTGGCCTAAATTTCTTCACTGTGAAATCTTGCTGCAAAAGTGCCTAAAAAGCTCTGTTTTTGTAGAAAAGTAAGTTTTTGGAAATGACCGAAGGATAAAGAGGTTTTTAAAAGGTTATTTTGCATATGAAATGTAAAAGAGTACTAGAGGAGACATTTTTTGAATGGAAACACTTATCAGGGTTTGGAGTTGCCAACTCATCATGTTGCCACATCATCAACATGACAACTCCTCAAAAATAGGAAGAACAATTTCATGAAGATAGTGAGGGTATTTATGTTTTGATTGTGGTCAGTTTTTTTGAAGCACATGATTCATTTCGATGTAGTTGGGTTATAATTTAGATCAATATGTAATAAATAGGCGGTTTTGTTATGTTAAGACTCTAACTCCTAAGTTAGTAGGTGTCAGTTTCTAATTCCAAATATCTAGTTTATGGTTAGACTAGGTGGCAAAAAAAGAACTTAATGATCTAGCCATTTGGCAGATTCGATGTAAAGATGGGATGCCTATTAATAGGTAGTATTTTTATGAATGAATGGTTGGAGAATATTGTATCACACTACTACATTGTAAAATATTTTGATATTCAGTAATACACAATGGATATTTGGCCCTCTTCACCTGAGATTCGAATTAGGTTTTCAATGAGTTCTATGTCTCATGTTTAATATATGAAGCAAGTTTTATGTATAATTACTCAGAATTCTCGGAGAACATGCTCCGATTTCCTTTAAATATTAAACTTTTGTTTTTTCTTCCTGTGTTGTGTGTGTACCATATTTTCATTGAAATTTTCATTTGCCTCAGTTTCCATAAGAAGGATATTTCTCATTGAGTTTCCTGATGTTGACTCCACTAGCCCAATGGTAGCAAGTCCTTTACATTTTCAACTTGCAATCAATCACAATCAAGTTACAGTCATAGAGTTAGCCATCTAATATAGTTTTCATTGCAAATCATAATTTACCTTAAGAGAGCCCTCTCAAACTAAATAGGCTAATATTTAGTTAAAAGTTGGTTGAAATAACTACTCTAAGTTGTCTGGTGGAGCAGCCCATCAGTACCAATTTAGAGATAAAAAATTCCATGTATTTTTCCTCTGTAGTTGAAAGAGCCACTGCAGACTGTCTTTTACTCATCCAACTGACTGCACCTCCAAATAGGCTAAACACATACCCACTTGTAGATCTTCTTTGGTCCAGATCTCCAACCAGTCTGCATCAACAAACCAAAGATGTCCAAAACTCTGTCCAATCCTGGTCTTCCCTGGTAGCACAAACCATAATCAATAGTGCCACGCAGATATCTGAAAACCCGTTTCACTGCTTTCCAATGCTCCTTCCATGGTTTTGACATAAAACTACTCAATACTCCCACTGTATGTGCAATGTCTGGTCTAGTATAGACCATTGCATACATTAGGCTACCCACTACACTTGTATATGGAACACATGACATATCCTTCTCCTCTTCTTGTGTCTTGGGACACTGTTCAACATATATCTTTACACCTACAGGAATAGGAACCTTCATTAGTTTACGATCTTGCATATTGAACCTTTGCAATATTGTCTCGACATACTTCCATTGGTTTAACCAAAGCTTCCTCTTTGCCCAATATCTCTTAATTTCCATGAACAAAATATAGTTTGTTGCAACAATATTCTTCATGTCGAATTTGGAGAACAATTGGGTCTTCAAATCTTGTATAATTTCTTTTTCATTTCCAATCAACAACATATCAACCACATACAAGACCAAATAAATAACGCGGTCACCTATTAATTTAAAATACACACAATGATCCTCTTTGCTTCTGGTGAATCCAAGTCCTTGTATATAGGTTTCAAAATTTTGATACCACATCCTTGGTGAGTGTTTTAGCCCATATAGAGACTTTTTAACATGCATACCAGTTCTTTCTTACCCTTCACCGCAAAGCCTTTGGGTTGCTTCATGTAGATCTCCTCTTCTGGATCCCTGTGAAGAAATGTTGTCTTCATGTCCATGTGTTCTACCTCAAAATCAAATGCAGCAACATCAGATAAAAGTAATCTAATAGAAGTAACCTTGGCAACATGAGAAAAAATATCACCAAACTCAATTCCCGGCAGCTGGGTGTTAGGGTCCTATAAATATAGGATTCATAATTTTGAATTTACTCTATTAAAATCTTGAAATTTTGTACATACCTTTGTTTTCTACAAATTGTATTCCCAAACTAAAAAATGAAAAGAGGGTATGTCCTAAAAGAACAATCAAAGGACAAAAAGAAACAAAGATCAAAAAATAATATTAAATATGAACCCCATCAAAAACAGATCATGAAAGTGTTGCAACTTTAAATGCCACTACTATTTACTTTTCACTGCAAATAAATGATTATGTGCAGCTTGTTCAAAATTCCATAATCCATGATGACTTAAATAGTTTAATCTTAACTTTTTCATGATTTAAATTTCATGTTTATAGATAGAGAATAAAGATTTTGTCAAACAGTTTAAACTTGGCAAATCAATAGATACTTAGAGAACAAATGAGGAGCTCAACAATTTAATCTGAGCCCTCAAATGAAATAAGGTTAAAATTAGATAGTTTCCTGCTTTAAAAGAAAAATGGATTAGGGTTTGCAAGCTCAAATGAACCCATGCAAATAAAGTAAAAAAATGATAGAATAAATGATGGGTAGGTAGAAAGTGGTTTTACAAGGAATGGATAAACATTATCTAGAAAATTACTAATTTCCTTCCCCACAATGAACTCCAGTACTAAAAACCTTCAGTTATAAAGGCTCATAGCATTTCTCTGACATTTGGTGGGACCGAACCCACACTTTACGACTGATTGGTGCTAAGATATTGGAATCCCCTTCATAAAAAAAATCTTCCCCCTCATAAGAAGCCATTTTTCCCCTTCATCATTCATTTTACCCTAATAAAATCCATTTTCTAATTTTAAAACACTTTTTATCTAGGAAAAGTAAAACCCCCTTGACTAATTCCCTTTTTCATACAAAATCCTCAAAACCCCAAAAAATGTTACTTATCCTAAGTATTAAGTGTGAAAGGTTTAAATGGGGCCACCATTATGAAAATTGCGCCCAAACACTTAAATTACACATTACTTAGTGCATATGTGAATACCAGCTCATACGCTCATACAATTCATACTAAAATTTAACCTATATATTAAACTCCTTGTATACCCTTCCCGTATATATATTAAATCATTTTATTAAATATCCCAAACCCATTGTTTAAACATTAACCTATGGTTTATATTTCCCCGCTCTTTCCCCATAGGTTAAAACATTATAAAACCCGCCCCAATGGTTTTAAACATACGTAAATGTTTTATTTTCCATATAAATATTACACCCCTCATACCATCATAAAAAATTGGTTTTATATTAAAAACAAAGGTTTTTAATGTTAAAACTAACCCTGCCACAACAAAATAAAGCCCGAGCCCCACGCCCTACCGCCGCGCAACTCCTCATCTAATCTCCATCGTTCGCATCCCTGTCCTTCGATCCGACAATCACAACACCATATCACATTTTAACTTGCACAATCAACACTCATTTCAAACTTTGCGAAATGGGCTGTTTTGAGACCTTATCTCTCCTCCACACAACAAAATTTAATTGGATTGCATTCGATTTCACAAAAAATGCTTCCCGCATAAAGCCCGCATGATAACCATCAATGGTTTTCTGCCTCCAGTGCCAAATCCACCCCTCCGCTCTGATATGACACACATTCAATGCCTATCCGCTTTAAACATAAAACCTTATAAACTTTCATATGCGCAGAAGCCCTTTTTATTGTTATCTATGTGTTCATCCTCTCGATTGAAAAGAACGAAGACTTGTACGTTGTTTTCACGCCTATAAAAGCCAAAAAAAGCTATTTGAAAATGATATCAAGACTAATGGAAACCTCATTTTTTTTCATAGACCTCCAAAGCCATCAGAACATGTCCAACACCTCAGAACCCGTTTCAAAAGGCCTAATACCTACAAAAACAAGTATTCCTCATAGAAAACAACCTGCTTATCATTTGAAAATATTTTTTTGAAGAAATTAATCTTTGTAAAGCCCATTTACCCACAGAAAGAATGTAATTGCCTGCAAAAGAATACTTTGGATAAAATAATCTAAATACTAGTTAAAGATTTGTTTTACTCCAAGAGTTCACAAAGAAATGAATTTTAAATGATATTCCTTTACAAAAGATTCCAGGCAGCAGAATATAAAGAAGTCATTTATGTAGAGAGAGATAAATTTTCACAGTGAATGGTAAAAGTGAAATGAGAATTCACAATGACAGTGAAAACATAACAGTCAAAGAGCATCAGACTTAAAGTGTATGAGATGAAAGTCAAAGTAAAGGTTAAAACAGAGGAACATAGCAGTTAAGGTAAAACAATAAAATTAAACATGGAGGAAGTAAATGGTAAATAGAGATGAAAATAATTTCACCAACAACAATGAATTTTATTCAAATTAAAATTGAAAACAATTAAAATAACAATAAGGTTAAAATATGAAAACAGAGCAGGAAGGGACATTTTTGCAGAGATTTCCTCTTTAAGTCATAGTTTTTAAGAAAATATTGTGGCCAATCCAAGATGAATTTTGAAAAACTGGAGGAGGTTTATGTTCCTAAGAGGTAAATATAAAAAAACCTATCTCACTTTTTACATAGGTATTAAATAATGAGAGATAAATGCACAAATTTACGGCCTAGTTGTCAGACTGTCCAAAGTTCTGTTTTACACATATGTTTGCAGAGCCTATTGTGAACAACTGGTGTTGCATTGTTGAAAACCCAGAGAGTTTTATCTCACTAACATATGTGTCTACAATAACCTCTTTCACGTTTTTCATATATATCTCGGATTGATATATACAAAGGTATCATTGGACCCTAATTTTGCAGAATTTCTGGAGTAGAATGCACAAAGGAAGGAAACAGTTAGTGACTTGGATGCCTCATCATCAACTAAGAGTTGATATCAAATTCGAATTCTCTTCTTTATCACCATAAATCCATAAGTATAGTTCCAAAAAGATTCATTAGTTTTGAGTGTCCTTTATTTAAGTTATATTTATGTAAAATAGTTTGAGATATTTGTAAAACAATCTTGATATTTTTTCAAGACATTCTAGTTTAGAATTTGTATAAATACTTCATCCTTTGAATTATTATTGTGGAATAAATTGCTGAAGATTTCTATAGTCAATATTTCTGTACTTGAAGGCTTTTTGTTGCAATTTCGAGTAGTAGACTGGATCAAATCATCTAGCATCATATTTCAAGATTCATGTGGTGAGCCATTGAAGTGAAGTACTTTATACTTGTCATTGTTTATCTTCTTATGTTTTCATGCATCCATTATATATTCTAAATTTGAATGATAAATCAGGAGTATTATTACAAGATTTGTTAAAAGCACCCTGTCTTTAACTGTTTATCATTTCTATGTTTTCTACTGATTTTCAGAGTAGGGAACCCTTAATTTCTCCTTCTTTCGAATGACCTCTGTCTACTCCTTCCTTATCTGGATCAAATAATCCTTCATTGCTCTTTATCTTGATCAAACCGCTTCACAAATCAGCCTTCCAAGATCTTCAAAGACTTGTCTATCTTGCCCTGAAAACATTTGAATTTTTGACCTGGATCCTAGATTTTTCTGTTTGACTTTTGACTCCTTAGCCTAATGGACAAAAAGATCTATCACTATCCATCTCACTAAGTGATTTTTTCTTACCAAAATCAAACCAAACCAAACCAAATCAAAACCAAATTGCACAATCATAACTAACCTAATATTTTATAATCAAAACAAAGTTAAATCTTAAAGAGAGAACCCTCTTTGAACCCTAGGAAGGCTAGATCATAGAGTTTAAAAGTAGGTCTTTGGTTATCTCAGAATATTTATTTCTTTAACCTTGAGAAATTACTGAGTGATAACATATTGGCGAACATACTGGGGAAACTAAAATTTTCTTCAGAAATATTTGAAAGGTTCAGATCTGATCTACAATGGTCGATAGTGATCAGACAGATAAAGGTTAAATTCATCCACCTGGCGACTCCAAATCAATTTCACAATCAAGACTCCACTGGAGGAATGAACCTGAAGGAAAAATATGGAAGGATCGGGCTTTCAACTTGGATCTTAATCCAAGACATCATGTTCTTTCTCATTAAGAAATTTTTTCAATGTATATTGTATTTTAGAGAAGATCTTAGATTAGTTATTAATTATTTTCCTTTTAAGATTGTAAATAATAATTCTCCTAATCCCTTTGAGCAACTTTCTTCTGAATCTTATGATGATAATTTTCAAATTAAGAAGCCTCAAATAATCAAGACTGATGTTACAATCCTCGTGCATATTCCTGTACATTCTAAAGTTCCTGATAGATATAAGCCCCTCATTTTACCTCCTATACTCCATGATTTCCCTGTTAACTATTACAAATTTCTTCCTAGATTTGATGGAGAAAATAATAACATCACTGCCCAAAAACATATTCAAGGATTTGAAAATTATCCAGATTTATTTGAGATTGATGAAGATGATGTTAGGATCAAAATTTTTTCTCTTTCTCTGCAAAATATAATAGAAAGTTGGTTCTAGAATCTACCTATTGCAAGCATCTCAAATTTCCAGTAGTTTGTCAAAATGTTTCTTGACAGATGGATAATTAAAGTCAATATTTTTGTGGTCATAGAAGAATATAATGAGTGAAAAAGACATCCAAATGAAAAAATACAACAATTTTTTGACAGATTTAATCAATTTTATTATTCGATGCTAGAAAATATTAGACCTCCTCATGATTCAGCTCTCTTGCATTATCCAAGTGCCTTTGATCCAGAAATAGAATTTTAGTTAAGAGAAAGAGATTCAGAAACACTTGTACAGATGAAGAACATTGTAGTTGATGTAGAAGTTAATCTGCAAATTAGAAAGGAAAATTTGAAAGCAAAATAAGAGAATAAAAACATTACAGATGTAAAACTTGACATTTTGGTAAGTAAAATAGAAGAAATGATACAGAAGATCACTATGAAAGATGAATTTTTTGTTCAAAATCACCATGAAGAAATATAAGATGTTGATAGCCATGAAAAAATTTCTTCTAATTCCAATTATCATAGATGAGAAACTGGATTTATAGATCAATATGTGGAAGAGGAATCTACTGATTTAATGTGTATGTTTGATGACATTCCTTCTTTGGATGATTTTCCTAAGTATGATCATTATGATGATAGTTATGTTCTACAAACTCAAGCTAACTTTATAGAACAATCAGAAGCTAGTTTGTGGGACAAGGAAACTCATTTTCAGAAGATGGAATACATAGATCAGCTAATGAAAATCAGTTATGAAAGTGAGGAAGAAAGAGAAGAAAATGTG
The DNA here is from genome assembly GCA_034641835.2 of Pinus albicaulis. NCBI lineage: Eukaryota > Viridiplantae > Streptophyta > Pinopsida > Pinales > Pinaceae > Pinus > Pinus albicaulis. Next base: position 723,627,222 of record CM076580.1, on the reverse strand, counting down.
GAAATAAGTAAAGATTCTTTACCTCTATGTTTTGATTCATTTCAGTTCATTAGAGACAACTTTCATGCCATCAATAATCAGCAATCTTTAGGAATTGTGATTGACAACAAAGAAGATAATGAAACTCTTGATCAATATATTTCAGTTTCACAATTGTAGTTATCAGTTCCCATTGAAATACGTGATCAAATAATACAGGAGAATTCAATACCACTATGTTTTGAATCATTTCAACTTTTTTAGGAAATGTGGTATAACATATTTAAAGAAAAGGATGAGCAACTTGTTGAAGTTTATGAAGTCCCATGGAATTCCATATCCAATAGATTGCAACCATCCTCACAAGTTTTTCATGATCCAATAGTAGATATGTTGGATAATAAATGCATTCAAAGCCTTTCTCCATTAAGTAACTACAAGTTTCAGAATCAATATGATAAAGGTTTCAACAGTCAAACATTACAATCAGTAAGAATATCGTCACAAATATTATCAGAAAGTTTGCAAGGAGATAAAGATGAAAATAACATTTCAGTTTCATGGCATGGAGGCCATCCAGAACGGATGTACAGTTGTTTATATCAGTTAAACATTAGCGTATATATCTTGGAAGATCCTTTTTAAAAGTTTCTAGAGACAACAAAGGGAATCAAGTATTTCCTTATCCTCTCATTTGTTGACAAGTTTCTAATAGGTTGCAGAATTACAGTTTTGATAATCAACAAGAAAATGCAGCAAAATCTATCAAAGTACATAATGCTTGAATGGTTGCATTGGCTGTTTCATTTTACCTAAATAGTAATTGGACAGCTGATTAGAGTAAGTAGGTAGGATTTAAGCTTATTTCAGTTTTCAGTTTTCAGCTAGTTTTAAAATAATTCATTAAGATTTGAAACCAAGGAAAAGGCTCTAAGATATTGATGATTTATTAGTTTGGTTTGAAGGTTGCAGCACCATTTAGTCTCAGATCAGATTTCAGTTTACAAAAAAGGGTGTAAATTTCAGTTCAAGAGTTTTAGTCATAGAGATTTTATAACAACGCAAATGCATGTTTGGGATTGGCCCAAAGGATCAGGCTACTAGTGAACAATGTTATTGACATTTCACAAGGAGATGCCATCCCCATGTGAAGCCGCTGTTAGGGTCCTATAAATATAGGATTCATAATTTTGAATTTACTCTATTAAAATCTTGAAATTTTGTACATACCTTTGTTTTCTGCAAATTGTATTCCCAAATTAAAAAATGAAAAGAGGGTATGTCCTAAAAGAACAATCAAAGGAAAAAAATAAACAAAGATAAAAAAATAATATTAAATATGAACCCCATCAAAAATAGATCATGAAAGTGTTGCAAGTTTAAATGCCACTACTATTTACTTTTCACTGCAAATAAATGATTATGTGCAACTTGTTCAAAATTCCATAATCCATGATGAGTTAAATAGTTTAATCTTAACTTTTTCATGCTTTAAATTTCATGTTTATAGATAGAGAATAAAGATTTTGTCAAACAATTTAAACTTGACAAATCAGTAGATAGTTAGAGAATAAATGAGGAGCTCAACAGTTTAATCTGAGCCCTCGGATGAAATAAGGTTAAAATTAGATAGTTTCCTTCTTTAAAATAAAAATGGATTAGGGTTTGCAAGCTCAAATGCACCTGTGCAAATAAAGTAAAAAATTATAGAATAAATGATGGTAGGTAGAAAGCGGTTTTAAAAGGAATGGATAAAAATTATCTGGAAAATTACTAATTTCCCTCCCCACAATGAACTCCAGTACTAAAAACCTTCAGTTATAAAGGCTCAGAGCATTTCTTTGACTTTTGGTGGGACCAGACCCACGACTTTACGACTGATTGGTACTAAAATATTGGAATCCACTTCATTAAAAAACCCTTCCCCATCATAAGAAGTCCTTTTCCCCCTTCATCATTAATTTTACCCTAAAAAAATCCATTTTCCTAATTTTAAAACACTTTTTATCTAGGAAAAGTAAAACCCCCTTGACTAATTCCCTTTTTCATACAAAATGGGGCCACCATTATCCCTAATCGTTACCAAACACTTAAATTACACTTTACTTAGTGTATGTCTGCATTCCTGATCATACAATCATATAGTTCATATTAACATTTAGCCTATATATTAAACTCCCTATATACCCTTCCCGTATATATTTTAAATCATTTTATTAAATATCCCAAACCCATTATTTAAACATTAACCTATGGTTTATATTGCCCATGTGCTAAATATTTCCCCGCTCTTTCCCCATAGGTTAAAACATTATAAAACCCACCCCAATGGTTTTAAACATAAATAAATGTTTTATTTTCCATATAAATATTACACCCCTCATACCATCATAAAACATTGGTTTTATATTAAAAACAAACGTTTTTAATGTTAAAACTAACCCCGCCACAACAAAATAAAGCCTAGGCCCATGCCCTACCGCCGAGCAACTCCTCATCTAATATCCACTGTTTGCATCCCTATCCTACGATCCGAAGATCACAACACCATATCACTTTTTAAATTGCCCAATCAACACTCATTTCAAACTTTGCGAAATGGGATGTTTTGAGCCCTTATCTCTCCTCCACGCAACAAAATTTAACTAGATCGCATTCGATCTTAAAAAAAATGCTTACCGCCCAAAGCCTGCGCGATAACCACCAATGGTTTTCTGCCTCCAAGGCCAAAACTACCCCTTCACTCTGATATGACACACATTCAATGCCTATCCTCTTTAAACCTAAAACGTTATAAACTTTTATATGCATAGAAAATCCCTTTTGATTGTTATCTGTGGGCTCATCCTCTCGATTGAAAAGAAACAAGACTTGTATGTTGTTTTCACGCCTATAAAAGCTAGAAGAAGCTATTTGAAACTGCTATCAAGACCACTGGAAACCTTAGTTTGTTTTAGAGACCTCCAAAGCCATTAGAACCTATCCAATGCCTCAGAACTCGTTTCAAAAGACCTAATACATGCACACACATGTATTCCTCGTAGAAAACAACCTGCTTATCATTTGAAAATAATTTTCTCAAGAAGTTAAGCTTTGTAAATCCCATTTACCCACAGAAAGACTGTAGTTGCCTGCAAAAGAAGAATTCGGATAAAAAAATCTAAATACTAGTTAAAGATCTTTTTTACTCCAAGAGTTCACAAAGAAATGAATTTTAAATGATATTCCTTAACAAAATATTCCAGGAAGCAGAACAGAAAGAATTCATCTATGTAGAGAGAGATAAATTTTTACAATGAATGGTAAAATTGAAAGAAGAATTCACAATAACGGTGAAAACATAACAGTCAAAGAGCATCAGAGTTAAAGTGTATCAGATGAAAGTCACAGTAAAGGTTAAAACAGAGTAACAAAGCAGTTAAGGTAAAACAGTAAAAGTAAACATGGAGGAAGTAAATAGTAAATAGATATGAAAATACTTTCACCAAAAAAAATGAATTTTATTCAAAATAAAAGTCAAAATATTTAAAAGAACAATAAGGTTAAAAGATGAAAACGGAGCAAGAAGGGACATTTTTGCAGAAATTTCCTGTTTAAGTCATATTTTTTCAGAAACTATTGTGGCCAATCCAAGATGAATTTTGCAAAACTGGAGGAGGTTTATGTTGCTAAGAGGTCAATATACAAAAATTTATCTCACTTTTTACATAGGTATTAAAGAATGAGAGATACATGCACATATTTACAACCTATTTTTCAAACTGTCCAAAGTTATGTTTTACACATATTTTTGCAGAGACTATTGTGAACAGCTGGAGTTGAATTTTTGGAAACTTAGAGGTTTATCTTAGAAAAATATTTATCTACAATATCCTCTTTCATGTTTTTCATATATATCTTGGATTGATACATAAAAAGGTATCATTGGACCCCAATTTTGCAGAATTTCTTTAGCAGAATGCACAAAGGAAGGAAATAGTTAGTGACTTGGATGCCTCATCATCAACTAAAAGTTGATATCAAATTTGAATTCTCTTATTTATCACCATCAATCCATAAGTATAGTGCCAAATAGATTCATTAGTTTTGAGTGTCCTTTATTTAAGATCTATTTATGTAAAACAATTTCAGATATTTGTAAAACAATCTTGATATTTTTTCAAGATATTATAGTTTAGAATTTGTATAAATACTTCATCCTTTGAAGTATTATTGTGGAATAAATTGCTGAAGATTTCTATAGTCAATATTTTTGTACTTGAAGGATTTTTTTTGCAAGTTTGAGTAGCAAACTAGATCAAATCATCTAGCATCATATTTCAGGATTCATTTGATGAGCCATTGAAGTGAAGTACTTTCTACTTGTCACTGTTTATCTTCTTATGTTTTCATGCATCCATTATGTATTCTAAAGTTGAATGATAAATCAGGAGTACTATTACATGATTTGTTAAAAGCACCCTGTCTTTAACTGTTTATCATTTCTATGTTTTCTGCTGATTTCTAGAGTAGGGAACCCTTAATTTCTCCCTCTTTCGAAGGACCTGTGCCTACTCCTTCCTTATTTCGATCAAAGAATCCTTCATTGATCTTTATCCCAATCAAACCACTTCAAAAATCAGCCTTCCAAGATCTTCAAAATCTTGTCTATCTTGCCCTAAAAAAAATTCACTTTTTGACCTTGATCCTAGTTATGTTTGCTTGACTTTTGACTCCTTAGCCCAATGGAAAAACATATCTATCACTATCCATCTCACTAAGTGATTTTTTCTCATGAAAACCAAACCAAACCAAACCAAATAAAAACGAATTTGCACAGTCATAACTAGCCTAATATTTTATAATAAGAAAAAGTTAAATATTAAAGAGAGAGCCCTCTATGAACCCTAGGAAGGCTAGATCCTAGAGTTTAAAAGTAGGTCTGTGGTTACCTCGGAATATTTCTTTCTTTAACCTTGAGAAATTACTAAGTGATAAAATATTGGTGACCATACTGGGGAAACTAACATTTTCTTTAGAAATGTTTTACAGGTTTATATCCGATCTATGATGGTGGACAGTGATCAGACACACAAAGATTAAAATCATCCACCTGGTGACTTCAAATCAATTTCACAATCAAGACTCCACTAGAGGAATGAACCTAAAAGAACAACTTGGATCTTAATCCAAGACATCATGTTCTTTATCATTAAGAAAATTTTTCAATGTATATTGTATTTTAGAGAAGATCTTATATTAGTTTTTAATTATTTTCCTTTTAAGATTGTAAATAATAATTCTCCTAATCCCTTTGAGCAACTTTTTTCTGAATCTTATGATGATCATTTTCGAATTAAGAAGCCTCAAATAATCAAGAATGATGTTACAATCCCTGTGCATATTTCTGTACCTTCTAAAGTTCCTGATAGATATAAGACCCTCATTTTACCTCCTATACTCCATGATTTCCCTGATAACTATTAAAAATTTCTTCCTAGATTTGATGGAGAAAATAATAACATCACTGCCCAAAAATATATTCAAGGTTTTGAAAACTATCTGGATTTATTTGAGATTGATGAAGATGATGTTAGGATCAGAATTTTTTCTCTCTCTCAGCAAAATAGAATAAAAATTTTGTTCAAGAATCTACCTATTGCAAGCATCTTAAATTTCCAGCAGTTTGTCAAAATGTTTCTTGACAGATGGATAATTAAAGTCAATATTTTTGTGTTCATAGAAGAATATAATCAGTTAAAAAGACATCCAAATGCAACAATACAATAATTTTTTGACATATTTAATCAAGTTTATTATTCAATGCTAAAAAATATTAGACCTCCTCATGATTCAGCTCTCTTGCATTATCCAAGTGCCTTTGATCTAGAAATGGAATTTTAGTTAAGAGAAAGAGATTTAGGAACACTTGTACAGATGTAGAACATTGCAGTTGATGTAGAAGTTAATCTACAAATCAGAAAGGAAAAGTTGAAAGCAGAAGAAGAGAAGAAAAAAATTACAGATGTAAAACTTGGCATTTTGGTAAGTAAAATAAAAGAAATGATACAGAAGATCACTATGAAAGATGAATTTTTTTATTCAAAATCACCATGAAGGAATAGAAGATGTTGATAGCCATGAAAAATTTTCTTCTAATTCCAATTATCATAGATTAGAAAATGGATTTATAGATCAATATGTGGAAGAGGAATCTACTGATTTAATGTGTATATTTGATGACATTCCTTCTTTGGATGATTTGCCTAAGTATGATCATTATGATGATAGTTATGTTCTACAAACTCAAGCTAACTTTACATAACAATCAGAAGCTAGTTTGTGGGATGAGGAAACTCATTTTCGGCAGATGGAATACAAAGATCAGCTAATGCAAATCAGTTATGAAAGTGAGGAAGAAAGAATGCAACACATATATTTACATGTCAAAGCATTCACAAAACCCAATCCATTAACCATGGATTAGAACATAACCATAGTTCCCTTGACCAGATCTACAAAATACCAGGGGCCAAAAACCATCATGCCTCAAAACCATGTGCAAACCCATGCAAAAAACCATGGGTGGGTCCCCCCACCGAAAAAGTGGGTCCAATTTTTTTTTTTCCCAAGGCGTTGCCCCAGATCTCGTGTAGGGGGCTACCCACCCCCTGTGAACCCCCGGACAGGGAGGGCTACTCGCCCCCTTGCTGCACCTATCACAACATATAGAGGGATCTATCGCCCCCCCTGCTGTTCCCAATGTAACGTATAGGGGGGTCTATGGCCCCGCTTATGACCCCCGTGCACGTGAAACTAATTGTGGAAAGAATATAACACATACCCAACAAAAATATGTTCCTAAGTTCTAAAAACTGAGAATATTGGCAGAAGCACATGAAGGCATTACCGGTGGTCATTAGATTGGTAAATCGACCGCGCAAAAGATCTTAAGGGCTGGGTTATGGTGGCCTACTTTGCACAATGATTCTAGGGAATATTGTTGCACTTGTGATGTATATCTGAGGATTGGAAGACCCTAGCACAGAGACGAAATGCCACTATAACCACAGGTAAATTTGTAGGCCATTGAAAAATGGACAATTGATTTCGTTAGGCCGATTAACCCTCTAGGGATGAATACTTGAGCACGATACATCATTACTGCCAAAAATTACTTGACTAGGTGGATGAAGGCTCAACTTGTGAAATATTGTAGCATAGAGATGATTGCGCACTTTATTTTTGAGAATATTTTGATAAGGTTTGGATGCCCCAAAATTCTGATGAGTGACCAGGGTACACACTTCCTAAATGAAACCATTCAGGAACTGACAGTAGAATTCATAATACATCATTAGAATATTTTTCCCTATCATCCCCAAGAAAATGGAGTCATAGAAGCTTTCAACAAGATTCTCAAGAATGAACTCACAAAGCTCTACAATGCTAATCACAATGACTAGGATGTGCGTGTACTTGTTGTTCTATGGGCATAGAGGACAACATGCAAGAAAATGATGGGACAAACACCTTTCAGGATGGTCTACGGACAGGAAGCTATTATGCATATGGAATACATTGTGCCAAGTCTGTGTATACCATCCATAACCAACATGGTTGAACAAGATATTATGGAGGAGTGTCTCTCGCAGCTTTTTGCGCTGGACGAAGATGGATTCATTGTTGGTTTTCACCAGCAGGTGCAAAAGGCACGCGAAAAGGCTTGGCATGATCGACATATCATAAAAAAGAAATTCAAGAATGATGATTTGGTATTTTTCTATGACAGTGGGTTTGCACGCTTTCCAGGGAAGTTTAAGATGCATTGGATTGGAACCTATATGATCAAGGAAATCACAGAGGGAGGTGTGGTGCGATTGGCGAAGTTAACTTGTGAATTAATTCTTGGATATATTAATGGTAGATGCCTCAAAACTGATAGGGATGACCCCATCCCTGCGTGCACTAAAGGACTATATGGTCGGAAGAATGCCTTAGCGCTCCGAAAATTTGCGAGAGGGCACATGACTTTAAAGAAGTCTGTTAGAGGTTATAAAAATAGTTGCCAAGATTTGGTGCGACGAATCTTGAGGGAGTGCAAGTATCTGCAAATAAAACACAAAAGCCACATTAGGAGGATGTTATAGTCACAGATAAGTCAAAAACTCATTGTTGGAACAGTAAATTTGGACATGACAACTTTATTAACTTTTGGGGGAGTGGGTAACTTTCATTTAATGAGGATATTATGGCATATTTGGGGCCGTTTGAGCATTAATGAAGTTTAATCAATGGAAATAAGGTTGTTCTGTTCATGAAATCGCTATAAATATGGCTTGGAGGTCTGCATAAGTGCCCTTTTCTTTATGAGTTATTTGATCGAACTGTTCTCTATTCTCTCGCTCCCTTTGAAAATTCTTATGTCTGCTGAGTGGGAACCACTTAAAGAGACACTGTGGCAATAAGGCTTAGCCCGTTTGATCCCAGAAACCATGACTACAACTAAGCCTACCCCTACTACGTCACAAGCCCCTCATGCTAGTGGCACGTAGAAGCAGAAGAAGGGTAAAAAATTGGGTATTAGGAAGTCTCCACGCAAGACCTTGAAGTCAAAACTAGCTCCTCGTGCTGATAGGAAGAAGCAAACGATGGAAGAAGAACTAGAGGTAACTGCGCTTGAGGAAGGATTCATAGAGGAAGTGTTGCCAATATCGCATCTGCCTCTGTATATGGCCCCGCGAAAGTCGTTGGTAGATGTTCCTAGGGATCCTAATAAGGTCAAGGCATGCATCAATACACCCCTATTTCTTGAGAATGCTCCAGTCAAGGGTGACCTACTGGGATGGTGTTGTGAAACCAGCTCCAAAAAGAGAAGAAAATGCATATCAACGCCTTAGAAATAAGCCACTTCGAGGGGGCAAATTCCAATAAATTACATGAATGAACAATTCTTCCATGATTCAAATTATGAAACCTCCTTTCTATATATAGGAGTCCATAGGGTCACAATGTAATCCTAGTGGGGCCACAATGTAATCCTAGCCGACCTAAGTATAATAATTTAAGGGCTCAATAATAACAATATGGGGGTTACAGGGTAGAATAATAACAATAAGGGGGTTACACTAACAACAATAAGGGACTATACTAGTAATATAGGGACCTAACATGCCCCTATCCTTCAAAAAAGTGTTGTCCTCAATGCTTGAGTAGCTTTGGGTGCTTTTTTATAAAATTATCATCCTCCCATGTAGAATCTTCCGTGGGTAAGTTCTTCCACTTGATGAGATACTCTGAAATCGATCGATTCCGTAGCTGTCGAGTTCTTATTTCCGTGACCGCTTCAGCTTCCAATATGATTTTTCCTTCCTCATCAAGTTCCAGCAATATTGTTTGAACTGGAATATTTTCACCTATAACCTTCTTTAAGCATGAAACATGGAAAATTGGATGCACTCGTGAAGAAGCAGGAAGCTCCAATTTGCATCCCATAGTACCAATATTTTGCAACACCTTATAAGGACCATAGTACTTTGGGGATAATTTATTATCCTTCTTAGCTTGCTTGAGGGACATTTTTTTGTATGGTTGTAGCCGTAAAAATACCCGGTCTCCTACATCAAAACTTCTCTTGCTGCGATGTTGACCTGCCTATTGTTTCATTCAATTTTGTGCCAAATTCAGGTTGTCCTTTAAGAGTTGGAGAACTTCTTGTTGATGCTCGATGTGATCTTCCACTGCTTGAACCTTCGAATTTTCTCCTAAATATGATGTGATGGATGGTGGATTGTATCCATAAAGTGCCATAAATGGGGTCATTTTTGCTGCAGTATGGAAGGAAGTGTTATACCACCATTTAGCTAGAGGTAACCACTTGACCCATTGTGTTTGTTTATCAGATACAAAACAATGAAGATATCCTTCCAAACATTTATTTACTATCTCAGTTTGACCATCAGATTGAGGATGATAAGATGAGCTATGAGCTAATTGAGTACCCAAACAAGAAAATAACCCCGTCCAAAAATTTCCAGTAAAAATGGGATCTCTGTCGCTCACAATAACCCTTGGGCTTCCATGTAGCTTTTGAATTCTATCCATAAATGTAGTAGCAACTGTACTTGCTCTAAATGGATGAGATAATGCACAAAAGTGTGCATACTTGGTAAGTCTATCAACTACCACCATGATGACACTCTTTCCTTCGGACTTAGGTAAACCTGTGATAAAATCCATTGAAATCCCCTCCCAACATTGACTTGGAATGGATAAAGGTTGTAGAAGACCCAGGGTCTTAATTGCCTCAACTTTATTCTGCTGGCAAACCAAACATTCTGCCACAAACTTTTGAATATCCAATTTAAGGCCATCCCGAAAAAATTCTTTCTTCACCCTGTGGTAAGTTTTTAAAAATCCCGAGTGTCCTCCTAAAGAAGAAGTGTGCAATTCCAAAATAATCTTTTGTTTTAGTTGGGAATTATTACAAATATATAAGCGATATTTGTACCATAAGGAATCATTTTTCCAACTAAATGTATAAGATGTACTAGGATCTTGCTGCAACTTTTGAATGAGTGTCCACACTTCTTCGTCCTTCTTCCATTAATCTCTTGCTTCGATTATCCAATCTGGTTGGATAATAGAAATGGCACAAAGTAATGCTTCCACCTCTTCATGCTTTCTTGAGAGTGCATCTACAACAACATTTAGCTTCCCTTTTTTTCATATTATTTCAAAGTCATAACCCAACATCTTTGTGACCCATTTTTTTTGCTCTTCTGAATATAGTCTTTGTTCGAAAAAGTGTTTAAGACTATCATGATCAATTTTTACCTTGAAGTGTCTTCCTATTAGGTAAGTTCTCCATTTCTTTAGTGCATGTAGTATTGCTAACATTTACTTCTCATAAATAGGTTTCTGTAAATACTTTCCTTTGATTGGATGACTTTAAAAATAAATGGGTCTTCCTTCTTGCATTAAAACAACACCAATTCCATTTCCTGAGGCATCCCATTCCACAATAAAGGTTTTTGTGAAGTCTGGCATAGCTAAGACTGGTGCTAGGCACATTGCCTCTTTAAGATGTTCAAAGGCCTTAGTTGCTTCAGGAGTCCATGAAAATGAATCTTTCTTCAATAATGTTGTTAGAGGTGTTGCTATTCTCCCATAATTCTTAACAAAATTTCGATAATACCCTGTTAACTTGAGAAATCCTCGCAACTGCTTTATGGTTGTGGGGACTTTCCATTCCTTAATGGATTTAATTTTGTTAGGGTCTACCTTAACACCCTTGTGAGATACAATATGACGCAGATATTCCACCTCTTATACTCTGTTGAGCCTCAAAATCGTGCTTTCCTTC